>CM044448.1:53882261-53895265 GCA_024363595.1 Xenopus borealis
AGAGGAAGCAGGACGACATCGGCAGCGCTCGGAAGGGGGGCCCGGCTCTCGGAGAAAAGCAGCACTGCCGGGCCCCCCTTCATGCCCGGGCCACTTGTCCCCCCTGATGGCGGCCCTGATTATAAAGATAGAGCAGGCAATAGGGTTAGATGCAGCTTAACACAGTACCACCAGCACACCTCCATTTACTTGCACATTAGATATAATACATTAGTGGCATAACTAGATGATGTGAAATTGCTCATTAATTGGGGTCCTATACCTTCTCGGCCCTCCTGCAACTTACTGCAGTTCTGTTTTATTAGCAATTATTGATGAGATAATCTGTCCCATCTGACTTCCCAAAAGATTTCAGCAAAATGGAGAAAATGTGTTAAGTGCATAGCATATTTTTTTTTAACAGTGTTTATTTTGCACATAAAGTATACTGAAGACAATGGTCAAGTTTTTGCTTAATTGGAGTTTTTCAATGGAATTTTTTCATGTAAAATGCATTGATGTCATTGGGAATCTTAAATGTTTTTGTGTGTTTTTTCTCATGGAAAAGTTTTCACAAAAATTCACAGATGGAAAAATGCTGAATTCCGTAACTCGTCACTAATGCAATACATAATTTTATGTATTATTTGTTTAGACAGGCATATACAGACGTACAGTGGGAAATCAGAAAAAGAAACAATTGCTTAGTTTTTACAGACAGATTAAATCTAGCTATTGTTTTTGCAATATGTCACATAGCTTTACCAGTTTGTAGGTTTTAAGTGTATTTTCCTTTGAATGTATTTGAATTTGCCAGTATTTTCCTATTCCTACAATTTAAGTGCATGCCCTTTTTTCCTTGTATTTTTTTATAGCTAGTACTTTTTTTTATAAGCAGTAACTATTTTTTTGCAGTGTCCATTTTGCATTACAAGATCTTAGACAATGTGTTAAAGTAAAAAGGTTGGACATCTAATAATGCTTTATCAATTTGTGGTTGCAATGTTATAAAGTCATTAATAGGGTTGTTCACCTTTGAGTTAACTTTTAGTATAATGTAGAGAGTGATATTCTAAGGCAATTTGCAATTGGTTTTCATTTTTTATTGTTTGTGGTTTTATAGTTATTTAGCTAATAATGCTTTATCAATTTGTGGTTGCACTGTTATTAAGTCATTAATGGAGTTGTTCACCTTTGAGTTAACTTTTAGTATTTGGTAAAGAATGATATTCTGAGACAATTTGCAATTGGTTTTCATTTTTTATTGTTTGTGGTTTTATAGTTATTTAGCTTTTTATTCAGCAGCTCTCTAGTTTGCAGTGTCAGTAATTTACTTTCTAGGGTACAAATTACCCTAGCAACCCTGCATTGATTTGAATAAAAGACTTGAATATGGAGATGGACTGAATAGAATGATGATAGAAAAGTGGCAATAACAATATATTTGTAGCCATACAGAGCATTTGTTTTTAGATGGTGTCAGTGAGCCCCATTTGAAAGCTGCAAAGAAACAGAAGAAAATTGCAAATAATTAAAAAATTATGAAAAATAAATAACGAAGACCTATTGAAAAGTTTCTTAGAATTGGCCCTTCTATAATATACTAAAAGTTAACTTGAAGGTGAACCACCCCTTTAACAGAATAAATAGGGAAAATACAAAATGTTCCTTTGTGCACAGTGTTAGTGGACAGCGTATGTATTACAATTTCTGACTTTAACAATAATTATTTCTGCACCCAGAGTTTACAGTTTATTCATTGGTTACTTTTTCACATTAAAGTTATTGTAACATAATTACTTTGTTAAAGACTGGGATGAAATACCAGCCCTCCCATCTCGGCTACCAATGTTTCCTATTTATAACATATGCATCATGTCCATTTATCTCCGCCAGCCCAGTAAAACATGCTACTGAATATGCTGGTGTATCTGCATAGACATAAAACAGTAAATGGAACTCCTGTGCTTAACCACAAACATACAGGGGGTTATTCATCAAACTCCAAATTTATCTTAGCATTTACTGCTACAAACTCTAATCATATCTGCTCGGGTTTTTTATGCTTATTTATTAATACATTTTCCCGAAAATTTGCTTTGCAGAAAAAAACTTACATTTTCATGATTTTTTTCGGGTTTCAACTCAGCACATCTCTAAAAAAATCAATGGGACTTCTCCCATTGACTTATATGCAGCCTCAGCAAGGACAAAGAGGCTAACATTAGCAACTGCCACCAGCACATGCGCCAATTTGCTAGCGAACAGGACCGCTGCAGTCATTTGCACTCTATTGCCAGGCTACTTTTTATGGGGTGCAGTTTGTCCCAAATACATTCTGCAAATAAATTCAAATGATTTCACAAAAGAAATTGTTCAAATTTCACAAAAATGTTATGAATTTCGAGCGATTTCACCAAAAATGTGTGAATTTTTAGCAATTTCACAAAAAAAATTGTGAAATTCGAACATTTTCACCGAAAATGGTGAAAATCGGAAATTGACACCAGCGAATTTTCTTCGGCAAATTTTCTCGGGCGTTTTGCGAATTCGCAGAAAATTTGAGCTAGCCGAATAAATTTGCCCATCACTAATAATGATGTTAGAGTTAGGCTGCAAGATAATAAGTGTTAGAAACTGGCTGGTAGAGGATTAAATTATTGTGCTGTGTTAGTTCAGGTAAAGCAGTCAGACAAGCACTGTACATTTACTACAAAATGCAGGTAGGTGTGGCTGCTTCATGTTTCCTCTCAGTTTAGACAGGAAGAGGGAAACAGGAATATGAATAAGACAATGGCAAAATAGCAGGAAATGCCCTTAACCAAAATGTTCACACAAGCAGGCCAGTAAGCTTTGTTCTTATTGGTTCAGTAAAGTGACGGACAGTATTGCTTTAGAGAATGATTATTTTATCTGTTTTGTGAAACAAAACTTTCATTTTGTTGAAAAAATAAATCCTGTACTATAAAATATTGCTTTTTGTCACAAATATCTATTTTGTCATACAAATCTAGTTTGGCATGAACTAGTTAGTTACACTATTATATATTATGTCCAAGTTTTTTTTACATAATTCATTCTGTAAGTAACTTTGCATATAAGTGCATCTGTTACATGGAGGTTATATATTTGTGAGTCAAATGGATTGTTAAAACAGAATGGAGTTTGTAATATAATTACATACTTTTGTGCACTAACAATATTTTGTTCTCATTCTTTAATAGAAATACGTCTTTTGTATATGTTTACCTATCACAAATAGTAATATACCATGAGAGAC
The DNA here is from genome assembly GCA_024363595.1 of Xenopus borealis. NCBI lineage: Eukaryota > Metazoa > Chordata > Amphibia > Anura > Pipidae > Xenopus > Xenopus borealis. Next base: position 53,885,521 of record CM044448.1, read on the forward strand.
ATTCATTCTGTGTATCTATCTATTCAGTGTATTCCTGATTAGCTTGCTACATCCCGATGAGTACAGACATGGAGTTCGTCCAGCAAAGGAAGATCACGGTAAGTATGATACAATCTTCCCTTTTGCCTGGCCGTACTCCATGTCTGTACTCATCGGGATGTAGCAAGCTAATCAGGAATACACTGAATAGATAGCCCACAATCATGCAACTTATATAAGTTAATATAGAGACACCAGGTGCAACCCCAGAATATGTTACAAGGCTAAGGATAGCCATATAGTATATACTGTATACTACAGAGAGAGAGAGGTGTTAGCCCACTGTCTGAATGAGGAACAAGTGAGTTCAGTAACAACCATCTCACCCTTCCAGAAGAGAAAGCAATGAAGACACCCTGCACATGGTGAATTCAGCAAGCTGAAATACTTACTCTCCTACTCACCAGAAAGACAGTCCAATATGTTATACAGTAGCCTGAGGCAATAGAACAGGTAGAAACACACAAGTAGGTAACAGACAGGTTCCAGTGCTGTTGGTGGCTCAAGAGGGCATTGGCATAGAGAGGGAAATCAGCACTTCTCTGAAGTTTCCATCATCTGCTCTATAACCAGTTATCCATCTGGTATGGAAAAACAGCTTCCTCCTGGATACAGAGCATAGCCTGGCCTTTAAGCCACAATGATGTTTTGTTTTGCTGCCATTTGATCAAACGAATCCTATCCTGGACCAGTCCTATTTGTAGCCTGAACAAAGTTATCTCTATTGTCTAATAGACACTCTGCTAGTTGAAGACTCCTATAACTGAAAACTTTTGGTCTGGAATATAGACCTTAGGCATGCAACTAGCCTTATTTAGGAGAAGACCTAAAAATCAGAGTGTCAGATGTCTGTATGTATACTGCTTCTATAGGCATCCTATCATACAAATGTTATCTGTATGACAGTTCAATATAGAGGTCACAAGGAACGGCTTGTAGGCAGGAATGCTGCTCAAAACATAATTTATTTGCACAACATGTTTCGAGTCATTCGACTCTTTATCAAGTGTAACTGAAATAGGTGCAGATCAAAGCTTTTAAGATGTGTAACAGGATATGACATCACAATATCCCTAGGTGTAACCCACCCCCTCCAGTATATATGAATAAACCAAAGTTAAAAGTCCATAGTTCAATATTTTAGTCCAAAACATAGCCATGTATATCCATAGTGAACCATCTCAAAGGTGTCGAGTGCTGTAAACAAAGTTACAACGATCAAGATACTTAAAAACAATACAAACATTTTTTTTTACGAAAATTCTAAAACTTTACAAAAGATTTTTTCAAAGAAATTTTTTTCTGGTATGTAATGTAAGGTACTGTCACTAAATGACCTACCTATTACTCCAATTCTACACTAAAAAACATTCAGAGTCTAACGTTCATTTAGCGGATACTAAAAATATATATACCCATACTTTACCGTTATCCGTATTCTTAATATCATTAAGGCAAGGTTCATGGTCTGTAAAATAACAAATATATATATGAGTGTTCAAAGAAAACATTTAACACTCCAGTTTTCGTTAAGACCTTTTGGTGTAACTGTGTCCAATTTCTTAATTTAATACATTTCTCTCTGCTGAATCTTTTGGAGCAAGTTTCCCCCTCTAGTGGGCATATTAACCACTTCTAATATTAACCATTTTAGCTGAGTTACACTGTGTCTCATCTCATGAAAGTGTCTAGATACTGATGTGTCCGAATAAGTGTCCTTTTTAAAATTCCGGATATTGCCTCGGTGTTCTTTTATTCTGGATTTAACCTGTCTTGTGGTTTGTCCAACATAGACTTTTCCACAAGGACATTTTAAAAGATAGACAACATTACGAGTTTCACAGGTAGCATAGTTTAATTGAGAAACCTTGTGTAGGGTGTTTAAGCTCACTTCCTTTGATGATCGAAGGACAACATATGCAATTTAAGCAAGGATATGTGCCTATTTTCTGTTTACTTAAAAATCTTTGTGTGCCTCTTGTTGGTGGTTCTATTTCTGCAGGACACAGCATATCTCTGATGCTTTTTCCTTTCCTGTAGCTAAAAGTCAATGATTCCGGGAGTACTTTCCCGAAAGTTTTATCCTGTAGTATTATTGGCCAGTACCTACGGATTACATGTTCAATATTTTTACTTTGATTACAAAAGGTAGATACAAAAGGTAATACTGTATTTTTTTTTGTCCTTGTAATTCAATAAACTTTCTCTTTCTGTCTGTGACACTTCTAAAGCTGATTTCTTAATTATTCTATGGTTATATCCTCTATTCAGAAATTTTTTTTTTAAAGTATTGGAAGTTTTTTGGCTATTGTCAGATGTCATTTTTTTTTTTCCTTTGGGAAAAATCTTTTGTAAAGTTTTAGAAATTTTGTAAAAAAAAATTTTGTACTGTTTTAAGCATCTTGATTGTTTTAACTTTTTTTTTACAGCACTCAACACCTTTGAGATGGTTCACTATGGATAAACATGGTTATGCTTTGGACTAAAATATTGAACTATGGACTTTTAACTTTGGTTTATTCATATATACTGGAGGGGGTGGGTTACACCTAGGGATATTGTGATGTCACAACCTGTTACACATCTTAAAAGCTTGGATCTGCACCTATTTCAGTTACACTTGATAAAGAGTCGAATGACTCGAAACATGTTGTACAAATAAATTACATTTTGAGCAGCATTCCTGCCTACAAGCCGTTCCTTCTGACCACTATATTGAAGTATCAGATGAAGTGTACCTAAAGGCAGGGTACGTATACAAGGAAAAGCTGATATCGCACAAAGAAGCACTAGGTAACAGTTAACCTCCTTACATTACATGTTTGCCTTTATATAGTACATTTTTGCCTATTTTTACACTGAACTGTTCCTTTAAGCAGGTTTAAATTTGCCAATATGGGTTCCAGAACTCATTGTCCCATTTTCTTTCCAGTCCTTTATCTGCACAAACCTCTTTTCGAATATTATTACTACATATCCCTTTTCGTCCTACAATAGAAATAGGATACTATTTTATCCCTGTTCTAATCTTCATTCTGGAATGTATGTATGTGTGAAGCCATATACGGAAATTATTCACAGCAACAAATGTATCGTCCATATTGAAAAGTGTTAGATTAAGCAGACAAAATGACACCAGTGCCTTTATGAATTGTAGCAAGATTACTATTAGACTAATGTAATCCTTTAAATCCTGGAAAGCAGGGCACTGAATCACCCAAGTCAAATAATAAGTACAAGATAAATAGGAATAGCATACAAGTCCAAGACATTTGGTTTCAAAAAGTATGGGCAATGATGTGACATACAAAGTAGTTCATATCTTTTCATACTCAGTAGGTGGCTGCTTTCTTGCGACAGCAAAGAGGTTATGTCAAATTGTATTCTCTCAGCATCCTGAGACTACAATTGGATATAAAATGTAATAGGGCCTAGAAGCTGTCAGCTGTCTATCAATTGCAGGTTTTGCTTATGCTGGTTATTTAACTTAAAGTGATCCTGACACTAAAATTTTTCTTTTCAAAATGTGAATCCTCATAAAAAGTTACCTATGGGTAACGTTAATAATTTTTCACTGATAGTTCTGCTTTTGTAATTGTTACTTTCCTTAACCGGACTGTTTTGTCCTTATTCAACCTGTTAGAATTTCTAATACTAATGAACTATTACTGCATAAATATGACAGTCCCCTCATAGAGGAACATGGGGATCAGATAGGTGATGTAAAAGCATAAGGCAAATACTTTTATGGCAAAATGATAAATAGAACTCAAAGACAGTGTTATTTTCTGGTGTCAGTAGAAAAGAACAAAAAACAAGCAAAGTCTTGAGCCTAAGTTTTGCTACTTTAAAAGGCATACTTCTGGTCTCTGTTGTAGTGGTCAACCAAACCAAAACTGTAACAATTTAGGATGGAGTGTGAACAAATCACACCCCAGTCCTTAGGCAACTGACCACCCGTACTCCCCAGGTTTGTTTTCAGTAAAGCACTAGGTACACCCTGACCCCCAGCTGCAGCTCTTAACATCAACTTGGGCATTGCCCACACCAAATGAACCAGGGAGCAGGGATCATGGGGCAAAGTGACCTTCATGACCACCCATTAACCCGTCCTCTTGCTCCCAACCATGTGCAATAATGGTGCTAACGCCAGCCTCTTTCATGACACAGACAAGACCGTGCAATCAAAGTCTGATCCACACTAGTGACTCCACAAGGGTAGGCCTGCACTGTAACTGTCTTTTCCCCCTGAGCCGCACTGACACCACCCACTGGAAAAGGGGAGGGGTACCACCTATCCTTTTCCATGGCCCACCTACGACCACCTGTGCCCTCCACCATTCCTGAATAAATGACTTGATGTTCCCCTAAAACAAATCCAAACCTTCCTTGGATAGATGGACCCCATTGTCTCTATAGAGCTGTGGTTGCCTTCACTTTATATTATCATGCCTTATTATACCCTTACCAAAAGAACACATGAATTTATACATGGCCCTGTTCACCTTTTTCCTTGCTTTCTCTATGCCTTGGGGGAAAATGGCTCCTCACCAATTCCTTCTCTGTACAATGTCTGACAATGCCAGGCCCCCACCTTGCCGTTTTCCAACATTTTCATTAAATCAGCCCTCATGTACTCTATGGGGTAGATTCATCAAAGAGTGCAGTTAAGAGTGAAGGTCCGCCACTAGAGGGAAATTCCACAGCTCTCAATTCATTTCTATGGGATTTTTAAAGGCGTATTCATCAAAGGGTGAACTTTCACTTCACCCATTCATGAATACGCCTTGCAAAATCCCATAGAAATGAATTGAGAGCTGTGGAATTTCCCTCTAGTGGCGGAACTTCACTCTTTGATGAATCTACCCCTATGAGGGGGTCTTTTTTGATGTACGGTTGTTTCCTCCTGCATATATTATTACCAAAGTACAAAATCAAATTGGCGTATTGCAACCCTGCTTTGCCAACTTCATGTTTTCCCTCAGTAACCCCCAACTGCCACCCTGCTGCATGCTCTCTGGCCAAATGAGTGCCCTATGATCAAGATGCTGCAAAGCAAATACATACACGATAGTTTCCACTCCCTGTTCCTTTTATGGGTCGTATGTACTTCCTATATGCCGCTGACTTCAATCCCCCTACGCTGTAATCAGTCTTACTGCTTTTACTGAATAGCTGCCATCCTTTCCATGCCTTTTTGTCAGTGGCCAGAGTTCTCTCAGACTTTTTGTACAGTTCTTTTAAGAAAGGTTCACCAACTGCCACCAATTATCGGTTCATACCTGAGCTTTTTTTGATGCATTAGGTGCCAATTTAAAGAAAAGCTCCCACTTTTCCCTAGCCAAGGCATCCACCATGGTGTTCTCTATACCTGGGTATGTGCTGTGCTCTAAATAATATATTAAACCTCATGCATATTAAAACTAGTTGTCTCAGTAGTTCAATTACTGGGGTTGAATCTGACAATAAGTTATTAACTACCCACTCTACCCCATATTGTCTTATATGAACCTGATTGCTTTATTCTTAAACTCCTCTGCCCATAGTTCTAGTGCTACCATTATGGGGAATAACTCTAGCAAAGTCAAGTTTTTTGTCAAACCTTCGTAACTCATGTCACCTTTGTGGCCACCTGCCAGCACACCTTTTCCCTGCAAAATAAGCTCCATAACTAGGGGTGAGTGAATTTATTCGCCAGCCGCGAAACACCCGTAATAATTTGCCTGTAGAAAATTCGCCTGACAAAAAAAACGAGACGTGTGACAAAAATGACATGACGCGCGCCGAAAATGACGCGACGTGCGTTGTTTAACGAATTTTTTGGCAAAGCAAATCTGCCTATATTCACCCATCACTATCCATAACCAATACTGCCTGATGCATCTGTTAGCAGCTCCAATTCTCTGTTAACCTTTGCTCCGGATAGCCATAACCTTCCACCATTAAAGTTTGACAAAAAGTATCCCAAATTCTCAAGTCTGCCCTTAATTCCTTCGTAATTCTTATCTTGTTAAATGGTTTCTTCAACAGTGTTGTTGATTTTTCTAACATCCTCTTGAATGTAGGACCTATTGGACTTATCCTACATGTAAACCCAAAGCTTTCTGCATTTCTTTCAATGACCTTATTAGCTGTTACTAAGTTTTGTACTGTTTGCTTAGTTTTTACTACTTTATCCATGGGAAGCCTACACTTCCTATCACATACAGTAGGTATGCATAAATCCACATAGAATGTTCCCTAAAAATAACAACCAGTCAACTTAAACTCTCTGGATTTAAAGGTAAAGCCTAAATGCCGACTCTATGTCTACCTTTGCCAACAGCGCCCTATCCCATTATCCCGTTACTATTTCTAAGGCTTCATCGAAAGACTGATACTGCACCTTGCACTGCTCCTTATCTAAAGTATAATTTACTGATGCGCCTACTGGATATGAAAGGTACTGTATTGTTCTGAATTTACCTGGTTCTATTTTGGGGACTATGCCTAGTGGAGATACCACCAGGAATTTTATGGGCAAAACTTCAACCGGCCCGGCCATCCTACCCACTTTCAATACTTTCTCTATCTTTTGGTTAAACGTTTCCTTGTGCTGGCTAGCTGATTTTAGACTTTTGTAAACTTTGCTGGGAGGGAGTGATACTGGAATCCTGAATACATTCAAATCTATTTGCCAAAAATACTGCCATCACCCTATCTGAATAACCTGCTAATGACTCATCCGTAATGCCCAATAAGGAACTTCTTGTCCCAGCATCCATCTAGGCCTCTTCTGGCTATACCATTGCCTGCATGTGGAAAATAACTCATTGTCATCATATTCATATTCCTCCGCATAATAACCATCTTCCTTTTCCCACACATCATCACAGTTGCCAAAGTACTGCTGCCTGCCTCTATATTTTAATGCCATCTGGGTATCCCTATGTGGGTGCACAGGCCTGCTATTACTATTCAACCTAAAACTCCCCCTCTTGCTGCTGCACCCTGCCTGGGTCCTGCTTTCTCAGTGGTGGGGGTTGCTTCCCTTCCTCATTCGCCTTCATCTGAAAATTCCACTTCAGGGACCATAATATTAATCATTGGTGGCACTGGACCTTTGTCTACCCTTTCTTGGGACTGTATACCCTCTTATACCCCTTCTGTGCTCCCTTGTTTGTCCCCTCCCACCGTGGGTCATTGTTGGTGGCAGTAGCTTTACCCACTGTTAGCATGATGTGTGTATCTTAATAAAGCCACAGAATTTGCAATGAAGAAAGTGTGACGATTCTCCTTCCATTAGCGCTGAGGATATGTGTGTTCAAGTTGTGAAATACCTTCCTTTTTGGTCTGGCAATCCTCATCAAGCTCTCCCCTTCTTCATGAAACCTTTTCAATGCCATGATTCTTATCCTCAAAATTCCATGCACTGCATTCCCGTAAATAAACATGCAAGATACACCTTGCTTGTTGCAGATCTGTGTGCCTTTGGATTTTTTGCAACCTAATATTGATGTTTCACAAGTACTCTACCTCCTAATTACCCTGCGGGTCAAGTTATAATACACTAAATTAAGTACTTGTTCCCTTGTTTCTCTATAGGTACACAACTAATTATTTTGAGTGTTTAATTGTATTAATGCACCAATTAATTCAAAATGCCTTATTGTATTTTATCCTGATTGGAACCTCAATGAGATAAATAAATAAATTAATCGAAAATTAATGTAAATACAATTTATCAAGTCTTGTGAATTATTGATTAATTAGATATGTATTATTAATTACACTCCTGTAAATTCCATGAATTAAAACTCAACATTAGACTGAATTTCATAGGAATGGTGTGAAGGTGAATTACTCATTTAATCCACTGGGGGCTTTACTTTTTAACCAATATATCCACTGAGCTTCACATTGTAACAATTTTCTATCAATGTCCCCAATTCTGGCTATTTTACACCAATAAATTTCATCACTCCTGTACTTCCATTGTGAAATTGATTAATATGGTTGGCTATTGAAGTACATGTATTTCTTTTGTGCAGCACATCACCTACATGTTCCAAGATTCTACGTCTGAACTCCCTTTTTGTTTTCCCGACATAATTTTTACCACATTCATACTTCATTACATAAATGACACCTGCTGTTTTACAGTTTATGCATATTTCTCATTGTCTGATCTACCTTTAATGGTAGCTGTTTTATTTATACTTGGACATGTTTTATAGTTTCTGCATTTATACATAGCATCCTTTTATCTTATTAGTAAGCCAGGTAGATTTTGGTGCATTGTTGTAATGTAAATCCTTTAGATTTCTATTGTTACTGTTCGTCTTTCACCAATCACCTTTCTAAGGTCATCATCCTGTTCTAAAATGTGCCAATGTTGAGAATATGTGTAAATTCCTCATATTCTGCACTAAAGTCACCTATTACTCTGATGACTTTTGGATGCTTATCCATTTTAGTGTCAGGGGTTTGTGTCCTTGGGACTATCAAAGTGTTCCTATCATCACTTGAAACATCATACAATTATCACTTCTGACAAATTGATATAATAATACTTTAGTCCTGCACTTATCTGCCTTTTCAATCACCCAACATCAGTTTAGAAGCAGAGCACCATAAACTCACAGGTCTTAAGGAGACAAGGTAGAATTACATACATAAAAGAGGTATGTTTTTGAATTATAGACCTTATTGATTGACAATTAAACAGGTGCCAAATGTAAGCTTATAGTAAAATGAGAGGCACCATTGCTCCAACTTGTAGCCTTACTCCAATATATGCCCTGGATGAGACCTTAAAGGAACAGTAACACCAAATAATTAAAGTAATGCAAATATCATGTACTGTTACCCTGCACTGGTAAAACTAATCTGTTTGCTTCAGAAACACTACTATAGTTCATATAATCAAGCTGATGTGTAGTAATGGTGGAGATTAAAAAAAGGCAATATAGCACAGTTTAAATAATTGGTAACAGATAATGCCATTATGTTCTACTGTCTTTACCACTCCAGGGCAGCACTGAATTATATTTGTATTACTTTAAAACACTTTCAGCTTTTGATGTTACTGTTCCTTTAATACTAAGAGAGCAAGCCCTTGCAAAGGTGTGGGTATTACACACTGTAACAGTAAAAGGATGGGTGCCAGTGGTTCTTGCAGCCATATCTGAACTAATTTATTAACAGAGATCCACATAGGAAAACAACAATACCATACAGAACTTTATTACTGAAGGGAACAGCTACCTGACAGCATCGAGCGCTTGCTGTGAGCAGCAAGGGGACATAAAGATTTTTTAAACTTATTGTGTAAACAAGATTATGTCGTGTGCGCTTGTTGCCTGGTACATCATGTATGACACGCTTCTGATCTGATTTTTTTTGCTCATGTGCATTAAGTATAGAGAGGCAAAGGAAGCTTCTAATCCATTAGCAAGATGGCTTCCACGTTGTTCCGAAGCAGGTCGGAACATCAAGCATGATTATTTGCTTTTGTATTCAGATTGGTTAGAAGAAAATATAGCGATTAAGGTAATAAAAGTCAGTAGAGGGAAATAGTGCACGAGTTTTGCCTTTCTTTCTCCTTTAAAAAATAAAGGTGAAGTTATATTCTCAACGTTTCGGCTCCTTAATTGGGGCGGCTTGATTGTTCACTGCATACTAATGTGTTGACCAGCACCCAGGCAGCTGTGGATTGTTAAGAGTG
>CM044448.1:53909520-53928442 GCA_024363595.1 Xenopus borealis
TATACTAAGTGTAGAGTTTAGTATCAAAATAGCCTTTGATATTATGTCTGTCCAAAAAAATCTTACTCTGACCTTCAACATATCTTTCATGTAAAAATAAGTTATCTCCCCAAAATGTATTCAAGCTGAGCCCACACAGCCACTGCTTCAAGTTCTCTCAGAGGGGGGACTACCCTACAACTTAGGAACAACTTATAGTACTACTAACATCTTATAGTACTACTGTTCATAAGGCTTATTCACACCCTGGGTCTATTGTATCATCCCAGCAACCTTATTGGTTGGGTAGGGTCAGCCAATTTGGCACAAGCTGTTACTGGAACAGTAATGTGATGGAGTGGGTGTAGAGTCAAGGAAAGACTGGCAGGAGCAGGACAGAGCAGGTGTAGCATCAAGACTGACTGGCAGGAGCAGGATAAAGTGAGTGAAGAACAAGAAATAGGACAGAGTGAGCGTAGACAAGACTGGAACAGGACTGTGTAGGCTAGGAGGCAGAATCTGGATACGTACTAGATCAGGACTGTGAAGTGGAGCCAGGCAGGGCTGGAAACAAGGAGCAGAATTTGGGACTAGGGTACACTGATCCAGAAGCAAGGTCAATGCAAAGGCACCAGCTGTGAGGAGGGCTGGACTTTTCTAGGGCAGAGTCAGCCCTTTAATATGAACAATATTTATTTTCTGCAAATTTTCCTTTGAGGTAAATAAATATAACATTGGCCAGCCTGGAGAGGCTGATCGGAAAGCAGAAAAAAATGTTGCCCTTTTATAATTTGTGCAAGTATGCACAGTTACACCAGATAATAATACAAAAATCTCACCTCAAACTACGCCTCCTCCAGGTCTTAAAAATATGCTACACTCAATAAAAATGTAAATTGTTTACAAATTCCATTGCATTCTCCCACAAGAGTTCATTAAATGTGAGGACTAATTCAGCTGCACAGTAGGAAAATAAACCAAGGCATAATGTTGGGTAAATTATGTGTCTAATGTATTGACCTATATTACCAGCTACGTATAATAATGAGCTTGAAAGTGTTGAGCGCATGAATACCTGGTCCCACTGAATGTACTTATTTTTAAATATTGTTAACTAATCAGTGCAGTCAGCACAGTTCTGAAGGAGACAACTTTTTTTCTGTTTTTATTTTTAGTTTAAGTTGCATGTTTTTTTTCACCTCAACATAGCATGATTATTGAACTCAGCTTCTTTGTAGATATGCATACAGTCATGTTGTGCCCAGTAGAGCTGGTGAGCCAGAGTTGCATGATAGATAACAGATGTGGTGTTCAGAATACAATGGTATTTAATGTATAACGTGACACTGACAGTCTGCTTTAAATTTGTATCAAATGCAGGAGTGCCATCTAAAAGAACTGATATTATGGGACAAATGTTTTCCATTATACTGCCACTAGAAAATACAGAACTGCTTGATATCAAAGGGAATGATAACCACCCCAATTTCAATAAACAACGAAGCCAATATTTTTGTGACTGTTGAGCTCAGAAAATTTCAGTTATTTGATCAAATCTAAACGCTAGCAGGCTGGCAGATATGATCTATAGCAGTGAACCCCAACCAGTAGCTTGCGAGCAACATGTTGCTCTCCAACCCCTTGGATGTTGCTCCCAGTGGCCTCAAAGCAGGTGCTTATTTTTTTAACTAATGGCTTAGAGGCAAGTTTTGGTTGCATAAAAAACAGATGTCCTGCCAAACATTCTCTCCTGTATGCTGCCATTCCATATAGGGGCTACCAAAAAGCCAATCAGAGCTCTCATTAAACCTCCCCATGGACTTTGTCATGCTTGTGTTGCCAGGCGTGAATTCACGGCAAATTCCCACAATTCGCAACCAGCGGAAATTCGCCTGCCGATGGGATGAATCCCATCTGGCCCTGGACCTTTGTTTATCTTAACATGTTCTAGTCTCTTTTGAATTTCAGCATGTGTGAACCATGCATCATTAGATATATTATTAGATGTATTATTAGAATTGGGACTATTAATAAGGAAACCTTCATTAGCTGGTTCCTCATTTGTGTAACAGAGGGTAGAAGAAGACGCCACACAGGACTTGATGCTTGTGGGGGTAAACCCTTACGTGTTTAATTCGTCAAGTGATGCACAACGTTTTGGGGGTGGGCCCCTTCGTAATTCATATGATTTAGTTGTATAATCACATTTACTTTAAAGCACTACGCAATATGTTGGCGCTATAGAAATACATGTTAATAATAATAATAATAATAATAATGGTTTTTAGAAAGTATAATATTATTTGCATTTTAATGAACACTTGGAAATGGTTATGCGGTGCAATCCACAGATTAATTAGATAAATGTGAATAATTGAAAATTAAGTTTTGTCTTCCATAACAATGTTTGCACTTGTAAAGAGGCATGAACTGTGCAGAACGGCAAAATAATACTGGTTAAAATAATTAATTGCCGCAAAGACAGAAATTAAAGAACAAGTGGTCTTGCCAACACAGTATTTGTGTAAGGTAGGCGCTGGTGGTGTTCGCGGCAATAGAAGTGTCCGTTCGCGAGCGCGACCACTTCGGCACGTGCGCGCGTCCGTAGCGACGCGGGCGCGCGTTCGTTGCGGTGTGCGCGCGTTTGTTGCGGCGTGCGCGCGGACGTTTTTGCGCGAGCGTTTTTGCGCCAGCGCATTGCATTTTAAAAGACGCCAAGGCCTGCACTTCCTTGCGAAGTGATCATCACTACCAGTGTGACTCTAAGCCGTTTAAACCCTGATTGCCTGTTTTTGACCCTGCTTGATTTACGGATATCCTGCCCTCTGCTTCCTCGTCTGACCCCTGCCTGATTCCTGGTTCTACGATTCTCTGCTGCCTGCCTCCTGACTTCGGCCTGTCCCTGATTCTTCTTTGCCTGACGTTTTTGCACCACGACTCTCGGAAGTGTTCCAGCTCATAGCACTTCTACCACTCCTCCATGTGACCAGTCCTGTTACCAACCGCAGGGTCTGTATCTTTGTGGGAGGTGTAGGAGAGGCTTCTTTCATCACAAAGGTTCCAGTAAAAGTGAGTACCTGACAATTTGTTTTCATTTCCAATTTTGAAAATAATAAAGTGGATTTTGTCATTTACATAATTTATTGAATTTATTGAAATTTAAACGTGTTCCATGTTCCCATAATGAGGATGGAGGCTGAAGGAGGATGAATAAGAAGTACATTAAATATTAAAATATAATGTTTAATAATTTAACTAAAAAAAAGGTGGTGCAGATAAAAACCATGTCTTAAGGTGTTAAGGTCAACAAGTAATTTGTTGGCAGCGATTTGTTAAATGTGTAAGCATAGTTGACGCCGTTTACAATTAATAACCAGCAACTTAAGTGATTTTTGAAACTATTATTTTAAATATTAACTGAAAAGAAGAGAGCAATCCTATCAATTCTTTGATGCAGATGAGTTGCATTCAGTTGCATTGATTTCTGATAGAAATTTAAAATACTTTATATATTATTTTTAATTTAACAGTGTTTCTTCAGTTGTATTATGCATAATGATCAACACTTTTTTGCCTCCTATGGTTTTGCCTCCTGAAAACTGAATCTGCACCAAATTTTAGCCATGTATTTTGGTTCACTTTAAAACAATATATTGGAAACAAAGAGAAAAACCACAAGCATTAACATTATGCTCTGATACAGCATAATCTGGCATGTAAGAGTTCTGTGCTCTTGCCTTGCAATTTTAATTTTAGGGGCAGATTTATCAAAGGTTGAGTGACAGAGTTTTCTTTTACCTGGAATGAACTCAAATGACCTTGGATGACCTCGAAACTCGATTGGTATTTTATTTAAGAAAAAATTTGAACATCTAAAATTCATACGAATATTACCATCCTGAATACCTCAAATGGGTCAACGGATCTCTACTATTGACTTCTGCATAGACTTGGCAGGTTTTAGGTGATGACCTATCAAATTTGAGATACTTCCTGAGTCAAGGCATGTTAAATCTCGAATTATAATTAGAGTTTGGATTTTTTCCCAACTGAAAGTTGTGAGTTTTGACCAAAAATTAAACTCAAAAATTCAATTGGATTGGATACCGATCATTCGATTTCACGAAAATATCATGAAATTTCCTTCGAGCCTCCAAAAAATTCGTATGGTTCGAACAATCGAACACTTTGATCGTACGAATGGTATTTGAGCAGGACTTAGTCTCAGGAGCCTATGGGGGGTCTCCCATAGGCTTCTATTACAATTCGGTAGGTTCAATCTGGTGAAGTAGGGAGCCGAATAATTTTACAATTTTGAATCCTTCGATCATCGAATGATCGAATATATGATCATTCGATCTATTCGATCATTCAGTATTCGATGATCGAAGAGGCCAAATTAGAATATCTGATTTCACAGAAAATTTGTACGATCCTTTTTCGATCGAACTTCTATCATTTCAAGTGAATTTCTTAAATTGGCCCCTAAGTTTTTTTAAAGCACTTTTTCAATCAAAAATTTACCTAATTCGATCGAATAGGTCCATTTTCAATCAAATAAAAATCTTTCGAATCATACAAATCTAAATATTTGAAGGATTTTGAGCAACATCCTCTGAATTCTTGGAGCTAAGAAAAATTTTCAGGTTCAAGTAGTCCAAAATTACTTAAAATTTCAAAATTTTTCAATTCGAATTTTATTTGAATATTCACTTCGACCCTTAGTAAATGTGCCCCTTAATGTCCAGTTCAATTCAGACTGAGGGCATAAAGAGCACTGTCTATGCTGCTCTCAGATCAGTTTTTTTTTCTGCAGATGGTGAGAAGTGGAAATCAAATGGGTTCTTTAATGTCTGTTTAGAGTACAGGTATTCAGAAGACCTTTCCATTAACATGTGTTCCTTGTGTCAGGAGCCTTTTGGCTCCGGTAGCAGAGGAGTCCAGATCAAGGTGGAAGCCAAGTGGTTAAAATCCAAAAAAAAGTAACCTGACCAAAAAAAAAAAAGTAACCTGACCAAGAAATAGCTTAGTCAAGTTACAGGCAAGAAGGGGTCAGAAGTTCAAGAAACAATAAATCAGGAATTTAGGAATGCCCAGAAACACTGTGAGCATGATCTATTATTGGGCATTGAACTCGTGACCTCGGCATCTTCTTATTTAAAGTTTTCGCACCAGACATGTGATGTCATTGCACCAGCATCAAGGCACCAGCAGAGATGGGAGTGTCATCGGGCACTCCTGACATCTTGCATGTATGATGTGCATGAAATTAAGTTCAAGAAAAGCCCATAAAATATGGGCACAATGAGGCACAAAATATTTGTACCCTTTATGAGAGGTGCAAGGAAATGCGGAGAGAGCTGAGTCAAAGAACATTGCGGGCTAAAAGTATAGCTCTTTTCCCATGTCTTTTTGCACTTTGTACCCGTTTGGAAAAATTAACCCTGCAGTGACATACCCATATAAACAATGATAAATAGGAAACAGCTAACAGAAAATGGATACAGCTAACAGCAGGTAATTTGTGAGATAGTAGCATTTTGCCAAGGAAACATTTAGACAATTCACTGTAAGAGACAATGTTCTTTCCTACCATAAATGAAACCAGGAAAGGTGTGACATTTGTAAATAATGGCCATGACCTTTATTTAGCATAAACATAATTAACATTGTTTATAATCAATTTACAATAATGAGGTTTTTTCACACGAATGCGTAGAAGGAAAACTCAACACCAATGGGAATAGACAAAAACAGATATTTTAAATTAAATAAATATTATTTATAGTAATCTTATTAGATAAAAGTCAAGCTCAAAATGGAATAACATAAAACATTACTCATTAAAACATTTATTTGCTTTAAAATTTGAGGAATAAATCTTATGCACATAAGTAAATGTGAATGAGGATTTTTTTGCTTGTCATAGTTTTTTTTTTTCAAGTAATCACTCTGTGGGTGATTATTTCATACAGATGCAGCCACTTGGATTTGTGTGTTAAATGCGTCTTGACTCAGGGTTAATTAAAGAAACAGTGTTATGTAAAGTTATCTTAACTCATTTATTGCATTTAACCTTTTCATTAGCATACCAAAGCACCATTGTTTTCAGTGGTGAACTCTTTAAATTGATGGGATGCTGTGACACAATATTCTGTGATAAGTGAGTTAAATGGGATGTCTGAGTTAAGTTATTCTGTGTCAAATGCACAATCCAAAGTTGCTTCATCTGTACATATTGATCATAAACAAGCTGCATGGTAATGGGGGTGATGTGTATTTGGGTTTTCTAATGATTCATCTAGATTTGGGGTCCCAACATATTTTATACCAGTGAACCAAATACCAGATTTTGGGAGCAACAGAAGCATGGAAAAACTCCCTGGGGATGCCAAATAAGAGCTGTGATTGGCGGTTTGCTAGTCCCTATGTGGGCTGGCAGCCTGCAGGAGGCTCTGTTTGGCAGTACAGTACATCTGATTTTCATGCAACCAAAACTCCAAGCCAGAAACACAAAAATAAGCAATAAGGCCACTGAGAGCAACATCCAAGGTGTTGGTGAGCAACATGTTGCTAGTGAGCCACTGGTTGGGGATCACTGGTCTAGGTGCTCACCGTGCCAGTGCTGATAAATCAAAGCAAACAAAGGTAAGTATATTTATGGGACTATGAACTGTCAAGAATGTAGATGATCTTGTACCTTTGTATGGCCATTCACATAGTGAAGTTGTGTCATTATTATTTGGCCATCTACATGTGGCCAGAATATATAACACATAATAGATTACCATTTCAGTTGTCAATTAGGATACATTGGATGATGAAGGTACTGGGTACATGAAATATTTTTATCTATGTACTTAATAAGATACAGTACCTCAGAAAAACAAGAAGTGGAAGAGGTAGTACCCAGAAGTAGTGATGGGCGAATCTGCCCAGTTTCGCTTCGCCAGAAAAATTAGCGAAATGAGTCGCGGCACGTCTTTGACGTGCGTCGCATCGTTTTCGTTGAATCATTTTTAATGCGCGTCGCGTCGTCGTGTCGCATCAAAAACGACGCGTGACTTGTTTTTTTAAGTGAATTTTCCCAGGCGAATATTCGCTGATGTTTCGCGAAATTCGCCCATCACTACCCAGAAGGAAAGGAATTGCTGCACAGTGGACAATACTTTGAGGTGGCATGGTGCTGCTGACAATTGGAAATAACTCTTCTGCCTTACACCATAGGAGTAATTAAAATAAAACTCTGACTTAATTGATGGATTTAGTTTGCAATAGAGTTAAAAAGAATCTAAGGGGGACATTTATCAGGTCAGGGTTGGAGATTGGAGACTAATGTACTTGAGTACAATTTAAAAATAATTTATGCAATTAAGTTCCACATTCCTATATCGTGGTTTTCAAGATTTTTGAGGTAATACACTAGACTTTAGAAGTCTAAAGTTTAATCTCTTTAGCTTAGATCAACCAAAGTACAATTGGAATCAATGTCAACTGGATACTAAAATATTAACAACTGTCAATTTTTTTTGTTCTAGGAAATTAAAAAAATATATTGATCAGTACAATGGAGATTACTCAAGATTATGCAAAATAATGAAATGCAATTATACAATCTGGGAAAAAATTCTATAAAATGGCAAATGTGTGCATTTCATGTCTATTTGGGTAAATTGCATAAATTAATCTGTCTAAGTAAAAATGTTTCATACAGCTTTAAGCCTTGATCGACCTTGTAGCAATTTCATGTAGTTTGATCATGGTCTGATTGAGGAAAAATATTTGCATACACCTCCAGACAGCACACACTCAATCTATGAATACACTTCCAGAGGCACAAACAGTTCAATTCAGTGTAACTGGCACTCAGCCACTTTATCCGAGGCTTCTCCAAAGACGAAAAACAAAATAAGATACAAAAAAAATAAATCCCAAGCCTGTCCCAATCTATGTAATACACAGGTGACTTCCCCATATATCAATCAGCTGATACACAATTGTTCAAGCACCTACAAAAAATCTTTCCACTTAAAAGTCTGTATACTGTATCTCTCAAGTTTGCTGTAATTTTTTTCCCAAGGTTAGCACTCAAAGGCTCCTCTTAGGGCACTTAGTCTTTCTCTCAGGTTCCCCCACATAAAATGACCAGTTAGCAAGGCCAGATTTACACAGCGGGTGCCTCTAGGCCCACTGTCATTTGTTGCCCCCATACCATGCCCTTTGTTTGCAAATTTCATCATCAGGACCGGAGGAATGGGGTTTGGCTCATGGGAAATTTAAAAAAACTATTGTATCTCCTGCATATCCCAAGTGTTTCTGAACCAATGTGGGTGTGGCTGGGCAGCATGCTGTCACCCTAGGCTCAGGCCTAGGTGGCCTTTCTACAAATCCGGGCATGCCAGTTAGCCCTGTAGCTCTCATGCAACAGATGTCTTTTTCAGATATCCAAGGAAGAGCCCATAGCTGTGGGAGCACACAATTTTTGCCCACTGTAGCAACTCTGCTTACAACTGCCACCTAATTACCATGCTGGGAAGCAAAATTAATTTTTTTTCTCCTAGGCATCCCTCTGAAACCCATATAATGCTATTGAAAGGCACAATTCTCTGAACATTCTTAAACTTCTCTGCCAAAAGTTTTAAAAATGTATTGGTTCAGCTTATCAATTATTTATTTCATCAGTTATTATGCTGACTGCATTTCCATTACAAAGGCATTTTGTCATCTGATTAACTAACTAACCAGGGACTTAAAGCTAGCATTATTCTGTTACCAGGATACCACATAACACATTACTTTATGTGCTTTATATACAGTAATCTAAAACTTTCCAGTCTCAATCCTTGTTCTATTTCTCAATAAATAATAATTTATTGTGTTGGGATAACTTTATTCAATACTTGTTTTCTCTTTATCCAATAAAGAGGACAAAGGCATCAGGCCTACATTTAAATTTCCATTCTCTGCTTCCTGCTTCAGTATCCTTTTATTGTCTTGATGAGATCTGCATTGTTTAGTGTAGAGGTTTTAACCTTGAGGTTTGGGGATGGGTGAGATTAGAATGAAATTAGTGTATACTTAGGAAAAACCTAAAGTGTTCTGTTATAATAATTTTAACAATGAGCATGAGCTAAAAATTACCCCAAAGATAACATACTGGCCTACCAAAGAGTTGGTACCATTAGTATTCTTTTTAGTGTAGATGAAGTTCACCTTAGTTACAATGGTCCTAGAGATAAACATCCATTCAGACTACACATTTGAACAGCCAAGCAAGAAAATGTATTTACTGTATATTTTTCCATTAATAATAGGGAGGTCAGTCCTTTTATGAACCTGTTAATGAGGTTCATAATTCCTAACTATACAAGTAATGGTGTGGGGAAAATCTAGTTGTGCTGAGTTTATTATGTTCTACAAGCATTCCCAGAGGTCGCATTGATATAAAATGTTAATGATGGGGTCAAAACCTTTGCTTGAACTAAACTCTGGACAAAGTATGGGGTATATTTATCAAAGAGTGAAGTTAAGATTGAAGTTCCACCACTAGAGTGAAATTCCGCCACTCTCCATTAATTAGATTAATTGGGATTTTTAAAGGCGTATTTATCAAAGGGTGAACTTTCATTTCACCCATTGATAAATAATCCTTTCAAAATCCCATAGGAAGGAATGGAGAGAGGAGGAATTTCACTCTAGAAGTGGAACTTAACTCTTTGATAAATGTACCCCTGCAACTGGGATGCTCTTGGAACTGAATGATTATTAGTGCTTTGCTGAGCTCTAATACAGATAGCATAGTATCTCACACTGCTGGTAGGGGGAGGATAACTGATCTAAGGAACTAATAGTTAGTGATGAGCGAATCTGTGTGCTGAAAAATTGTGAAATGCAAGTCAATAGGCAACAAATTTTGTGTAAGCAATAATTTTTTCTCAACTTTTTTCTCACTCCAAACGCATTAAAGTAATGGGCCTTTTTTCTCATGCTTGTCTAGTGCTGCTATCATTTTCATCACAAATTATATCACATTTGCTGTCAAATTTGACAGGCTGAATGTAAAAGGGTCCATACACTGGGTAAACATTGGTATATGGCCCCATGAACGTTTTGCTGAAGCACAAAGGTATAGAAAATGCTAATAGCAAATAAATAGTAGAATGAATCCAATATACAAGCCAGTTGGCAGGCAAAGGTGGAGACCAATATACAGACTAGAGCTTAGAACCAGTAAATACACAGAAGTAACCTATAACTGACTGTGGAACAAGGGAACCAAGAGGAGACTCAGGACCAATAAACACACCAATACAGGAACACATGAAAGAAGCAGGAACATCAAAACTTCAGATAACCAATAGGCATTGTCAAAGCCACTGAGCTTAATGACCAAGCATCAGGAATAGCAAGAAGCTGGGTTATATAGGTCCCTAATGACACTGAAGTTAGACAATGCCATAAATGACTTCTCTAAAAACTTCCAGAGGTTCAAAAGGCAAATGCACTATAAAATTATCACATAGCTCCAGGGTTTGAATCGGGACACGTCTTGACTTTTATCAATTGTCTTTGCAACATAGAAAACAATGGTTAATGAGAGGTTTGACCTGTTGGACAGTTTTACTCATTAAAACTATTTGATTACATGGTTTAATTCTTTAATTTATAAGATCACAGTAATATTGTTGTAGAAATTGAAGAGAGTGTAACTTGACTTTTTAGTATATGTGCTCTTGGGTTTTTTACTTTTTAAAGGACCCGTAACATCAAAAAATGAAATAGTTTTAACGTAATGAAAATTTAATTCAGTGTTGCCCTGCACTGGTAAAACTGCTGTGTTTGCTTCAGAAACACTACTATTGTTTACATATATAAGCTGCTGTGTTGCAATGGGGGCAGCCATTCATAGGAGAAAAGGCTCAAGTTACACATCAGATAGCAGATAAGCTCTGTAGAACATAATGTTATCTTTTATCCATTACTTATCCTGTGCCATATAGCCGTTTTATAATTTCCACCATTGCTACTTAGCAGCTTGTTTATATGAACTTTAGTAGTGTTTCTGAAGCAAACACATTCATTTTAACAGTGCAGGGCAACAATACATGATATATTCTTTACTTTAAAACACTTTAATTTTTTTGTATTACTGTCCCTTTAAGAAGTTTTTTTTTTCATATTATGATTTAACAGTTTAACTGCAGGAAATGTATTTATTATAATTGCACTTCAATCACTCTTTTGAAGGGACACTTATAGAAAGGCCACCAGAGGCCTACTTCAGAGTTGCCTGCACTGTCTATAGGTGCTCTCATTCCAAGGAAACAACCCAAAATCAGTTATAGTCCCCAGTAGTTCAACTGAATGTACATCTTGCTCTGATCTCAGAGTATCACACAGCTCTTACTAGTTCCTTAAATGTCTCTGTTTATAGGGGACAGTGGATCCCCTTAAATATATTGTCAGATCTGGCTATAAAATTGCATCAGTAAAACACCCTTCTGCAAGAATGTTATTCTGAATTAATTACTGTATCTTTACTGACTGTCCAACAGTAGAAAAAATTGTTGGGTTGTTGCAAAATAGAAATAAATAAGTGTAAATGAGGCAAAAAGAAAGGGAAGCATTCTAGCGATGAACATGACACTAATAGGTACGAGAAGAGAAAAGAGTAGCACATACTGCAATTTGTCTTTATTACTTTCAGGGTTGAGCATATAACACATTGGTCCCATGGCTCTCTTCTATTTGTTTTAATTGGCACGTCATAGTAACAGTTCAAAACAATTAAGGAAGCAGCTGCACATCTATGCTTTTTTTTTTTTTGCTAAAACTTCTTTGCCATTCTTCAGACCTCTGCATTTATAGTCCTTAACTCCTTCCTAACTAATATGTGCAGTATATACCATGCATACTTGCATGCATAAAGAAGATACACAAATGCTATATGGTACTTAATAACTACAATATTTACAGATTTGCTACTGGTAAGGATGATCTATTTATCTTACATCTGTAATTAAGTTAGGATGCCTACTTCTGAATGCTTTTGCTCACAAAATCTTATGGGAAAGGGCTATGTTCTGCGTACAGGATGTCTCACAACTATAAACATGCATGGAATGAATTGATTCCAAGCTTTTTTTTCAGAGTGAAACATTACTTGGTCCAAACTGCTCTTTATGGTAGGGTCTTTAGACCCTCTTCAGAACCTTGCATATGAATATCTACAGGCAGTTTAATTTTTGCCGTATGATGTTCCTGGTCTTTTAAGGATGGGAAAAACCTAGCAGAGTTAATATTAGTAAAGTTAACACATACAATAGGGGTCATGTGGTGATGTTTCACACCATCCTGACCCTTGAGTGTCTGAATGTGAAAGTCTGCTCTTAGTTTATGCACAAGCCTTCTCCCACCAGTACTTCCTAAGTTTTGTATCCCAGCGTGCTTATCATTGAGATACAGAACTTTTGGTGCATGCAAGCTGCAAAGAACTCCTGTACTGCCTGACCTTTGGCAGGTGGTAACAACAGGGCTAGTCATCAGTGCTGTTCTGCACCCCAGAAAAAACAAACATAGTTTTTCTTGGCGAAGGTTAATGCATGAAGAAATTATAATCCTTTTTTTTTTTCAGTCAAACCAGGTTAAAATGTTTACTCATCCTTCCCCCCACTGGATCCACTTGAGATATTAGTGATGGGCGAATCTGACCTGTTTTGCTTTTTTGGGAAACAGTGAAAAATTAATCAAATGCATTGAAATCTATGGGTGACAAATGAATATCAAAACAAAACCGTGGACACAACTATTTTTCAAATGAACACTAAGGTGTATAAATTCAGGTGCACTTGCAGAAGACTGGGAAGTTTGCAAGTGTAGTTAACTGAGACCCAGGGGTTGAAACTATAAGCAATTGATTCTGATTTAAAACAGAAATAAGTTAGAAAATAAAGATGTACTGGCTCAATCATAAACAGTCTAAAATAGGTCAACAAGTTTAGCATTCACATTTTTACTGTGGAAGAAGTGATTGAACAGAATATACTGCCTACCTTACAAGTGCTCATTATAGTTCACTTTTTGATGTAAAAAATGAGGGTGAATAAAACATTAAAAGATAAGAGATCAATCATTGCAAACACATCAGAATTTTACACTGAAAGTGTCTTGTAAAATCTCTTCTTGATGCCACATCAAAATCTTCTAATTTCTAATCAGCATCATGCTGGCTCCTATAAGATGCTTTTTCAAGCTGCTGTTGCCAGTAAGACTTCGAATAAAGAGATGTTATAGGTAGAACTATCACATCACAACAAAAAAACTGTATGCTTCTTTCTTATTGAAATGAGAACCAACACAATAAATAAATTACCATTTATATATATATATATATATATATATATATAAATTTATAAATATATTATTTATATATTTATATATAAAAACATGTAAAAGATAAAAACAGATGCTTTTTACAATAAAAGTATAGACAGTTTTTTTTGACGAGTTTTTGAAAATATAATTTGAATTTGTAAGACTTTGAATCATGACAAATTTCAAATTCAAACTGGATAAATCCCCCCCTCATTTCACAAGTTATTTTCAGTCAAAACTATGCCTACCAAGTGAATGCACCATCATTTGCAGGGAAATGTCATCTAAATGAATGATTTGTGATTTTAATGGGTCAGTCCCCAGTTCACAGTCCTAATAACTAGTGATGGGTTGATCTGACTCGATTTGATTTTCCATAATTTCGCAAAACAACAAAAACATTTGCAAATTACTGTACATTGAAGTCTATGGGCTACAATATTTTTTGAAACACAACAGTATTTTTCACCCATTGGAGTCTATAATAATCTCTGCAGGAACAAAATCTATTTATTTGCATTAGGTACAAATGGAATGATTTCACATTCATTTTATTTACATTGAGCACATAACTAATTCTTTTAAAAACAGTGGCTATGGGTAGTGTAACAAACACATGATTTATGCAGATGTGTTAAATGTTCTACTGTTTGTGAAGAAAGTAAATATTCTGGCTTTTGAGAGTTTTTTTGGTGGGTGGTAGGCTGGAAGTAAGGAAATAAGTGTCACTTAATGCTGATTTTTGGCAATACTTAAAATGTTTTATAATCACAGTAATTAATTAGTCAAGTGTGCACGACAATTTAGAGGCAATGTTATTCTATGCTCAGAAAAAATGCTTTTAATTTGCTCTGCAGGCCTTTGATGGATCCAAATTTTGCTGTTAAACTTGCTCTTTAATAAGACTGTTTAAACATTAACAAATATATATATGCCAGAAAAATATGTATGGTCCTGTTCTGGTTTTGATTGAGTTGTTCATTTGTTTCCTATGGTGTTTAGATATTGTCAAGGCCATGATTTCTATATGCACACCGATAAAGGGGGCACAGATGTGAATATAGGGCTTTCCCCCCCCTTTTTGTATCTCTCAACTTTGCAGTGAAAGCCATGATGTAGGTGAATCAGAGTGGGATAGCACGTCTCCTACATGTCAGGTTGCCACCTGTATGGTTTTGATCCTGATTTGTTTTTCAGAAGGTCTACTGAGTCAAAACTCTCTGTCACGTTTAACATATTTAAGTCATCTACCCACCACGTCCTGTTATGCAATTTCCATGGCATCAACCTACTCCTGCCCCTACTGTACTGCAGGAAAAGGTGACAATCCTACCTACAAGCTGAGTGCACTTGCAATAAACCTGGCATCACAGATGAGAGTGTATGAACAGTTTTTTGTGTGCCTAGGACAACAAAGCAAAGAAATAGAAAACTGGTTGTTTTATGTTCATTTAAGGTATATAGTTATCTGCTAAACCAAAGGGTCAATCAGTAAATTGCAGTTGTATTTTTTTTACTTGATATAACACTACCAAGGGGACCCCTAGCCAGAAATAGTACTCATGACGGTTAAGGATGGGACTTAAGACAATATTTTTATGCTCTTGGTGTTAATGTAGTCTTTTCTACTGTTCCACTTCTGTTGTCTTAGGCAACGCTTACTTAGATAACATCTTACTTGGAAAACCAGGTAAGGACAATTACAATTATAAAATTACATAAGTCATTTACTTACCCTGGAGATACCACTTGGTTCTGAGGTGGCAGTAGCGCCAAGGTTCCCACAATAGCCTCAGTTTGGAACAGAAAACAGGAAGAAGGCAGCTGTGCTGAACACAACTAAAGTAACCAAAGTCATAAATAACTGCAACTCAGTGGTGCTTGGCCGAAGTCAACTGTGTTAAAAATCCCATGTTCATTGAAAACATGGGATTTTTCACACAGTTGACTTCGGCCAAGCACCACTGAGTTGCAGTTCATTATGACTGCTAAAGTGTACCATCAGCAGTCCCATGAATGAAGGAGCCAATTTCTCTTCCTAGATTAAGACTTGCTCTGATTTTAAATAAATTGCTGCAAATAATTGACATTGTGATTTTTTTAATGGCATATTATTATGGGGTTGCATTTTTCTCTTTTATGGTGGTGGTGTTGTAGCTCAAAAAGAGGTGGAAATTAACAGCTTAATAGTTTCTGAACTTATTTTCTTATATCCCAGTTAATGTACTTTAAAGCAATGCATTTGTAATGCTTCCATTCCAGTGTTTCAATTCTGAAGAATGTCAGTCTTATTTATGAACATAATAAATTAAACAGTGAAAAGAATGTCAGTACCATTGGATATTTTATTGTTTCAAAGCCCTTTGCTAGAATAAGATCTAAAGCAACTATTGATATTGCTCAGCTGATAAGTTTGCATATGTTTGCAAGGGATTTATTTGTACAGGTAACAGAAATTGTTTAGAATAACAGCATGATAAAAAAATTCAAGTAACTTTTGGTAAATACAAGTAATGAAGCAAGGTTATTGAGGTTGCTGAAAATATTTCAAATATCTGAAAATATCTGAATGTTTATTTGTTAAGTATAGTTGCTCTTGGGTTGATTATTTGAGCTAAGAAATACATGATTCAAGCAAAAAAAGTTTAAAAAGGTAAAATATATAAGAAATTATTGTGTTGAGTACATTGACAAATATGATCACTCCATTAAAGGACAAGGAAAGGCAAAGAAATACAATCCCATTTTGACTTTCTTTAATGAAAAAGAAATCTATCTCCAATATACATTAATTATAAAATATGTACCGTTTTTATAAGAAACCTGACTTGCATGCAGTGACATTCTCCCTTCATTTAGTGCTGTGGATAGGAATTGTCAGATGGTCCCTAACTTCTAGCAGGGAAATAATCACTTATGAACAGCAGGGGGAGCCCCTGCCTTACTTACCAGCCATGCAGAACTCAAGCAGCTTTGTTTTTTGATCATTTATGACGATCCCTAAGCAGCACAGACCATACTGAGCATGTGCAGTGCCAGTTTCAGGCAAAGATGTATAACAAAGTTACAAGATGACAGCCCCCTGTGGCCAACTTTGAAAGCATAAATCATTTGTTTGATTAGGCTTGTGGTGCAGTAAGTTCATGTTTATGTTTAGTATACAAAATACACCATTTCTACCCTTATTTTATTTTACACTTTCCTTGTCCTTTAAAAGAAAGAAATATGCAGATTCGACTTTATACTTTTATATATACTTTATATTTTCGTAGAGGTGGATTATTGGATATATTAAATAATATTCATTTGTGATAGCCAGTGCTAATTTTAGAAAATCTATCTGTGATATCCTGATTCCTGAGAATTTTTTTTGGCATGATCCCCATCTTCATAAACTGTACCAAGTTTCTTGTGGTTCCCTAGCAACTGCCGCTAGAATTTCTATACATTTTGGTTCATATGTAAGACAAACAAAATTAATCAGCTGGATGTAATAAAGAACCACAATATCAATATGCAATATAAATGCAGGTTCACATTAAGAAAAATGAAATAATTATTTGTGCCTTGGAAAATTATAAGAATTTATGACACACACTGCACTTTTAAACTAGGCCCTTATTAGTGATGGGCGAATTTATTCGCCAGGGGCGAATTCCCGTGATTCGCCGCTGGCGAATAATTTTGCGAAACGCCAGCCAAAATTCGCCAGCAAAAATTCGCCCAAAAAAACAAGTCGCGTGTCATTTTGACGCAACGCGTCAAAAACGGCACGACGCGCGACGAAAATGACGCGACACAAACAACGCGATGCGCATCGGAAACAACGTAATGTGAAGATCCTAGGATTCTTCCCTGCCCAAATAAATCTGGTAAACAATGATTTAATTGAAGAGAAGAAGGATCATGGTATCACTATTGGTAAGATTTGGAATAAGTATAACACCTTAGGGATTAAAATCATTTTGATCGCCTGAATTCTTCCAAACCATGATAGTTGAATTTTTTTCCATTTTGTTACGTAGATTGAATAGATGTTAGTAATGTTAAATAATTATCTTGGTAGGTTTTTCTGTATGTATAATGGCTGAATTACTGTCCTTGGATGCTGAAAGTAAAAAGGGGTAGCCCCATCTATAAGGGATGTTATTTTCTCTTAGCTGATCTGTAAGGGGTTTTAACATTTTCCTTTTGTATAATGTGATTCTTGAGAGGTCTTGAAAAAGTCTTATAGAGCTGTTTTCTTAGGATAAATTGCTGACATCTCTTGCTTTCATCAGAATTTCTTCTTTAATTGAGAAGTTGTGGAGACAGCAAAGGATATTTTGTGGTGCATTTAAAAGTACAGCTTTGGGTTTTTGGACCCTATGTGCTCTTTCAATTTTTATCTCTGCATCAGGGTCTCTTTGCAAGACATTGTTGAAGATATGGAGGGCAGAGCGTATTTCATAATTTACGCCTACTTCTATTCTCCTGATCCTCCAATTGTCTTAGTCAGCCTTTCCTCCCCTGTTTGCAACACTATCTTGTAAGCGAAGCGAGAGAGCTTCTGTTACCATAGAGACACAATGCTGTTCTAAACTCCCGCTCCGCTCAAAAGATAGTGTTGTGAACAGGGGAGGAAGGGGGACAAAAGGTTGTGTGTTTTGTCTGACTGAGGTCTATAATCAGTATTGCATTTATTTATGTGTTTAACCAACGATAATGGGGAAGTTACATAGTTACATAGTTAAATTGGATTGAAAAAAGTCCATCAAGTTCAACTGCTCAAAATTAAAACCCAGCATAAGCATACACCCCTCCACTCTTTCACACAAACCATGTATGCCCATAGCTATACTAAGTGTAGAGTTTAGTATCAAAATAGCCTTTTATATTATGTCTGTCCAAAAAATCATCCAAGCCCCTTTTAAAAGCATCGACAGAATCAGCCATCACAACATCACCTAGCAGTGCATTCCACAACCTCATTGTCCTCACCGTGAAGAACCACCTACACTGCTTCAAATGAAAGTCCTTTTCTTCTAGTCTGAAGGAGTGGCCTCTGGTGTGTTGATCCTCTTTATGGGTAAAAAGATCCCCTGCTATTTGTCTATAATGTCCTCTAATGTATTTGTAAAGTGTAATCATGTTCCCTCGCAAGAGACTTTTTTCCAGAGAAAACAACACCAACCTGGACAGTCAACCCTCATAAAGTCTTCCATCCCCCTAAACAGCTTAGTCGCATGTCTCAGCACTCTCTCCAGCTCATTTATATCCCTCTTAAGGACTGGAGTCCAAAACTGCACTGCATACTCCAGATGAGGTCTTACTAGGGATCTATAAAGAGGTATAATTATGTTTTCATCCCTTGAGTTTATGCCTTTTTTATGCAAGACAGAACTTTATTTGCTTTAGTAGCTACAGAATGACACTGCCCAGAATTAGACAACTTATCTATAAAAACCCCAAGATCCTTCTCATTTAAGGAAAAATCAAAGTGCATAGCCTTGCATTTATCAACACTGAGCCTCATCTTACAGTTTGCTGCCCAGTTTCCCAACTTAAAGAAATCACTCTGCAGATTGGC
>CM044448.1:53933895-53956147 GCA_024363595.1 Xenopus borealis
TGGTTTGTGTGAAAGAGTGGAGGGGTGTATGCTTATGCTGGGTTTTAATTTTGAGCAGTTGAACTTGATGGACTTTTTTCAATCCAATTTAACTATGTAACTTCCCCATTAAATTTAGATCCCCTTCTGACTTCCCTGTGCTTGAAAAATCGTTGGTTAAACACATAAATAAATGCAATACTGATTATAGACCTCAGTCAGACAAAACACACAGCCTTTCGTCCCCCTTCCTCCCCTGTTCACAACACTATCTATTGAGCGGAGCGGGAGTTTAGAACAGCATTGTGTCTCTATGGTAACAGAAGCTCTCTCGCTTCGCTTACAAGATAGTGTTGCAAACAGGGAAGGAAAGGCTGACTGAGGTCTGTAATCAGTATTGCATTCATTTAGTATGTGTTTAACCAAAGATTTTTCAACCACAAAGTTTAAATAGACTGTTAGAACGAACCAAGCATTGATAGGGATGACGTTTGGATGTCATGTGACTTTAATGTCTTCGCTGCACAGGAAAGCATACAATTTAATTGTGCACTCCCAGGGCACAGGGGACTGGTTGTGCGCATATGCATGCCCTGACAGAGATGAGACAGATGTGATATACTATCAGTCTACTTGGCAATAATTTGGAATTCGATTTCAGAATAATTTCACAATGAAACTCACTTGTAGTAAAGCTTCTGGTAAGTAATACAGCCAATACTTTGAGCTGTATTTGTATTTTAACTTTAATACTCCTTTAACTTTTAAATTGTATGACCCCCCATTTCTCCCCAAGAACCCTTACTAATCCCACTGCCTGGTGTACTCTAGCTTCCCCATAATTCTTTAGCTCAGCCCAGTGCTCTAGGAACCCAAACCCTTCCTTCCTATGCCAAGGCTTGAGACACACATTTAGCTCCGAGATCCAATTTTCAGATTGTGTGTGGAGTGTCCCAACATTTGTCTTGCATGCAGATCGTTCATTCAGTTGTTCAGTCGATTGGACAGATCAGAAGATTTTTGTTGGCTGCCGATCATATCTCTGCATGTATTGCCGATCTGTTGATTTTCAGTGGGAGACTGTCACCGGCTTTGTCGACATAAACTCTGGTACAATTGCTGTCAGGGGCTGAACATTGTCTGATCTGTTCTTTTACTGCTTTATTTCAACTGAAGGCTAGTGGCAGGTCGGAAAATGGGGACATCCAATCGTTCAAAGATTCGAACGAATCTAGATCCATGAACTCATTCTTTAAGGTCTTTCATATACTGTACCATTAATTAAATAATAGTTCACAAACGCAGTTTATGTAGTTTAAAAACCACTTAGTGTGAGGTGTGGTTACTAATAAAAGCTTATTTCAAAGAGAGAGAGAGAGAAAGAGAGAGAGAGAAGAAAAGATAGTAACCCCAGAGTGGGTTTAAAATTTAACTTAACCGTTTTATTAATAAAAATCTAAACAAGTTGACTTGTAATATTCAACCTATAAAAATACAAAATTGCTTGTTGGTCTCCAATTCTAATGTCCCAATAAATTATTTTACAAAATCTATTTACACAATCAATTAGATTAATAAAGTGCTAGTGCTTCATCAATCAACTTCAAAATGCATTAATTAATCAATTAAATTAATAAAGTGTTAGTGCCTCATCAATTACAATACATCAATACAGTGTCTTCATAAAGAATCGAATCATTAGTTACGAACTCTTAATTACAATGATTAATTAATTCCTAATAATATAAAGCTACTTCATCAATTAAAAAATCCATTAGAAGAAATTGATTATAGTAATAAGTTGATTGTTAATCAAAAATTAACTGTGTAGAGTTAAATTAATTATATAAATTCAATAATTATCATAAACTAATTAAAAGGTGCTTGTACCCCACCAATTAAATTATAATTATGTTCTTTCAAAGATTCAATTTCAAAACCCAAAGAAAAAGAACACAAATAAGGGATGTGTCCCATGTGGAGACAGTAATATGTGTGAAAAAATGCTGAAAAAGACTGACTTTATCGATAGATTTGGAAAAAAACATTTAATTAATGAGTATATCAATTGTAAATCCAAAGAAGTAATACACTGTTTGGAATGTCCCTGCAACAAAAGATATATTGTAATGACAAAGTCCGATTACAATCACATTGCAGCTCTATACGCAACGCAGGAAAAATCAAAAAAGATGACACCACTCTATCCACTGCAGCATATCATTTCAAACGATATCACAGTAGGAATCCAATGGATCTCAAATTTTGTGTGATCGAAAAAACTAATCTGGGATAAGAAGTAAAATTTGGAGCAAGAACTACTAAAACGGGAAAGTCTTTGGATCTTTAAAATGCACACTGTCTCCCCTTATGGGATCAATGAAAATATATTGTTCAATGCCTTTCTTTAAAGGGGTGGTTCACCTTCAAGTTAACTTTTAGTATATTGTAGAAGGGCCAATTCTAAGAAAATTTTCAATTGGTCTTCATTATTTATTTGTCATAGTTTTTTAATCATTTGCAAATTTTCTTCTGTTTCTTTGCAGCTTTCAAATGGGGATCACTGACACCATCTAAAAACAAATGCTCTGTAAGGCTACACATGTATTGTTACTGCCACTTTTTATTACTTATGATTCTATTCAGTCCATCTCTTATTCATATTCCAGTCTCTTATTCAAATCAGTGCAGAGTTGCTAGGGTAATTTATGCCCTAGAAACCAAATTGCTGACACTGCAAACTAGAGAGCTACTGAATAAAAAGCTAAATAACTATAAAACCACAAACGATAAAAAATGAAAACCAATTGCAAATTGTCTCAGAATAGCACTCTCTACATTATACTAAAAGTTATCTCAAAGGTGAACAACCCCTTTAACCCAACATGTATCAGTTTACATCATTCATAAATATTTCAATGAAAAATTACAGAAATTAATCTATATCACAATTCCTTAATATATGAGTATTAAGTAAGTTAAAATACATAGGTTAAATTAATTTCTATTTGATAAATTATTTTGTTTAATATAATTGATTTAATGAATCATGATTTAAATCAAGTATCAAGCAAGTTAACACACACACATGTTAATTCATTCATTTTGTTATTCAGCAAATCAATTGTCCAACATAATCCATTTAAGTAATCAAGAATTGATTAAACCAACTTACGAGAAGGATACTACTGTACGTGTACACACATATATGATATACATTGACGATCGTGTCATAATCCTCCCTTGTAATGCCAAAGATGGCCACTCCCCTT
The DNA here is from genome assembly GCA_024363595.1 of Xenopus borealis. Taxonomy (NCBI): domain Eukaryota; kingdom Metazoa; phylum Chordata; class Amphibia; order Anura; family Pipidae; genus Xenopus; species Xenopus borealis. The sequence goes on from CM044448.1 coordinate 53,937,147, forward strand.
AGTTCATATTTGTTATACATCACAAGGTATTTGCAATACATGATTAAAATATCCACTCCCCTTAGTGCTGTCTCGCTATACATCACAAGGTAATTGTAATACACAATTAACATATTCATAGGAAGATGCAAGGGGACTGCGTGACGACGTCGGGTGTGACACGCAGCTCTCACGAGAAGAAATTGGGTCACATGCAGAAGTCCTTTATAAAGCACGACAGAGACAAGCCGGCTAATTTTTTGCCTTAATAAAGCGAACGCGAAACGCGCGTTAGCAAGATTTTTATTCGTCTTGATTTTACTAATCTTTTATGATAGCTTCAGAATTGGAAAACACTTGTAGAATTCTAGCATTTCCTTTTGTCCTGGGCACAATTACTTCAATAGCAACTCATTCTTAAATCTCTTTAACTTCAAGGCACTGGGGATTTCCTTTTTTTAGATAGCTCTTTTGATCAGTGCAGTTAAACAATTGAGACTGCAGTCCCCAGTGTTCTGCCTTTCTCCCTGTGTGGGGTCCCTCAATCGGGACTTTTCCATCACTATCCTTCTTCTTTTTCAATTTTTCGAATCTTTATTTCATGAATTGCTAATTAATCAACATAATTATTTTAGAATCGTTTTTCTCCAATTCAAGATTTATATGAACGCACTTTAATTGGTGGGGTACAAGCACCTTTTAACTAGTTTATAATAATTATTGAATTTATATAATTAATTTAATTTGACAAGGAATTCGACAACTTTTAATTTCATATTCTTTCATATTATTTAAATTCATATTCTGATTTTTTGTTGCTTTTGGGTATAATAATTCTCTTAAAATTCAAGTTTTTCATCTTAATATTCAAGTTTTTTAGTTAAAAAAACTTGACTAGAGAAATTTGACCTTTAATAAATAGACCACTAACTCTTTTTACAAAGTTTGTGTTTGGAGGAAGTGAGACCTAGAACAAAGTTACTGTCACAAATTCTTTTTACAAAGTTGATCTATGTACTGGTACATTTTTCCCCTTGGAGTCAGTAATGAATAGTGATGGGCGAATTTATTCGCCATGAGCGAATTCGCTGTGAATTCCCGCAATTTGCCGCAGGCGAATACATTTGCGAAATGCCAGAAAAAATTCGCCTGACGAAAATTTGCTGGCATAAAAAAAAACTAGATGCGACTCATTTCACAAATTTTTTGTCAAAGCGAAACGGGATAGATTCGCCCATCACTAGTAGTGAATTATTCCCCCAAAACATCCGAAGGGGTTTTTACATTCATGTTAGGTATCACTTAGGCAAAACTGTTTGTTTTTTAATTCCATCTTTTATGTTTCTGTGTGGCAGGAAAAAGACAGTAATCTTACCAAAATTCTGAGAAGAAATTGATTATCATGTATATTTTCATACTACTTAGCTAGTAGCCAACTGTCTGCAAGATATGTAGAGAAGTTGTGGAGAATGAAAGCGGGAGCCTATTTATTAAAAGTCACATTTTAGTGGTTTTTAGAGGTTTGTAAAACCAGGACTCAGAGAACCTAACCTGGCTAAGGTAAGACGGGCTAAAATGAGCCACAAAAAAGCATTCACGTGCAAGGCACAAGGCATTATGGGTGGCAGTCAGCAATTGTCGCATGGGTGAGAGAATGTGCACCAAGTATCCAGTCACAGCTGGAAGAGAAAAGGAGGCACATGGTGCAGATCTGGGCTAGTGGGACCCAGGAGAACCGGGGGGCCGCCTGTTTTTTTCCAGGGGTCCCGCCAGCCCAATCCGACCCGGATGGGCGGAGACATGCAAATCACTCCTTTATGTCCCTGTGGTCAACTATGCATTCAAAACTACTGGTTTTATAGCACAGATAGATTCTAATAGTCCATACCCATTTATCCAAATTTGCAGACAGCCTGTTTTGATCTTGTTAGAGCTTGTTAGATTTCATCAGTGCAAAATATTGGAATATTGCTTCTATGTAGGAGTAGCGAAGCTGAGAACCTAACTAATGTCAGGGAATTTATTTCAAAAATCTGAATTTAAAATGTACAAAAAACGGTTGAATGATGCTCTAAAGTATACAAATACCTCTAAAAATTCAAGTTACTGGCAAAAAATCTGAAAACCTCTAAAATCCGAATTGAGTAAAAACAGGCCAATAAGACCAGTACATCCCCCATTGACATCAATAGAACCTCGACAATTTTTACTTGGCAAGTTTTTGTAATAGAGGTTTTCTTGTTTTTTACAAGTGAAAGCTTATTTAGTAAAGGTTAGATTTTAGTGGTTTTAGAGGTTTTGGAAACCATGACTAAACTAACAAACTATAAAACCACGATTGTCATTGAATTTATTAAAAGAGACAGCTGTAAAAGATTTTGCTTTAAGGTTATTAGTAGTAAGCAATCTTAAATACACTACAGTGTGACATTAAGCAGATACAATTTTTTTTGTATCCTTAGTAAATGTGTTAGTACATGTTATTTGTTTCACTTTTACAAACTATCTTTATTCAGTTCTTGCAGATAAACTTTATTTCATTTAGAAACCTTAATTATGAAGTCACTGAAAGTTATTTGCTCAAATTAATGAACGTGTTTTCTTATAAACTCAGTATCTAAAAGGATACATATATAAGGCTCATGTGAGTCAATTTTTCTAGTGTTTTTATTGTTGCATGGTACATCAGAGACTGTGTTGTTCTTTTCTACCCATTAATTGTGCTACATCTGAAAATAGCAAAAGCTTTATTTACAGTTCCCATATTTCCCTCTACTCACATCTGTCAAGATCTTTTTTTTTTCCTTTTTAGTTTCAACATATAAACACAAAACAAAAAGAACTGGAAGAAAAGAAACAGAAATAACTGGAACAATATTAAGAGATAATGACACAATATAATTAACCAATTTTGCACTATAGGATAGACTTGCTACTGAGATATAAAAAACAATGCATGAATCAATTCATTGTGACCTTCTGAACTTTGGTCTTTCTGCCGTGTTGCACCTTTCCTTCCTGCAACTGATTTTTTCAAACTTAAAGAGTTTCTATTTAACAACCACTCATCTGTATATATCTGTTATAGACTGCCTTGGATTGAACCCTAATGTGGACAAGCAAGGACCTAATCAGATCTAACAAAGGGAAGAAGTCCTCTTTGAGACCTTTTTACATATCCATTTTCACAAATACTAAACTGTACAATTTTATTCTCTCCCACTTCTGTGATTCCTGCCCACTTTCTGCCTTCTGGTCTACTTCAAAGAGAGAAAATCACAACTTCACTGTTCTCACTGTAAAATAACCCTTTCTGTATAGAAGGTCTAATCCATGTTGTATAGATGTTAGAATCCATATGGATAGCCTTACGCCCACTGGGATAATCTACTGTTGAATAGGGAGATAGAGTTTATTGTTTGGTCTGCTTATATATTTATCATAGTTACCATATTCCCCTACTTGGTCAATTTTTCTTCATAATCAAGACCTCCCATATCCTACATCATAATGGCTGTCATTCTTTGAACTTTTTCTAATTCAGTACTATCTCCTTTGAGAACTGGAGACCAAAACTCCACTGTGTCTTCTAACCTTTCTGGGCCCTTATCAGTGCTTTATAAAGTGTTAGAATGCCTCTTTCTGTGACTCTCAACTCCTTTTATTGAAACACAATACTTTGCTTGACCCTTCCTGGTTCTGACTAACATTGTTTGCTGTAGCTAAGTCTATTATACACAAGTACACTTATGCCCTTCTTTATCAAGAACCACACAAAATCACTAAAACGGACCTTTAAAGGAGGACTTATTTACCACGTCTTACTATATTCTTACTTATTTACATTCGTTACATAGTTAAATTGGGTTGAAAAAAGACAAAGTCCATGAAGTTCAAGCCCTCCAAATTAAAACCCAGCATACACACACAAACAAGTACACTCATTAACACAAACCATATATGCCCATAGCTATACTAACTGTAGAGATATTATGTCTGTCCAAAAAATCATCCAAGTCCCTTTTGAAAGCATCAACAGAATCAGCCATCACAACATCACCCGGCAGTGCATTCCACAAACTCACTGTACTCACTGTGAAGAACCACCTATGCTGCTTCAAATGAAAGTCCTATCCTTCTAGTCTGAAGTGAAGGGGTGGCCTCTGTTGCGGTGATCCTCTTTATGGGTAAAAAGCTCCCCTGATATTTGTCTATAATGTCCTCTATTGTATTTGTAAAGTGTAATCATGTCCCCTCGCAAGCGCCTTTTTTCCAGAGAAAACAACCCCAACCTGGACAGTCTAGCTCATAATTTAAGTCTTCCTAACCAGTTTACTTGCACGTCTCTGCAGCTCTCTGCAGCTCTCTGCAGCTCTCCAGCTCATTTACATCCCTCCTAAGGACTGGAGTCCAAAACTGCACTGCATATTCCAGATGATAATTATGTTTTTATCCCTTGAGTTTATGCCCTTTTTTATGCAGGACAGAACCCTATTTGCCCAGAATTAGTCAACTTGTTAGTAGAAATGGGCATACCTTTAATTTCCATACAAAACATTGGTTAATTTATATCGACACATGGTCTTTTAAATTATACAGACTTGCAGGAACTCCAAACATGTCATTAGGATAAAAGTGAAGAAACTTGTAATTGGAAGCAAGGTAAGATGATCCCATGCATAACATCCCTCATTAAGAGTATAAACATTGAAAAAAAAATCTAATGGAGAGTAATTAGCAAATTTTTGATCAACCCACAGTACTCCACCTTTCTTGTAGCCTTAAACCTTAATTAAATGAACCTTATTACCAAAACAGCTTTTCTTAGTCACTTTTTAAGTATCTTATTTAATTACACTCACTTTGCCAGGAGGAATAGTCGTGTCCAGTGATGATGTTCAGGTTTGTAACAATGCTGCAAGTTTTGAAAAATACAAATAAAATTTGTAGTTGGATAAAATCTATTTACATTCTGTAAAATTCAGATAAATGAAGTCTAAGCTTTTTTACATGCTAAGTAGATTGAAACACAATTTCTAATACTTTGTTCCATAATCTATTAGCTTGAGTTAATTTTATTTTGTTGTTGTAGTGATTTTTAAGACAGGAATACATTGGTATTTCATGAAGCCAAAGGCCTATCTATCTATCTATCTATCTATATATATATATATATATATATATATATATATATATATATATATATATATATATATATACATACATTTACCAAGCTGTAGGTGCAAGTGCAGGATTGATAAGGGACAGGGTGACAATTCTGCAGCCATTAGTGTAAGTTAGTACTGACTCTTATACATTGTCCTATAGGCTTCCTTAATGCATATTGAAAAATGTACTGTAAATGGTATAAAATAAGGCAAAACTTACAATCAGGGGTGTAAAATTGAGGTTTTACTGTAGTGAAAGAAGGTATGGGGGTATACTAGAAGAATACAGTATATAAAGAATCTGTCCACACGTACCATTTTTCAACATCAGGTTCTTTTTCAATTTTGTGATAGTAACTTGTGGTTTGGTTTTCATTTTTTGTTAACCAGAGGCTTAGCTGCATCATCTTATATATAATGTATTACACATCTGTGTATGATTTCACCCAGAACTGAGATAAGGTGAGAGTCATCTTGCACTCTGCCTGGCCTGTCATGTCTTGTAAATAGTACTTTCAATCACCAGCCATGTTAACTGGCTATAACAATGCCCTTATGTATTTTAGACTATACGTATGAACCTTAACATACAGCTTTTAAATATTGCATTTGTTCAGGTTGTAGCAACTGACAAACAATGACATTAGGGATATAATTAGGTTAACAGCAATACAAACATATCTATGCACAGACGGACGTAGTTACACATAGTAAATGTTTAATCCCTGGAGTTGTATCAGCAGGATGCTTATCAATAATTACACTCTAATTTAGGTTTTAGTATTTTGCCAGCAATTTGCTTACAGTGCAATACATGCAGAATTGTAATTAACTGCATGCCTGTTATATCAGTTGTCCAATATAAACTGTAAATTACATAGTCAAAGGGAAATTCCAGAGGTTTCAGATTTATGTTAGGGAGGCAGCAGTGACCACATTGATTGGAGTAACAATCCATAAGGAGCATTCCTTGAAGTGAAATAACATTAAAATCAGTATTGATAATACATTTTAATTGCATTATTTTCCATATAGAATTATTCTAAGAAGAACTTCATTAAAAGCATGTTGCGGCCATTCCCATGAGTGACACTGATGAATAAAATCCAAATGCTTGTTAGTGCTGATTGAGCTTAATGGAAGAGCCAGCATCTACACTCTAATTGCAGAGAGATAGTTCAGACTACAGCCAAAACAAAATTCCCTGCCATTTCTTTAGCAGGTATAATCACAAAGGATAAAGATAACAGCATTAGTAGAGCTTTAGACACTGGAAAATGTACTCAGTGTAGCAATCTCTAAGTTATAATTAAGCTGTTTTCTCATTAAGGGAATGTCTGAAGTACTAAACGCAGCAAAGTTAAAGGGAAGAAAGAAAAATCTGCAGTCATGTATTCTGCTTTGGTAAAATGAAGTTACAGGCCTCAACAGAAGCATATTGCACTTTATTATTTTAGTACTAATTTAAAATTATGTGTTTTTAAATTTGTTTTGTAAATTGTAAGGGAGGCTTCACACCCTTATGGGTGGTATGTGTCTTCTACAAACTCAGGGTTCTTCACAGAGACTTCACTCTCCTAGTTTATAATTTTTATAATGCAGGTATGGGAATGGTAATCCAGAATGCTCAAGGCCTGATATTTTGATATTTAAATCTACAAGAAAATAATTTTAAAATAAAATAAGTCCAATAAGATGGTTTTACTTACATTGAGAATTAATTGGGATCAAGTTCAATGTACTGTTTTATTATTTATGATTTATTATTTGATTATAATGGAGTCTATGGGAGAAGATCTTTCTGTAATTCAAAGCTTTCTGGATAATGGGTTTCCAAATAATGGATCCCATTTCAATATTAACCATAAAAAAAAATAATAGCAAATAATTTATTTCCAAAGATATTTATGAATATTTTTTTTAATGGTCTGAAGTATTATTACAATTTTAGTAAGCATTTGGGGAGACCCATATCATTAAAATAGATAAAAAGAGTCTAAAGTAATACAATTTATATATATATAGTCAATTAAATAGGTCAGGGGCAACTACAGGTGTGGGACCTGTTATCATATCTTAATGTAAACATTAAGTAAACCCAATGGTTGGTTCAATACAGATGAATTATATCTTAGTTGGGATCAAGAGCAAGGTATTGTTTTATTATAGATAAAATGGAAATCATTTTTGAAAATTTGGATAATTTTGATAAAAAAGTCTAAAGGAGAAGGACATTCCATAATTCAGAGCTTTCTGGATAATAGGTTTCTGGATAACAAATATCATACTTGTTTAATGTTGAATAAAGTCCATGTAACAAACCAAACAGCATTCAAGGTATTTCAAAAATCAAATAAAATGTATTTTATTTTATTTATTTAAATAATTATTTTATTTAAAACAAAAATTGACTAACGTCTTCTGCTCAATTTTTGAGTACTGCTCCTTAGCTCCTTGTTGCAAAAGTTATCTATATACTGTATATACTGCAAAAATATCCATACTCACAGAACTCATATTTAATAAAAATAATTTTTATTACATGGGACTAACGTTTTGGCCTCCCTGAGACCTTTCTGAAAGTACAAAACAGATCACAAAACTGCCTTAACTACTGTATACACACTGGCAGGAAACAGCAGCTGGAACAGTGTCACATGATCAGCATTACACACAATCACTTATTACCCATATTGCATTGAATGCTTTCCATTACCCATAAATCATTAAACAAACATAAATTAAAACTGGACACACTATATTGCATAATTCATGTAGGAGTCTAATAACAATTAATTCTGCAAACACACATAAAAAAGACACATAGTAACTTTATTTTTTCTATGTCTAATCACTCAAAGTATGACAAAGGTTAAATGGGGTTCACCCTCAAGGCAACATCCAGTGTGATACAGGGAGTAACATGCTGAGGTAATTTGCAATTGGTTTAGATTTTCTACTATCCATGGTGTTTGAGTTATACAGCATTCTATTCGGGAGCTCTTCAATCTGCAGAGTCAGCAATTAGGTTGCCAGGGTCCAAACCACCATAGCAACCTTCACTGGTCTGAATAAAACCATGGAACACCAATGGATGAGGGGTTAGAAACAACAATACATATGTGGCTTTGGAGATAATGTGTTTTTAGCTGTAGTCAGTGACCCCCCTGAAAGCTGAAAAAAGTCAGCAGAAGAAGTAAAACAATTCATTAAAAAATGTTTTTATATATAATAAGGACCAATTGAAAGGTTCCTCAGAATTAGCCACTGCACAACTCACCAAAGGTTAACCCAAAGGTGATCAACCCCCCAAAATTTGTTTTTAAAATTACAATTGTATCAATAGCAAGAAAGTATCAGCCACAATGTGTTGTTCACCCATACTTTGAATAGGCATCTAAATTCATATATAGTTTGTATTTTTATTATTATTATTGAAAGGTTATAAATTACCCTGTTATCTGTCAGCACATCAAAACCCTCACTATACTAGACCCACTTAGAGAATTCATAGGGGCAGATTTATCAAGGTTCGAATTCGAGGGTTAAAAAAAACCTCAAATTGACCATCGAATTTCGAACAGAAATAATTCGATCGAACGATTCAAAAAAATTTTTTTATTCAATCTAAAAAACCTATGGGAGCTTCCCATAGGGTTTAACAGCAATACGGTAGGTTTCATCTGGCGAACTAGGCAGTTGAATAAAATTTTAAAGGGCAAGTAATTCGAATATCGAATAATCGAATGATCGAATAGATTTTTATTCGAACCATTCGTATCATTCAAATCGATTGAATTTTTATAATTCGATGGTCAAAATGGCCAAAAAATGTATTCTAAAATTTGAATTCGAATATTCCATTCAATTCGATTGAATTTCGAATCATTCACACGAATTTAGTAAATCTGCCCCTTAGTGTGTCACTCCATTTTCACTAATATCTTACTAATTAAGGGTGGTGCATCTGTCTGATATATACTTAACCTGTGTATTATGTTAAAGGACAGTGGGGCCCTATAAGGAGCCTTAGATCTATGTGTGTCAATGTAATAGCCACAAAATATTCTATTGGGAACAAAGAAAGGGGTAGGTCCCAAGTTTCACAATATCACAAGTGAACCAAACAAACAGTGAATGAAAAACTAAACATGAAAAACACACTTCTAATTAATACCAAAGTAATAGATAAATATAGTATATCATCCCCCTTGTGAACAAGCATAAAAGTGCATATTGCTTGAGGCCAGCATTCATTAGTTACCAGTATATATAAGTAATACAAAAATTTTTAAATGTATTGCCTTTCTAACCCCTGTCTGTGTTAGGAGTCCATACTGAAATCAAGTAGATTATCCCCATAGTGTTATGAACTTCATGTCCAATCAAAATATGATCCAAAAAAACACAAAAATTCCCATTTTAATAATGTCCACTATCACCCCCCTTCATTCTCAAACTCGAACTGTGTCCAATGTTCAATTAAAGAGGCATCTTACATAATTCTCATTTGCAGTCTCATTGTTGGACCATTGGTTGTCTCAGTCCCAGGGAACTCATGTTCACCAGAATATTCATTGTGTCTGTCCCAGCCTCCATCTCCATCAGCGCTCTCAAGACAGGCAGATAGTGAAGCTCACACAGGCTGATAAGAATGACCACAGAACTCATCTCAACCTCCATCACAGTCAATGATCGCTACACATGAGGGCATAGTGGAGGGTATGGCACATACGTAGAGGTTAGATCCAACCTCGGCTCTCAAAGCAGTGCATGTCAATGTAGGGTTAATAATCATTCTCCAGGTGAGCTCCACCAGCAGCCCTCTCCACAGAATACACACCCACCATAAAACTGTATTTCACTCTCTGTCACCAGTTATATATATACAGTTCAAGCTGTGGTGCACTCCAATCCACCAAAGTTTTACTGCCTGGGTGCTCTCATATATCGTGTAAATATTCGTATTCCAAGGAATGAAACACTCCAGGCATCATTTTCTGCCTTTAAACACAGGGTGGGTATATTCTGTTTATGTCTTGAGAAAGGTCCAAACTGGATTGAAACATTGACAAATAAACTTAATTTTTTTATCTCACTATGAAGTCCTGGAGTGTGTCATTCCTTGGAATATATGTATATACAGATGAAGCCACTTTGGATTGTGTGTTTGACACAGAATAACTAAACACAGATTTCCCATTTGTCCCATTTAACACAGAAAATTGTGTCACAGCATCCCATCTAATTAAAGTGTTCACCATTGTGAACAATGGTGCTCTGGTATGCTAATGAAAATTAATGCATTAAACGAGTTAAGATAACTAAGATAACTTTAGATTTCTTCAATTAAGCCTGAGTCATGACGCATTTAACACACAAATCCAAGTGGCTGCATCTGTATATATATATATATATATATATATATATATATATATATATATATATATATATATATATATATATATATATAAAAGGATCCTTGATAAAGACCCCAATGTGGGTCAAAACGTTGGATGCACAAGTATGAATAAATATTAACACTTTTTTCAACTGATTTTGGTGTGCGGGTCCTCGTTAAACTTGATTACAATTTTTTGACCCTGCACCCACATTTATTTAAGACTGGATTAGAGTGCAAGCGCTTCGTTCAACTATATATATATATATCTATATATAAATATCCATAAAGAATGCTGAAGCACACCAGGATTTTGAAAAAAACTAAAATTGTTTCATTAGATCAACGTTTCGGTCCTTTATCAAGATAAACTATAACTTTTTTTGGAATGCACCCAGGTCATTGTTCCAGTGAGTGTGTGCCATAACCTATATATATATATATATATATATTTTTATATATATTATGAATGCACCGAATCCAGGATTTGGTTTGGCCTTTTTCAGCTGAATCCTTCTTCCCGGCTGAACCAAATCCGAATACTAATTACCGAATACTGAAAGTCTTCAAGCACAAGATTTGTTCCAAAAATTTCCTGATTCAGTCGACAACATTTCAGTGGTGACGTATATCAATCACCAAGGTGGAACAAGATCAAAGAAGTTGGCAAAATTATGTGCCAAGGTTATGTCTTGGGCTCAGAACAGATTATCCATATCACGGCGATCCACATTAGAGGAGTGGACAATCGTTGGGCGGACCAACTCAGCAGGCAACAGATAATGCCGGGAGATTGGTCTCTGAATCAGAAAATCGTCCAAGAGATAGTCAGACTATGGGGACAGCAGCAAATTGATTTGATGGCTACCAGAAGGAATCGCAAGTGCAGGAAATTCTGTTCTATTTACCGCAAGGACAGGCATTTCTGGATGCTTTCTCCATGAGTTGAGAATTTCATTTAGCATATGTATTTCCTCCAGTGCTCATGATCCAGAGAGTGATCTAGAAGGTGAAGCAGGATCAAGCAAGGGTGATAGCCATTAAACAAGTACTGGATACTGCCACTGACAAGAGATTTGATATCTCAGAAGGGGATGGAGTTCCCAGACTTGAAGAGGCTCAAATTGACAGCATGGATGTTGAACAGGCTACATAGGTAGGGCAAGGGCTTTCTAAAGAAGTATTGGAAACTGTACTACAATCTAGGAAAAAATCAACATCTTCCACATATAGAAGAATCTGGAAGGTTTATAATGAATGGTGTTACCAGAAAAGTTTATCATCACTCCATAAAGTAATAGCTCAGATCTTGCAATTTTTGCAAAATGGATTTGACAAAGGATTACAGCCGAACACATTGAGAGTGCAGGTGTTCAATTTATCTGCTTATTTGAACAAAAGGCTATCATTGGAGTCGATGGTAAGAAGATTTTTAACAGCCACTAGACGATTGAGGCCAAAGATTAAGTCGATTGTTTCTGAATGGGATCTTAATTTTGTTCTTAATAGGTTATGTACACCTCCGTTTGAACCACTACAAAAAATTCCATTAAAGATACTGACTCTTAAAACAGTTTTTCTCACAGCGATAACATCAGCGAGGAAAATAGGAGAATTACAGGCATTGGGAGCCTCAGAGCCATATACAGTCTTTTTCTCAGACAAAGTATGTTTGATGACCTTACCATTTTTCATACCAAAGGTACCAACATCATGGTGTGCAGATGAGGTGATAAATCTACCAATCTTTTTTCCAGAGCGAAAAGATGATGCTGAGAATCTACTTCACAGTCTTGATCTAAGGAGATGTTTGACAGTTTATCTGGAAAGAACAAAACAACTGAGAAGATCAGATCATCTCTTTATTCTCTTTAATGGAAAGAACAAAGGAAATAAAGCCTCAAAGTCATCGATTGCCAGAGGGCTCAGGGAAACAATTACAACAGTCTATACGTTGGAAGATAAAGAACCTCCTGGAATTATAAATGCACATTCAACAAGAGGTGTGGCGACATCCTGGGCAGAAAGAGCTTCGGTATCACCCCAGGATATTTGCAAAGCAGCGACTTGGAGCAGTTTGCATAAGTTTGTAAAGCATTACAGACTAGACATCTTGTCAGCTCGTGATACAGCCTTCGGCAGCAAAATTCTGTAAGTGGCTCTTCCAAAGAAGACTTAACCCACCCAGTTAGGGAAGTTAGAAAATTCCCTGTGTGTGCTGCCTGTAGGACGCAATGGAATGAGAAAATTGGTATACTTACCAGTGGAATTTTCTTTTCCATTAGTCTGTAAGGCAGCACAATAAAATCCCACCCTGTAAATAAAATTGTGTGTATAGCAAACAGTGTGTATTCTTTTGTGTATGCTAGGAAAATAACATGTTGGAGGAGGAGCTAAGGGGGGTTGTTAAAGGCTGACTAATAATTGTTAATGCTACTTGTCCTATCAGGAGAAACTGGAGTTTAACCCTGTGTGTGCTGCCTTACGGACTAATGGAAAAGAAAATTCCACTGGTAAGTATACAAATTTACTCATTGGTTTATATTGTGGTGAGGTCACTACTAGGAAACCTGGGCAGAGCTTATTTATGCCCCAGGTTCCTAACAGAGTGGTTCCGGGACTGTAAGTCCAGCCCGGCTGTTTTGAGTTGTCCTGGTCTCAGGTGGTTAATTAAATTAATTGAGGCAACTCAAGCCAGACTGTGGAGCTTCTGAGGGGAAAGACAAAGGATAGCTGCCTGTGTGAGTACAGAGAAAGATTATGAATCACCACAAGGTTGGAACTTTTGCTATATTTCCTTTTCATTTGTTTTGGGGAGAAAGGCAGTGGGCCTACTCCTGGTTAGTTAGGCGAACTAACCTGTATAAGATAGAAGCCCATTAAGTGGCAAGGAGTTTATTTTGAACTGTTTATTTTGTTTTTCTGTAAGTGGAAATAAACAGCTAGAAAGACACTACCTGATCCCTGCTATCTAAGCTCTTACAATATATATATTTTAATATTTCATAAATAAAATTATATAATATATTAATAAATGATTTATGTAAATGGGTTTCTTTATGTCTCAATTTTTAGAACTTTTGTAAAGTTTTTCCTATTGCTGCCCTATAAAAAAAAAAAAGCACCATGAAAAGTTCAATTAACCTTACAAGAGTTTAGTAGCATGTAATACATACTCTTAGCATAAGTTCAAGTAGTTCTTACAATTGTGATTTCCTCCTATCTGTTTGTCACGGTCGGCACCCTAAATCAGAACAGATGCCAAATTCCCTGGTCTCGGCTCGGCTTTACCAGTAGTGTGACCGCCTTTGGCTTCGGGAGGAGCCCTCAGCTACTCAGATGCTACCTGGACTTAGCGAGAGGAACAAGACGAGGAGTTCTGGCAAGCAAATGGGCATGACTGTTGTTAAAGTCAGTTAGGCCGAAGATCACAGTACAATAGGATTAGGCAAGTTCGTAGTCAAGCAAGCTGGGTCGAGGCAGGCAGATATCAAGGATCGTCAGACAGGCAAGGGTAAAACCCAGTAATCAATCAGAAGGATGAGACAGAATCAAAGTCGAAGTACAAGCTGGGGTCAGGTTACGGATATCAGAATAGTCAGGAACAGGCCGGGTCAATGATAAGTAAAAATTGTCCCTTTAAATACCTTTAAATTTCGCGCCATTGCGCGCTGACGGCACGGCGCACGGCACGCACTAAGAAGCAGGAGCGAAAAGAGGAGGACGGCGCGGCAGGCGTCCCCGCTGCACCGGTAAGGTGCTTTTTGCCACACTGTTATGATTGTGATTGAAGATAACTATTAAAAAGCAGTGCCTAGAGGTTAACCATTGCTTTGTGCTATACAGTATATTCTTTTTCTGTTGCATATTTTTCAAGCAGGTAGCTACTTCTCTTTTTAGCTGAGTTTAAAACTCCAAATCTAAAGGGGGATTTCTGTTTCCAAAGGTTCTTTCTTATACATTGCTCTACTAGATCAGAGATTAAACTGTTGTACAAGAAAAGGTGGAAAAGTCTTACTCAGTTGTACATTTGTCAAAAGTAAAATACAGTAAATGTCTCTGGGGCCTTTAAGGTTGAAATCATTTAATGGTTGGCATCAAATCAAAAAGTACCATTTCTCTAGTAATGTCCTGTATGATCGTCTGCTAGATGTTGGTCCAACAAAAAGAGATGCAAGAGCAGCTTGGGATTCTTTTCCCTTAAACATTCGCTTCAATTTCAGAGGAATTTCAGTTTTACTGAAATCTATAACAATAATTTTCTAAGACCACATTTTATTATGCCTTTGCAATTGAATCTTTTGAAATGTCTGATTTGTTGCTGCCTCTCTAGGAAACCCTTAAGATGACTGTCTCATCACAGGCTATGCTTTCACATTTCTTGATAGTCTCCAAAATGCGTCTTTATATAAAAATAAATGTTTCTGTAGGCAAAAGGAAAGTTTCACTGACCAAGTAACCCTTTCAACACTTCACTTTGCAGAATCTAAACCTCTGTTTCTGTACTGCAAATGAAAGATCAGGCATATCATCAATCTCTTTATCTTGTTTTTTTTCATCCAGGGGATTTACAGATGCAGTCACTTGGATTTGTAAGTTAAATGCGTCGTGACTCAGGGCTAATTGAAGCAACTGTGTTATCTAAAGTTATCTTAACTCATTTAATGCATTTAACCTTTTCATTAGCATACCAAAGCACCATTGTTTTCAATGGTGAACTCTTTAATTGGATGGGATGCTGTGACACAATATTCTGTGCTAAGTGGGATAAATGGGATAGATGAGTTAAGTCACGACGCATTTAACACACAAATCCAAGTGACTGCATCTGTAGGAATGCAAGTGCAGAGTGCAAAGTGCAATGCTGGATGCAAATCATTATGATTTGTAGAGCCACAATGCAGAGCCTTTTCCCACAATTCTGGGGTCAATGCAGCTGAACGACAAGTTTAATCAAGTGCAGTTGCACCTAATGCATTAAAATGAATGCAATTATGGGCACATGTCTTGATGAATTAGATGCAATGGCTTCTAAAGTTTGTCAGAGTTGCAATTGAGCCATTTTTAGAACTTATTGTGACATGTGCATGTGAGTCACAGGCCTTAAGTCTACTGCAACAATTGTCCCAAAGGGAAACCTGGAATTACTGCCAGTTTTAAGATGTTGAGAAGCTCCTGGGTAACCATACCTCAATAGGCACACTTGCAAGGGATGTAGAAGAGAAGATGCACTGGTGCTCTGTGCATCTACAGTCATATGAAAAATTTTGTGAACCCCTGTTAATTCTTTGGAGTTTTGTTTAGCTTTCAAAGTAGCAACTTCTTTTAAATATATAGCATGCCTTATGGAAACAGTAGTATTCCAGCAGTGACATAAAATCATTGGATTAACAGAAAATATGCAATATGCATCATAACAAAATTAGACAGGTGCATAAATGTGGGCACCCCACCAGAGATATTACATTAGTAGTTTGTTGAGCCTCCTTTTGCAAATGTAACAGCCTCTAGACATCTCCTATAACCTTTGATGGTGGCATTTTTGACCATTCATCCCTACAAAATCTCTCCAGTTCAGTTAAATTTGATTGCTGTCGAGCATGGACAGCCTGCTTCAAATCATTCCATAGATTTTCAATGATATTCAAGTTTGGGGACTGTGATGGGCCATTCCAGAATATTGTATTTCTCTCTCTGCAGAAATGTATTTGTAGATTTCCAAGTGTGTTTAGGGTCATTGTCTTGTTGGAATATCCAAACCCAACATCAACTTTGTAACTGATGCTTGAACATTATCCTGAAGAATTTGTTGATATTGGATTGAATTAATCTGACCCCAGTCCCTGAACTAGACACACAGCACCACAGCATGATGAAACCTCCACCAAATTTGACAGTAGGTAGCAGGTGTTTTTCTTGGAATGTGGTGCTCTTCTTCTGCACTCTTTGTTATGGTCAAATAACTTCATTTTTGTTTTATCATTAAAAAGAAATTTGTTCCAAAATTACTGTGGCTTTTGCATAGAACAAGCGACTGTGGCAGAAAGGGCTTCTTTCTCATCACCCTGCCATATAGATGTTTTTTGTGAAAATTGTGCTGAATTGTAGAATGATGAACAGATACACCATTTGCAGAAAGATGTTATTGAAGGTCTTTAGGGTTGTCTGTAACCATTATCACAATCCTAGGCATACTGTATGCCACTCTTGTATTTTTCTTGGCCTGCCAGATTTGGATTTTACAGCAATTGTGCCTGTGGCCTTCAATTTCCTGATTCCATTTCTCACAGCTGAAACTGACAGTTTAAATATCTGAGATTTTTTTTGTAGACTTCCCCTAAACCATGATACTGAAAAATCTTTGTTTTCAGATCTTTTGAGAGTTGCAACTTTCAATTGGCCACCTTAAATACCCTTTCTCATGATAGGACACACCTGCCTATGAAGTTTGAGGTTTAACAAGCTAATCCAACCAATTTGCTGTTGGCAGTAATCAGTATTGAGCAGTTACATTCTTTCAAATTAGCAAAATTACAAGGGTACCCACATTTTTGCACAGCCAGTTTTTCACTTTTGATTTCATTTCCTACGACTGAATACTGCTTCACTAAAAATCTTTGTTCAGAAAACACCCCGGTACTCGGATGTTTCTGGGAAATGAAAGGCATATTTTTTTTGTGGAATAGATTATTATGCAGGCTGAGAGGGATTCCCAAACTTTTTCATATGACTGTATATGGAAGTGCAAGGAGTGTCTTTGGATGCATAATGAATGGTGTCGATGTTTACAAATAAGCACTACCTTTTTTTAACCCTACATAAAATATGTATGAAACTACATTACATAACTTTGTATCTATATTTTCCTTCGAAGTATATCGTGGTGATAGTATATTTGCTAAGGAATTATACAATTAAATGTTAACATCATTTTCTTTTGTATCTGTCGAGGAAATTACAATGATGTTTCATTTTTTTAACCCTTCACAAACACTGTTTACATAATACAAAACCCTTTGGCAAATCTGAGCTTAAGGTATTGTGATACTTTTTTAGTTCGAGCCTCCTTTTGAGGTCCAATATTTGGTCAGGAGGACCTGCTTTGGTCGTTAATACAGTGACAGCTATGCAAACCTTTCCTATTTTAGCCAGTTCCATCATTCTGATTAAGAACTGGGATAATTAGTGCTAGCAAGTTCTGACCCAGTGCACACTTTGCTACATCTGTGCAGATTTGGAAAAAATGGAGGCTGATCTGGTGTTTATAAATCCCAACAGATTCACCAGATTGTGTGAAGAAGATGGGAGTGTGAACTCTGGACTGGCAATTCTAGATGGGGCTGATCTCTCTAACATTGGGTTAAACCCCCTCGAAGTCGAATTTGAGGGGTTTTAATTCGATACAAATTTGATGGTAGAATTTGAGGGTTAAAGAAGTGCTATAGGAAATGGCATCTCAGTATGCCAATCTGTTTATGGCCTAGTTAGAGGAAAATTTCCTGGCTTCCTGCAACACCAGGCCCTTAACCTATTTATGGTAAATGACAAACATCATATGGATAGCATCAAAAAAAGAACTATTGGCATTTCACCAAAGATTAACCATTCTTAATGTACTTTTTGTATTTGTTTGGTTATTTTATTTGTTATTTTTGCAGATGATACTAAATTGTGCAGAACAAAAGGTTCCATACAAGATGCTGCCACTTTGCAGAGTGATTTGTCTAAGTTGGAAAACTGGGCAGAAAACTGGAAAAAGATGTTCGATGTTGATAAATGCAGAAATAATATAAATGCAAGTTATACACTAAAGGCAGTGTGTTGGGAGTTTCCTTAAATGAGAAGGATCTAGGGTTTTTTATAGATAACATGTTGTATAATTCTGGGCAGCGTCATTCTGTGGCTGCTAAAGCAAATACAGTTCTGTTTTGCATAAAAAAGGGCATTAGCTCAAGGGATGAAAACATTATCATGCCTCTTTATAGGTCCCTGGTAAAGCCTCACCTGGAGTATGCAGTGCAGTTTTGGACTCCAGTCCTTAAGAGGGATATAATTGAGCTGGAGAAAGCAGAGATGCTGGCACGTTCATGTGCAAGATGGAGTTGGTGCGTGGATGTGCAGGTTTATGCTGGTGCACGTACACAGAATGCCTGCAGGTTGTGAGTTAATGAGAGAAAGGGGACCGGACTTAGGGTAGGCGACGGAGCAGGTACGTGCCTGGTACCCCCCCGGCTTTGCACCATAAGCATGTGTCTACTCTGCCTACCCCTCGTTCCAGCCCTGAATCACCGCACCAGAGGCCACCCTTCAGACTAGAAGAAAATAACTTTCATTTGAAGCAAAGTAGGTGGTTCTTCACAGTGAGAACAGTGAGGTTGTCGAATACACAGCCAGGTGATGTTGTGATGGCTGATTCTGCTAATGCCTTTAAGAGTGGCTTGGATGATTTTTTG
>CM044448.1:53959147-54001556 GCA_024363595.1 Xenopus borealis
CACAGAGACTTTTATGCCAGCCAGGGATTATTATGCAGCTCAAATGTTCATTTATATGTTATTACAAACATACTGATTGTATTTTCTGTTGTTTATTCTAGTTTCACCTCATCCCATTACTACCCCAGTAAAATCTACAGACTTCAACTCTCAGTCTCTTTATTGGAGTGTGGGAAGGTTTAGCTGCATGTCAAACTACACACTGCCCCAGGGTAATACGTAGGAAGGACAGAACATATATATATATATATATATATATATATACATATATGTGTGTGTGTGTGTGTTTGTGAAGGTATGGAGGTTTGTTTCTGGGTTTTCATTTGGAGGGGTTGAACTTGATGGACTTTTTGATGGACAATTTAAGTATGTAACCATGTAATACAAGTGTACCCCATAGTCCTCGAGTATTTATGCAATATTCATGAAAAGGAGCAGTTTTAATTATACAAGATTTTCAATATGCTGTTATCTTGTGAGTATATCTAGTTGCTGGGGCACATTAATTTAAAAAATATATGTCTGCACTTTCATATATTTCTTCTTTAATGAACATTGCGTGAATAGTCAAGGACACCTTGGAGTCAGCACCAGTTTACTTGATGTGTATATACTTTGAAAGTCTGGTGAGTAGGCAATTTCACGAGAGGTAGGATAATTTCCCATCTTTAGTCTAACTTATCTGTAGGGTATATAGCACATAGTACTTTTTAAAACAAGTTTTATGTAATGAACACTGCACAGTGTGTTGCACTTGGCACTTTAAATTCCATATTTAAAGGTAATGCACCATAGTATCCATATTTGCGCTTCCCTACAGAGATTTGTTTTGTATTGGAGAGTCCAGCAGTGTGACCAGTCAAGGGTGGCTGCAATCAAGATTCTTTATACCAGTTGAAGATTTCACAATCCAAGCACTAAATGAAATTTGTCTGTATTATTCACACCAAATATCACACTTAGGGCCTGTCAGGAATTCCTCTTACCTGGCTCCTCGGCTCCGGTCCTCCCAAGATGGCGGCTCCCACGAGGATGGTCGCGCCGGAAGTGCGCGCCGGAATAGCCGCCTGCGTCAGAAGTGACGCGCCCGCGTCAGAAGCGACGCGCTCGCGCCGGAAATGACGCGCTGATGCATGAAACTGACGCCTACTGATGACATCTCCTTTTTGGCGCCAATTACAGCCTATTTAAGGAACTTTTGGACACTTGATCCTTGCCCAATTATAGGTCTTAGCTTGCTATACCTGGGTGTGATTCTGCTGATATCTGATTATTTGTGTACCGACCTCTTAACTGGATTTCCTGATTTTGAACCTCTTCTGCCTGGACTGATCTTGTTGCCTGTTTGACCATTCTTCTGCCTTACCCCTATCTGTACTGCGAACTTGGACTTTTGCTACCTCCTCCCACGGTCCTTACTACCTCCGAGGCCTTTTGGCCTTACAGGGCCCGAATTACGAAATGCAAGTGAAATGATCGAAGTTTGATAGAATTCGATCGAATACCGATCGTACAAATTTTTCTTGAAATCTGATATGCAAATTTGGCCTCTTCGATCCTTGAATATCGAATAAATCGAATGATCGGATATTCGATAATTCAATCATTCGATGATCGAAGGAATCAAAATTTTTAATTAAAAATTGTAATAGAAGCCTGTGGGAAGCTCCCCATAGGCTTCTGAGGCTAAGTCCTGCTTGAATACCATTTGTACGATCAGAGCGTTCGAATCGTATGAATTTTTTGGACGCTCAAAGGAAATTTCACGATTCCTTCGTGAAATGGAACGATCGGTATCCGATCGTACGAATTTATCGAGAAATCGTATCGCGAGCAAAATGATAGCCTAAAACAATTCCATAAGCATTCGAAATTTTAAAATTAGGTTCTAGGAGTTCCCCACATAAAACAGCAATTTTTGGCTTTAAAGCAGCAAATTTTTAAATTATTATTAAAGCAGCAAATTTTTAAATTAAATTTGCTGCTTTAAAGCAAAAAATTGCTGTTTTATGTGTGGACCTCCTAGAACCTATTTGGAGTAAATTGGTGGACTTCACTGTTACTTTGATTTGAAATATTCGAATTTGATCGAATACGGACCTATTCTATTGAAAGTGGACTTATTCAATAAAGAAAATCAAATTAATTTCAGCTGGGATTTTTTTTTAAGTTTTTACTATTCAAAATTTGACCCTTGATAAATCTGCCCCTAAAAGTTACCTATACGTTGTGTTGATAGTTTTTTGCTGATAAGTTTATTTTTGTAAGTAATTGTTAGTTGAAGTTTCTAAACCTGACTGTTTTTCCAACCTGACTTTCCCATCTAAGCCTGTCAGGTAAGTTTCTAATACTAAGGGACTCCTGCTTTACAAATAGGGCAGCTCCTTCATACAGGAACATGGGGCATCAGACAGGTAAATTTCAAAGGCATTATTATGAAAGATTTTTTTAAAAAAGAGTTTAATTTATGATGTCAGCATGTCTTTAAAGTATCTCCAGTGATCAGAAAACCAATAAAAAATATCATATTAAAATATGCATTAGCTGTAGTCATTTAAGTCCTCATATTCTAATTCCAGTCTTTGAAAAGAACACAACTATGGATCTAAATCCATACAGCTTTGATTCTCCAGGAAAGGCATTCAGCAGATTTTAGATGTATTTACCCAGCCTCTGCACTACAAACAATTTAATTGACTTACTTACTGATGAAGATCTAACATTTTCTTGGAAAGAGAAAAAATGAACACTAGGGAAATTATTGAAGACATTATTCAAAGCCCAGTTATTCCTTGCGTCTGATGTTTATATCCATGCATTTAGTCACAACATTTAAACTCTTGAATGGTGTAAAATATTTCCCACTCATTACATTTGTTCTCATATAGTTATTGTATTGGGTGAAATTCTGTTGAATCATTTTAAGCACTTGCATTCTTCCTCAGTGATCTGTGATAATATATAGATTGTTTCTCTAACATTTCAGAATTAGAAGTAATGTATATGGTATGAAGTATCTTTTGCCAGGTTGTTTTTTGGTAGTAGATCTCTAACATGGTTGTTGAGGACCAAAAGTTTTATTTATTTTATAGTACATATGTCAATTCTACAGCATATCTTTTAAGAGGACAAATAGCATGTTTGAAATTCAACTTAATTATATTAAGAACAATGATGAATTCTCCAGAATTCTCCTCCTCTCATCCAAAAGGGTACAAGCCCCTCCTCCACTGAAGTCCTTATCATGGCTTCCCATAAAACAAATAATTACTTACAAACCCCTCCTCAAAACCTTCATTCCTCTCTACCTAACTACATGTCATCTCTTGTCTTGCTATGCTTCTGGACAAATCCCATTCACATCCTATTTACAACTTTGACTGCTTTGGTAAATGATAGCCCAGCTTCTGACCAGGCCTGGTCTAGGTTATGAAATAGGACCTTGCATTAAAGTACAAAGAGGTCAAAAAGCCCACTAGCCTATTAAATAGTGACTGTCTATGGCATCTTCCAGCAGCCCACCTGACATTTTCCAGGATCCATAGATTGCCAGTCCGGGCCTGTCTCTCACAATGCTAAGCAGATCAAGTTCATGAAAAATATAAAATATTTTTATTATCTAATGACTCAACTTTTTAAAGCTTTTTATTTATTGCTTTTTAAAAAAAAAACTGTAACTTAGAACTAAGTGCTCATTAGTGGCTGGACTTTTCTAAATTTAATCAAAATCAGCAGACAGCCTCAGGCAAGGTCGTTTATCAGTGATTTGACATTTTGTGTTCCATATGGTTAAAATCCAAGACGAATGCACATAACTAAGGAAACATATGTTTATAAAGCTGTAGTTATTTCATTGTGATGCGAGAAACCATCTCCCCCTTTATTTATAATAAGCCTGCACAAAAAGAGAAGCAAGATGACAAAATAATGACTTATATTTCCAGAATAACAGAAGACAGCAATCGGTGAGAAAAACATATTCAAATATAAAACTAACAGTAATTGCAGAAAATTGTCATTTGAGGTACAGTAGATAGCGTGAAAGGAAACCAATAGATAGGATGAAAAAATAGAAGACAAATAGAAGAGAAAAGCAACAGACTAATAATGTATGAGGAAATTTTATCAAGGAAGATTTACATTGTTTTAGATAAGATGTTATCAGTAACTGAGCAGTTGCCTGATAATAGCAGCCAATGAGTAAGTAGCTCTCTTATTTCCTTTATATGATTACAGCTCTCTGCTTTTGCTTCCAATGTACTTTTATTTCATAGTAGGAGAAGGAGGGAGTGAGACGGAGTGAGGGAGAGAATAGAACTCATCACATAAAGTTATTAGTAAAACAAATTTTCTTGAAATCATAGTAACCATTTTGGCATGCTTTTCCTTAGATTGTTTGATTGTCTGGTGTGTTTGTTCTCTCTAAAGTATATTTATTATGGAAGCAATGTGCATTAAGCTTACTCACTTCTGAGCCTATTTTGCTCCATGTTTTGCACCAGGCAAGCTCCCACATTAGCCTTATTCTCTTGCCAACCTTGAAACATACAATTAGAATGTTTCTGAGATATGTTTATTTCTTCAGCAATTATAAATATATTTTGTTTTGTCAGTTTGTATTAGACAAATTCCTCTATTTTTTTGTAAAGTATTGCATTTAGTTGTGGCGTCAGATAAATATAATATAGTATAATTTAATGTGAATACAGAAGGAGCTGTCTGCCATGCTGGCCACATGTCACAAAAACAATAGCTGGACAAGTGGGAGCAGGCAACCAGAAAACCACCATCCAGGGACCCTTGTCTGAGGAGAGCATATTAAATCTTGGCACAACAAGGGCATAAGTCCCCCACCCTTGGCAAGAATTCCTCCGTATCTGTGATAAACAACTTAATCCTTACTGAACACCATCTATAAACATTACTTACCTCACTTGAGCTCAATGTGCCCCCCTCTTGAGTCATCCCTTCCTCTCTAGCTGCCTTGCTATTAACTCTTTATTGCTCCCACTGTTGCACTCTTGCCTAACCTTTCTCACACAGTCACGGCCCTTCCTTTTTAATAAATTTGAGCCCCAGTTTAAACGCAATTGGCCCTTCATGCCCCCTCTTGTCAGCCAAAGTAAAATACAATTGATACACAGGGGCAGATTTACTAAATTCACCTGAAGGATTTGAAGTTCGAAAAAACAATCAAATTTGAATTTTTTAATATTTTTGAAGACCACTTCGACAGTGAATTTTGTAAATTTGATTGAATCGATTGATTCGAATGATTCGAATAGAATATCATTTGAATATTTGACCATTCGACTGTCGAAGTACTTCCCCTTTAAATTTTTATTCGCCACCACCTAGTTCGCCAGATCAAAGTTACCAAATTGGGTTTCCTTATTTTTTATCAAATAAAAAAATTTGATTGATCTAAAAAATTGTTCAAATCGATCAATTCGAAAGATTTATCGATCAAATTTTTCATATTCGACCACTCGACTAATTGAATTGTAGTAAAATCCTTTGAATTCGATATTCGAATTCGAAGGATTTTACTTCCCTTCTTATTCACATGGTCAAATTTTTTTCAATTAGAAATTCGACCAATGATAAATCTGCCCCACAGTGTGACATTTCATCTCAATTGGTTTAATTGATCCCTAATATGGAGTATTAGCATGCCATTTATAACTGCAGCTGCGCCTCTTTCGCTGCGCCAGGTGAATCTTTTCGGGTGTTTTGCAAATTTATTCGCTGCTGGCAAATAAATTCGCCCATCCCTATTCATCTACAGTGACCTAACTGCAGTTTCATCACCCAGTTCATTAGGTGCAAGTTTGATACATCACTGTAGATGAATAGGGATGGGTCGAATTTATTCGCCAGCAGCGAATAAATTTGCGAAACACCCGAAAAGATTCGCCTGGCGCAGCGAAAGAGGCGCAGCAAAAATGACGCGACACACGGCGAAAACGACGTGACGAATACAATGCAACAAAAACAACGCGACGAAAACAATGCAACGCGCTTCAAAAATGAGACATGCAGCGTTTCAAGAATTGTTTCGCCAATTCGCGAATTTTTCCAGCTAAGCGAATCTGCCTACATTCACCCATCACTATAAATGAACCCTTATAGTTACATAATGTAGTTAAATTGGTTTGAAAGAAGACCAAAAAGTCCATCAAGTTCAATGCCTCCAAATGAAACCCAGAGCACATACCTACATACCCAATAAAACTATATATACCATATCTGTATTAATTGTAAATTATAGTATCACTATAGGTTTGTATATTATACTTGTCCCAGAAATCATCCAAGCCACTCTTAAAAGCATCAACAGAATCAGCCATCACAACATCATACAGCAGTGCATTCCACAACCTCACTGTGACGAACCACCTATCTTGCTGCAAATAAAAGTTCTTATTTTAGCTTATGTTTTGAGTTAACAACTCTGGTTGGTAGAAATTCTGTCTTGAAAATAGCTCTTTCAATGCTTTCTCCCTTGGTGGGATCGGAGTATGAAAAGTATAAAGACCTAAATAATCTTCCAAGGTGTACAATATTGTTGCTGTGTATTTTATTTCTATCTCAATAACTGACGTGCATGGCCAGTGCATCAGGAGGTCAATACTAAAATATGTGAAGTAAGTGCATTGTTTCTGCTGAATGAGCAGGCTTATTTATCTTTATTTACCCATCAGTATGTTATTCAGATTACAGGTGTATTAGGGTTGATATGAACCTTACTCCCAGACCACTCATCCAATAAAGAAACTCCCTTAAAGTCCTAAGTAATAAAGAAGTCAGATGAATATACTTCATAACACAGCATTTTTTTCTCCCTATAGCACAGGTTCATTGGAACTATGTTTAGTCTGTTTTTTGAGTTTCAGAGCTGCACTGGATGTTATTTAGCTTATATAGAGGGCAATGACAGGTGTATTTTCAACATTCAAGCTATTTTATTTATTTATTTTTTATTTGTCCACTTTGAAAAATTGTGATTGAGTTTAATCTTTAGAAACTAAACCCACAAATCAAGAAACTAATGCATCTCCACCTGATATCACTATAGAAATGAAGTTTTGTTTTGTCACTTAGAAAATACATGACTGAAATTATTGTTATATAATTATATATACTTCTTTATCCAGAAAGCCTGAATTATGGGAAGGCCATCTCCCATAGGCTCCATTTTATTCAAACAATCCAAATCTTTTAAAGGGGCTGTTCACCTTTCAGTTAACTCTTAGTATGATGAAGAGAGTGATATTCTGAAACAATTTGCAATTGTTTTTCATTTTTTATTATTTGTAGTTTTTGTGTTATTTAGCTTTTTATTTCACAACTCTCCAGTTTGCAATTTCAGCAATCTGGTTGCTAGGGTTCAAATGACCCTAGCAACCATGCACTGATTTGAATAAGAGACTGGAATATGAATAGGAGATGGTCTGAATAGAAAGATGAGCAATAAAAAGTGGCAATAACAACAAATGTGTAGCCGCACAGAGTATTTGTTTTTAGAGGGGGCCAGTGACCCCCATTTGAAAGCTGAAAAGAGAAAACAGAAGAAAGCAAATAATTCAAAAACTATAAAAAATAAATAATGAAGAACAATTGAAAAGTTGCTTAGAATTAGCCATTCTATAACATGCTAAAAGTTAACTTGAAGGTGAACCACCCCTTTAAAAATTATTTGCTTTTTACTCTGCAATAGTTTAACAGTACCTTGTACTTGATCAAATACTAAGATATAATTAATCCTTATCTGAATCAACCAGCCTATTGGATTATCTTACAAGGTAATATTTGAATTATGTATAATATGACAAGCTTTGCACCCCCAATGAGTTGCCTTCTTAGTTGCATATACAGAATTTTCGTAGCCATGTGAGGAAATTTTGAGAAGGTAAGCAAGGACCTAGATTCTAGGATAGCAGTGGATGTGATTTACTTAGGCTTTGCTAAAGCATTCAATACAGTTTCACACATAAGGTTACTGGTTAAATTAAGGAATGTTGCCCTGGAACATAGTATTTGTACCTGGATAGAGAACTGGCTAAAAGATAGACTACAAAGAGTGGTGGTAAATAGAACATTTTCTAACTGGACCAGTGTTGTTAGTGGGGTACCACAGGGCTCTGTACTGGGTTGTTTGCTTTTCAACTTGTTTATTAATGACCTGGATGTGGGAATGCAGGATTCTGACACTCTGCAGAGTGATTTGTCTAAGTTGGGAAACAGGGTAGTAAACTGGAAAATGAGGTTCAATATTGATAAATGCAAGGTTATGCACTTTGGCAAAAATAATATAAATTCAGTTTTTACACTAAATGGCAGTGTATTGTGATTTTCCTTAAAGAACATGTAAAACGTTTTTTTTTCTATCTGTAAATTTGCTCTAAACTAGGGTTGCCACCTGTCCGGTTTTGACCCGGACAGCCCGGTAATTTGAAGGGCTGCCCGGGTCAATGCTTCCTGCCCGGTTTTCCAAATAAGGAAAACCGGGCGGGATTAGCTTGATTGACACCGTGATCAGCCAATCGGCGACCGCGGCGTCATAGCTCCGCCCCGTGACATCACATGTCCGCCCACCAGTGTCACTGGCCCGCCCACTGACGTCACGGGCCTGCCCCCTGTCTGGCTTGAGCCACAGGGAAAGGTGGCAACCCTACTCTAAACAGCCCCCCAGATTAATGTACCTTAGTCCCTGCTGCAAGTCTGCTCTGGTTTCTGTGTTATCAGCAGCTTGTTTTCCCTTCTTCCTGGTGCAGAGTGAAGCCCCGCCCCTTAGCTTACTGAGCTGACCTTATCTCTGTGACTAGTCCTGGAGATCATTTGCATGCTGTGACAGAGCAGAGACAGCTTTTTTTTTCTCCTCATGTGCACTCTCTGCTCCTTCTGGTTCATTCCATATCACAGCAGCACTGAGAGGAATATTTCTCGAACACTGCTGATGTACTGTAGGTAAAGTAACAGCCCTTTCTCAATTTAAAACACATTTTATAATGCTATTGATTGCTATGCCTGATCTTCTGTCTGGTTATGTAAAGATTTTTTAAAGCTGATTTTTTACTGAGTTTGATTAACTCATTCATGTGTCCCTTTACTGATCAATTTATGTACAAAGCTATTTTCCATTTCTGCATACTGACATAGATTAACTATGGTGCTTGTGCAAGTGATTGTTGATGAGGCTGGGGGGACTGATTTATTATCAGTTAGAATGGCAAGTGGGGATTTTATTTAGAATCACAATGGCAGCCTGTTCTGGGAGTTGTTCATTACAGTGAATGTTCAGAGCCTTATGTAAGAAATTTTAGTGATGCTGGGGGAAAGAAACTTACCAATCTTTTAGGGTACAGTGTAATGTGTTAGAATTAGATTGGCAGTAAGTTTTGGCATTTGTAATTTATAGTAAAGGTTCAGGGATTTGTGCAGAGAGTTCACATGAGGAGAAAAAAAAAAGCAGCTGGTGCTGCACACACTGGTCTCTGCTATGTCACAGCAGCAAATGATCTCCAGGACTAGTCACAGAGATAAGGCCAGCTCAGTAAGCTAAGGGGCGGGGCTTCATTCTGCACCAGGAAGAAGGGGAAACAAGCTGCTGATAACACAGAAACCAGAGCAGACTTGCAGCAGGGACTAAGGTACATTAATCTGGGGGGCTGTTTAGAGCATATTTACAGATAGAAGAAAAAAAACATTTACTTTTCCTTTAAATGAGAAGGATCTTGCGGTTTTTATAGATAACAAGTCTGGGCAGTGTCATTCTGTAGGTACCAAAGCAAATAAAGTTCTTGCATAAAAAAGGGCATAAACTCAAGTGATGAAAACATAATTATACCTCTTCATAGATCCATAGTAAATAGTGAGGACAGTAAGTTTGTGGAATGCACTGCCGGGTGATGTTGTGATGGCTGATTCTGTTGATGCTTTTAAAAGAGGCTTGGATGATTTTTTGGACAGACATAATATCAAAGGCTATTTTGATACTAAACTCTACAGTTAGTATAGCTATGGGCATATGCAGTTTGTGTGAAAGTGTGGAGGTGTGTGCTGGGTTTCAATTTGGAGGGCTTGAACTTGAGGAACTTTGCTTTTTTCAGCCCAATTTAACTATGTAACTACTATGTAACTATGTTAAGCATGTTTGTATCCACTGGGCAAAGCATTTTTACAAGTTGAACATCTTCTATTCTTAAAAAAAATACATTGGGAACAGTTTGACATTTAGCGAAGCTTATTAACAAATTGTGTTCGACGATGCTGCATACAAAGTGGGAGATGTTTCATACGTGGGAATCACTGGGCTATCCAGAACTATCAATGGATGCAAAACATTAAAAAGTCCATCATTTAACATCATCCTAGTTTTATATATAAATGGTAAAGAATACATAGGGCAGCTTTCATAAAGTAGGCCTTGATAAGTTAGTGCACAGGTTCTAAATCGTGGAAATCTGTACCCTTAATCTGCCAGTTCTTGCATTCCTGCTGTCATCAGGCCCGTATTTGTGGTAAGGCCACAATGGCCTGGACCTAGGGTGGCAAGACTGTAAGGGTGGCATTCTACACAGCAGCATTCTGAAAAGTGCTAATCACCAGTGCATGCTTGTGAAGACGGCGGGGCGCTAGGACTTTGCAGCGCAAAGTTAGCAGGAACTAGGACCCTGCAACGTAGTTGGTGGGCGCTAGGACCAAGTGGCCTCAGGGCACCCAAGACACAAATCTAGGCCTGGCTATCATAAATGAGTCCTAGTATTATTACTATTAGTATTATAAAATTATGAAGATTGTGTATTCTATTGTTTCATTAGAGCAATCAGTGCATTGCTATTTCCTTAAAACGGTGATGTCCATAGCACATATATTTTGCTGGATTTCTAAAACACTGCTGTTATACTAAAGGAAAGAATCACATCCTTGCTACATTTTTCTAAATGAGAATCTGCCTGGAGCACAATACATTTCTCTGACTAGTGGGACCAGCAAAGTTCTTTAAGGTATTATCTGCCTGACTATAAAATATGTTATTGCCAAATACATACAGGGGTATTCTTGTTTTTTTTTGGGCCAGTGATACGGATGGAGTATATATTATGAGATGAAAGGGGGAGACATGCAGTAATAATTTCTTAAATATATATATGAACTCTTTATTAGCCTTAAGATCTCTTCTTTTAACTGCTCTTGCTTAGCACTGAACGATACAATCACCTTATGTTGAATTGCAACTCATAATGTCTACAGGGTATTTTTAAGTCAATCTGCCATGCCTAAAACCATGTGCTGATTCTGAAAGGGCTGCAAGCATAGTTATGTGTCCTGTTCTGGTGCCAGCTGAATAAAAGAGATTATATAAGCATTCGCTTATCCCTTTTCTGTATCTCTTTTGTGAAAGTAGGAACATATTTTATATGTTGGATCCTGAAAGGCACCTAAGATTTTAGGGAAAGAGGATGCCAAGTCATGCAAAATAAGACAATATGCATCAAGTCATAAATAGCTAGCCTGTATGCAGAATGGCAGCCTTACATTCAGATAAATGTGTTATCCCAACACTTATAAGTCAAATCACGTATTATGGAAATAGATTTTTAATGCAAAATATCATATAACTGAAAAAGGTGGGTAATATCTAGTCTTGGTATGATGTCTCTCCTCAAGCTACTGTGGCCCCAAGGATAGAACTTATTTGATTATGGTGTGGCTCATCTTTGCTCATTACTGGAACACGCATTTTAAACAGCAACTTTTGTGTCAGTATCACTGTAATTCCAAAGCAGTTCAGGTCAGTCATATTTCATCTCTCAAAGTGAATTCATAAAAGAAACAAACTTATTAAATAAATGTGCACTTTACCCTTACTACCAGAAGTAGATAGTGGTTC
The DNA here is from genome assembly GCA_024363595.1 of Xenopus borealis. NCBI lineage: Eukaryota > Metazoa > Chordata > Amphibia > Anura > Pipidae > Xenopus > Xenopus borealis. The sequence goes on from CM044448.1 coordinate 53,971,044, forward strand.
TACATTTCCTAATAACTTTAGACCAACCAAATATAGATTACATTATCTCACCGCATTAAGCATGAGTCTACTTAGCCAAACACATCTGTGCTGTGCTTTTATTGTGCACAAGATAGTATGGATTGTTTATTAAAATGTTTTAAATAAGGGGGCCTGTTTGTTTCTGGGCCACTTATCAGAAATTGGCAGGGATTGTGTTTTAATTCTGATGGATACAAAGAAAGCATCAACACAATCCATTAAAGAATGAGAAAGTGATGGTCAGAATCAGCTCCACTCAGAGAAACATTCTATGCCAGGCATTGATTCTGGCAGGTATAAAATGCTTGGATAGTAAGGAAGAAGAATTATCAACCGCAGGCCAGCATTTATAATTCAATGTCACTGATGTCCATTAAATGCATGTCCTTCACTTTGTATTTGTCACGGTTGGCACCCAACTCCAGAACAAAAACCAAGCACCCTGGTCTCGGCTCATGCTTTACCAGTAGTGTGACCGCTTTTGGACATCGGGAGGAGCCCTCAGCTTACTCGGATGCCAAATGGACTTAAACTAGAGGTGCAAGATAAGGGTTCTGGATAGACTAAGGGGCATGACTGTAAATAGAGTTTGTAAGGCTAAAGGTCACGTTACAAACAGGAGTAGGCAGATTCGTAGTCAGACAGGCTGGGTCGAGGCAGGCAGATAGCTAGGATCGTCAGGCAGGCAAAGGGTCAAACCGGGTAATCAATCAGATGGAGTAAAGCAGAATCGGAGTCAAATAACAGGCAAGAGTCAAACCGGGAAGTCAATCAGGAGGGTTAGGCAGAATCTAAGTCGGTTTCAGGGAAGGGTCAGGTTTCAGAGATCAGAGTAGTCAAAATAGCCAGGCAGGGTAAAACACAGGAGATCAGGAATAAACTAGAAGCTTAACAGCAAGTACAAGGCACCAGTAAAGAACATATCACGGGCAATTATACAATTCAAAGTCCCTTTAAATCCAGTTAATTTTCACGCCATTGTGCGCTGACGTGATGACTTTAAGCGCCTTTAAGAACAGGAAAGAGCACTAGGAAGGAGCTGGCGTGGAGGAAGAGGAGTGGCACTGCAGGCATCCTCTCCACACCACTAGACCATCAGGTGAGCTTCTTTCACAGTATTTATCTCATAATGATTGGGGCTAGCTGTATCATACAGAGTGTGCGCATAAATATTCGCAGTTTGCAACTTTTGCCATATTTAAAAGGCTGTTATAGACATTCGCAATTTGAAAAACAAATTCGCAAATCTGCTTGCACACTCTTATTCAGCTTTATAAATATAACCAGGCACAGGGCAAATATTTTCACTTTGCAAACCATTCTGTCCTGTGCGAAGTTTATAAATGAGCCCCAGTGTTTTAACAATTCTGTCTAAATTAAACTAAATAATTCACTTTAGCCTGTGTTTGCACCTCACCTGACCTGCACTGCAATTTACCCATTCATGTACTGGGATGGTTTGCCCTAATCAGTTCATACAGAGGATGATGGGCACAGTAGTTATGAAAAATTCCATATAAATATGATAACATATAAGAATTTTTGGGACATCATTCATATACATTTGCATGACATTTTTTTATAGACATTTACATAAACCATCATAATATTTTAATGCATGATAATGATGCTCAGTTGTGAAAAAAAAAAAAAAAAAAAAAAAAAAATATATATATATATATATATATATATATATATATATATATATACAGTCACGAAGGATCCGCACTCACTGATTCCAGGTGAAATAAAGATGATTTATTTTAAACAAAAATTTTAAATAAATCATCTTTATTTCACCTGGAATCAGTGAGTGCGGATCCTTCGTGACAGTATACTATTTATATTGATCAAGCAGCACTGGCTAAGTATGGTCTGAGTGCTGGTACTGTGGGAAAATATATATATATATACATTATATATGTATAATAGAACCCCCATTCTAAAATATATGCAATCTGAGTATAGCTTCTAGTATGCTATAGAATGTCCTAGCAATTGGTCTTCATTATTTATGTTATTTTTTTTAAATTATTTGCCCTTTTCTCCTTTCAAATGAGGGTCACTGACTCCATCTAAAAAATGAATGCTCTGTAAGGCTACAAATGTATTGTTACTATCTATTACTCACTCACTTACTTAGTCAAATCAGTGAATGATTGCTAACGTAACTTGGACCCTAGCAACCAGATTGATGAAATGGGAGAGTAGGACATCTGCTGAATAAAAAGCTACATAACTCAAAAGCCACACATAATAATAATAAATACATAATAATAAATAATAATAATAACAAAAAATGAAAACTTATTGCAAATTGTCTCAGATTACTACTATCTACATCATTCTTAAAGTTAACAAAAAGGTGAAAAACCCCTTCAAACTTACTTGTCACATCATCCATGCATGATAATGAGGAGACAAAAGGAGGAGTAGGGAGATCCTTGCCCCATTTAATTGGGTTCTTCAACTTACAACACTTTTTTCAGTTCAGCTGCTTTCAGATAGTTCACCAGAGATAAAGACTTTTTCCAATTACTTTCAGTTTTCTATTTGTGACCGTTTTCCTAAAATTGAAGTGTAAAATTTAATTTCTCCTTTGGAGACATTTGGTGGAAAAATTCTAATCAAATTTGACCAAATACAATCTAAATTCGATTCGATTCAAATACAGCCTATTCACCTGAACTAATAAAATTCAATATTTTGAAATAAATGTTGGCTGTTAGAACTGATACAAGTCCGTTGCTGATACTCCCAGAGATGGCGAATCGATTCGCCTGGAACAAATTTGCGATTCCTGCGACAAAATAAAACAGACAATGATGCATGTATGTTTTGGATGCAAGCGCAAATGTGTACCAGCATCGAAAAATGGACGCCGGCATCCAAAACTAATTTTTCACCATTTCGCAAATCAGTAAATCAGTAAATTCACAAAGCGAAATGCCCCAGATTCGCCCATCACTAGTGTCAATCCAATGTTGCAGAATTGTAACCGTTTAGAGTCTGCACCTGAATTACTGAGCTGCCAGACTCAAACACCAGACAGGGACATTAAACTTTAATATTAGATTTTGAAAAAAAATGGTAAAAAATAAAAGATGAAAAATAATTGAAAACATGGTGAACAATCTGTAACAATTGAAATGTTTCGAAGGTGAACAACCCCTTTGAATTAAAACCTAACGAGATCTATAGATAGATAGATAGACAGACAGACAGACAGACAGACAGACAGACAGACAGACAGACAGACACTGAGTATGCAATTTTTAAGGCCAGAAAGAAATGCATTCCCAATGCTCAGAGATTTAATTAACATCTCTCCTGCTGGGTTGTTTTACTTGTATTCCTATAGATTAAATGGTAAAAGGCTCTAAAGTATTCGTAAACTTTTATAAAAGAAAATGGGTATTCAAGAGCATTCACTAGTAAGACTCATGGACGATTCATATTGGTAGCAATATAAAATCTTACTACTAAGGGGATCATATAATAATCTTTCTAGTGCTTCATTTACCAGTAAGTCCTTCCAGCTGACACTAGGGGGCAAATTCACTAAAATGTCCCCTTCTCCAAATTACTAACAGTAAGTTGCACTTTGGCAAAGGGGCGAAATTACACAAATTTAATGAACGTTGCCCCTTTCACCAGAGAGTTTACTTCGCCAGGCTAGACCAGGCAAAGCGCAATAGAGTAGATAGGCGTTTGAAAAAATAAAGTTGAAAATGTTTATAAGGACCAAACAAAAAGCTGGCATGTTTTACTTAAGAGGGTGAATAGGATAGGCTAAAAAAGATCAACTTTTTAGGAGGGTGCCCACCTTCCCCCCCCCTACATTTGATAACATGGCACTTTAACTATACTGTGGGCACATGTATAGGGCATTAGAACATCCCTATATACTTTATTTAACTTTCCCTGGGCTTGTGCAGTATTATGTGCACTGCAGCACACACGTCCATTAATTTTTAAATTTGGCGCCTTATGCAAATTACCCTTCGATAACGCAACTTCGCTTTGCCTGGTGAATATTTGCTAGCGCAACTTCGCTACCTTTCGCTTTAATGAGTGCAACTTCGCATTTTTGTGAATTTGCGGAGTGCTGGCAAATTCGCCAGGTGATTGCCCCTAGGTCACTCATTCAGATTAGAAGAAAGGCATTTAAGTCTAAATATTCAGAAGAGTTTTTTTTTTTACTGTGAGATCTTTAAAAATGTGGAATTCTCTCCCTGAATCAGAAAGGCTGATACAGTAGATAGCTTTAAGAAGGTGTTGAATGGCTATTTAGCAAGTGAGGGAATACATGGATGATAGCTCACAGTACAAGTTGATCCAGGGACTAGTCCAATTACCATTTTGGAGTCAGGAAGGAATCTTCCCCCCTTGAGGAAAATTGGAGAGGCTTCATTTGGGATGTTTGCCTTCTTCTGGATCAACTAGCAGTTAGGCTGGTTAAAAATAAGTTAAAAGGTTGAACTTGATGGGCATGTGTCTTTTTTCAACCTACCGTAACTTACTATGTTAGCCTTGCAATAACTTTTGTTGAATATGGCTTATGGACTGGACCTTCCCATTGTATTCTTTATTTATAAAAACAAGAAGACCACCTGCTGTGGTGGAACTCAGTCCACAAGCAGCTACTTTGTTGATTTGCAGTAAAAAAAACTAACCCCTTGTATTTTACAGTTTAATAAATAGCAAACAAAGAGAATTGTTATTTTGTCATGTGCAACTGACTTATCAAAGATAATGAAATCAAATTTAAAAAGGTTATTTATTTTTTCTCATTCCCAGCTTGTAATCTTGAAAAGGAGTAAAAAATAGCCAATATTAGGCAAACTGAACAAACCCAGAATATGGATTCTTAACTTAATCTAATGTATTTCTTTAAATTTGTAGCTACTTCCCAAGTATTCCTACCCCCTAGTTACTGATATGTATTATGTATAGGTGTGAAAAGGAAAAAAATAATATTTATACACTATGTACCTTATGTACAAGAATTGATATTATAGTTATTATTATGAAACTGTGCTTTTTTTTAGTCAAATGCAGTTTCTAAAAGACTTACAGAATTATATTTTGTATGTGCCTCAGAGTCTTTTCTTCTACAGGACAGCTGATTTTGTTAAATACAGCTTTTTTTATATCAATGATGTGCTAATTTACCAGTAATTTCAAAAAAATTTGAGCTGAAAGCTTTAAAACTGCAATGAAAGGTATACATTCTTTTCTACTAAGAAAAGGGGGAAAAATGTAGCAACTACTTTCAGAACACTAGGGAATTACATACTCTGTTACAATATGCCTAAATGACAAGAAAAGCTAATGTTTCCTTGCAGTAATTGATCATTCATCACTCTGCGTATGATAAAAAAAGCCATGTTTTCAAAGAGAACCAGCGGCAGCACTTAGAACACATCGAAAAATCTAAAAGTTCTGAAAGAAAAATACATTTAGGAAGCATTTGTGACATTAGAGATTTTGGCTGAAGTTTTCTGTGGCTCACTATCAAAGGCAGATAAGTCATTTTACAAATGAGATCATATAAAATTGTCAGATGAGAACGTTCCAGTAGATACTTATAAATCAACCTTTCGTTCGAATGTAACTGTTATACAACATTCAATTTCTGTCTATACATATATAGGCCCGGATTTGTGGAGAGGCCACCTAGGCCCGGGCCTAGGGTGGCAGGATCTTACATTTCCCATGTGCCAATTCCTATTGATCCGTCCCAATGATGAAAATTTGAGCAAATAAAAGGGAGGGGACAGGGGCGACAAAAGGCAGTGGGCCTAGGGGTGCCAGCTATCTAAATCCGGCCCTGTACATATATGCATGTATTTTTTAACAAAATGTTTTTTTTAACATTAATTCTATTGCATTTTGATGCAAACATCTTCATTAAATATATATATTTATTAATACAGGTATGGGATCGCTTATTTGCAGACCCAGTATCTAGAAGGTTTCAGATTACAGAAGTCTATCTCCCATTGAGTCCATTTTCAGCAAATAATTCAAATTTCTTTAATGACCTTTAAAAAGAACAAACTGGCCCAAATTCACTAAAGCACAAAACGTCTAACGATAGCGCTAATTCGCCAGCGTGACGTCATTTCAGAACTTCGGAAATTCACTAACATCGGCTCTGGTGAATTTTCGCTAGCGAAGTAGATAGACTTGCGCAACTTCACACCCTTACGCCAGGCGAAGTTGCACCCTGACGAAGTAATTACGCAAATTCACTAAGATCAAAATTTTCCTGAACTTTACCACTTACACTAGACTTTACTTCGCCTGGCTTAGTTCAATGCAATAGTACAATAGATTGAAAAAAAAAATGGAAAATTTTTCAAAGTCCCAAAAAAACGCTGGCGTGTTTTACCATTGTAGGGTGATAGTCTGAAAAAGATCATTTTTTTTTTGAGGGGGGTTACCCTCCTTCCCCCCTACATTTCCTAACATATGGCAACACAACTATACAGGGGGCACATGTAGGGCAATAGGATAACTTTATATAATTTATTAAAGGTTTCCTGGGCTTGTGTAGTGTAATGTAGTGGCTGTAACATATACTTCTATTATACGCTTAAGTTCCCGCCATATGCAAATTAGGCATTGCTAGCGTAACTGCGCTTTGCCTGGCGAAGTAACACTAGCGCAACTACGCTACCGTTCGACGACCTGAGCGTAACTTCGCACTTTAGTGAATTTGCGTAGCCTGGCGAAAATTTGCCTGGCGAAGTGCGGTGGATGCTAGTGAAGCCAACGCTAGCGAATTTTTGCCGCTTAGTGAATTTCCCCCACTATATTTTACTTGATAAGAAAAAACCTTCTTGATAATGTTTTTAGGCTGACTTGGAATTATGGTTCCACAGTGTCAATTAGATTGGTACTTGATAACATGGATTTGAATCATAATGTAGAGTTTACCAATACTATTACTACTTACAGGTATTATTACTAGGGATGCACTGAATCTACTATTTTAGATTCAGCTGAAGCCACAAATCCATTAATACCGAACCAAATCTGAATCCTAATTTGCATATGCAAACTAGGGGTGGGAAGGGGAAAAAAATGTTTACTTCCTTGTTTTATGACAAAAAGTCACGAGATTTCCCTCCCTGCCTTGCATGTGCAAATTAGGATTTGATTTGGTTTGGCCCGGCAGAAGGATTCAGCCGACATTCATCTGAAAAAGGCTGAATCCTGGATTTGGTGCTTCCCTAATTATTACTACGACATGGTTAATTTGGACCTCCATACCTTAAGCATACATTTAACCAGTAAATAGACCCAATAGGATTGTTTTGCTATCAATAAGGATCATTTTATCTCAAGTAGAAGGTATAAAAAAAATGTTTAAAATGTTTATTTTTTTATTTAAACCGCCTTCCCATAGTTCAGAGCTTTCTGGATATTGGGTTTCCGGATACTGGATCCCAGACATACTAATAATCAAAAAGATAATGCACACTATTATGTATCATTAATTGTGACCTCAAGAAAATAAGTCAAATGTCAAGCTCACAGTACTGTATCATTTTGTGGCCATATGTGCCTGAAAGGGTTACACATTTTTTAAAGACTAATAAGTAAAGCTCCTAGACCAATGATAATATTAAGCTAGTGAAGACTTACATACATATAATGCTTAGATTAAATATAACGTTTCCTTATCATTCTGTTGATAAAGCTAAACAGATCCTTTTTATCCTCAAGCACTGGAAATAGAAGATGAAAGTGAATCGGAAAAGCTCTCTAGTTCACATGGTCTGGCAGAAGAAAATGAACAAGCAATACAAAAGTTGCTGTTAAGAGCTATAATATTGCACTTAGAAAAGCTGCTAATTAGACTTGTCATTAGCTGATTGATTACTACCTCCTAAAACTGCAAAAGGAGCTATTGCGTCGGAACAAGTGTCTTATCTTAAGGGTGCAAAACTGCAGCATTCAGCTTCTAGCTGTCAGCAAGAATTCACCAGATCAAGGTCCTTTTTCATCACTGCACTCTATTCAACAGCTCCTAGAGAACATACATGACATTTTTATTATATAAAAATGTAATGCTTTAAAGCAGGCTATAAATCTGGGTGGATTGCACTCAGCTGTGCCTTCATTGTAGTGCTGTGCACAGTATAGTATACAGCTAGTAAACAATGCTAAACTAATACAGATAACATTGGTAGAGTTTGATGGCACAGCCTTGCAGAGTGATTAATTAGGATGCTCTCCTCCAAGTTAGTAGGACCCTATTTGAGTTACTGTAACTGATACGTGTTTAAATTCTTTGTCAGTAGATAAGTGAAAACAGATATAAGAGCTGCAGTTCTTGCACGAATGGATGCCATTCAATAAAATATCCATCTTGAATGCTGAGTAAAGCCATATAAATATTGTTGGCATTAAGGTTAATATAATACCTTGTTCACTTGTCCCTAGAAAGGAGGTTAGAGACAACTCACTCAAAACACTGATATGTGACACATGTGACACATGATGGAAAGGTCCCCTCCTATTACACTACAATATTACTGTAGAGTACATGTGCACAGCAATTCAAATCAGTCAGTGGTAGAGAGACTTTGGGACCAAGGAATCCAACCATATTCCCAAATCTGAGGTCAATAGAAATGACCCTATTATAAGAAATCCTGACTTTTCTACAGAAATGGACATAAATTCTGTGGAAGGCCTTTGCCTTTGAGGAATTATTTTTATTAGTTTCAAAACACAGATAGATTGGTTACTTGTCAGAACAATTCACTGGAGTTCAGTCAGGTTTATAGAAAACATTTTAATATTTCAAACTTAGGCATTGGTGTGACTCCATGAAGCACAAAAATCTTTTACACAAGTATCTTTGTACTATGTTCTTGCCACGGTTGGCACCCAACACCAGAACAGATGCCAAGCACCCTGGTCTCGTCTCGGCTTCACCAGTAGTGTGACCCCTTTGGTTTCGGGAGGAGCCCTCAGCTACTCAGATGCCACCTGGACTTAACGAGAGGTGCAAGGAAAAGGTTCTGGATAGGCAGAGGGGCACGACTGTTGTTAAAGTCTATTAGGACGAGGGTCACGGTACAAACAAGAGTAGGCAAGTTCATAGTCAGACAGGCTGGGTCAAGGCAGGCAGATAGCTAGAATCGTCAGGCAGACAAATGGTCAATTGGGTGATCAATCAGATGGGAAGAGGCAGAATCAGAGTCAAATAACAGGCAGGGGTCAAAACTAGAACGTCAATCAGGAGGGTGTAGTGGAATAAAAGTTGGTTTCAGGGAAAGGTTAGGTTGCAGAGATCAGAATAGTCAATATAGCCAGGCAGTTTCTAACACAGGAAAACAGATCAAACTAAAAGCGTCAGTAGCAAGTATAAAGCACCAGGAGAAAAACCTATCACAAGCAATGACACTGTATCAAATGCCCCTTTAAATATGTTTAAATTTCGCGCCACTGCGTGCTGATGTCATCACGTCTACATAGCCACACCACTAGACCACCAGGGTAAGCTTTTCTCACAGTTCTCCAAGAACAGTTTTCCAGCCACAACATAGGGCTCATACAAATGACAAATTATTTTACAAAATTAGCAATATTTTTATATTATGTTTCTGTGAATTCTTCTAGGAGTACACAGTTGCTCAATATTTGCCTCAATATATCGCTTTTATAAGAAAGAGTGATAAGTCAATCTTTCACTGTAAAATATGCCTTTCTGTGTTAATTCAATTATTTCACAATGTCCAAATCACTTGCTAGAGTTATAACAAAGAAATGGGAAACCCTTTTCATAAATGGTGGAAGCGCAAGTATATTCAATAATCATGGACCCAAGTCTTCTAAATCTTGTATGTAATGTGCAGCTCTTTTCTTTGTCCCTTCTTCTTCAAAAACAGAGAAGGTTTAAAGTCATCTCCTTGGCTTTAATGAAAGCCAGAGTCTTCTTGCTATACATGTACTGTATGATCCTGAAACCAAGCATCCTCTACAATGTTATATCTAGAAAGAAGTACACTAATGCCTATTTATACACATCGAATGTTGTTTCCTTACTTGAAAATTATTTAGTAGGGGATTCTCTGGCCTTGTCATAATTTAGTGCAAACTTGTCTTTATGCCCCTCCTCTCTCTGTTCCCTAACATTACCTTCCTCAGGATGGTAAAACTATCTCTTTTTTACATGTTTTTTTACCATGCAATTTACAGTGCCCAGTCCATACATGCATCATCCCACGTACCCTCTTACCTCACTTTGTTCAAAGCTTTAAAGAAATATATTATCTCAAGGGCATTTCTATTACCTTAAACTGAACATCCCCAGAGAGTAAAAAAAAAAAAAAAAATCAATGACATCTTTTCTCATTTTACCAAAGAAATGTCCTTCATTCTCCCTTAGGAGGAAATAATAGAATTTCGCCAGGCCTTAGCTGGCAAAAGCAATTTCACTGTTATTTCGGTCAAAGAGGATGTCAAAGGTTAAAGTCAACGCTATGTAGAAGGTTTAAAGACATGAAACATTTCCGCTGAATCTGACGTTTGATAATATTTTGAGGTTGGAGGAATAGGTGATATTATCAAGCTTTGACAATCTATTCATCTTTGATGTTATATAATTAATCCCCTGTGCTTGTGTATATCCCTAGCCAAGACATAATTAACCATTAAGACCATATTACTTATCAAACCACATTAATGCATCACCTCTCTGTGAAATATAGACAAAAGCCATTAATGCACTGCAATGGATTTGCTTTAAAACAGTTTCTTTGTTCAGAAGGTCGTGAGTAGTGATGGTTGAGTCTGTATGGTGATTTCAACTCATGTTTTAGTATGAACTTTAATGTATTAAACCACAACTCTGAACTGTAGTGCAGTTCATAATATATATTAGGCAAAGGTTATTCTGTTCTCTTATTTTACAAGAGCATTTTCAGCTACATGCCTGTTCTTTTCTTATTTAATAGTCTGACCCCTAGATGCTAGCTTCTGACAGGACTCACATTCTAAATGGGGGCCCTTTAAATGTCAGTGGATCATCTAACCATCCCCTGCTATTTATATTCATTGGGATAACGATACTAACTTATTCTCTTCTGACAAATGGAAAGATGTCCTACATAGCACATATTTGCTACTGTAGAAATATTTCTTGTTTGGCAGCATGATAAAGATCAGTCAATCCATTGCGCTTAATTAAACTTCTTGCACTCGGCTGTGAGTGGACAGTGGCTTCAATCTAGGGTTCCTGGGGGAAAAAAATATTTATAATGCTAAGGTCAGATCTGAAAATATAAATATAATGCATTGGAGGGAGCAGACTGTTTTGCATACTTGGAATTAATTGTGTCTGAAAAGGGAAAGCCAATGAGACTTTCGCTGGCTGAATAATGCAGCTCAGTTAAGTGACTTTTTTGCATTAATTGCCAAAGAATAAATATAATAGGCTTGTTTCTAAGTACTTGCATAATTTTTTTCTGGTCTCAATGTCTCCCAGATACTTTTAGCAGAATATTTACTGAACTATGTAAATTCTTTTCGGTTTGGGGTATCCTTTAGTCATCCTTAAGCATTAGTCGGAAGATTGGTTGAAATTTGGGGGTGAGTGGTTATTTGAACCTTAAAGGAACAGTAACACCAACAATGAAAGTATAGTAAAGTAATGAAAATATAATGTACAGATTTCACTGCACTGATACAACTGGTGCCACTCTAAAAGCCACTTAGAGTTTATTTATGCCCTGGGTACCCCAGGAACTATATATATGTATATGTAACCTGAGCTAAGGGGGCCAAGACTGAAGGCCAGCTAGGCTGAGATTTTGGGTATGTGCTAGTGATGGGCGAATTTATTCGCCAGGGTCGAATTCACATCGAAAAACATTTTTTGCTTCCTTGTTTTGGGACAAATATAGCCAGGCAGTTTCAAACACAGAAGAACATAGCTTCAGTAACAAGTATAAAGCACCAGGAGAAAACCTATCACAAGTCTGGACTGGGAGCCAAAATAGTACACAGAGGCACAAAACAGTCCCCCACCAGCCCACTACATGGTAACTGTCTATGGCACCTTACAGCAGCCCCTCTGGCATTTGCCAGAACCCCCAGATTGCCAGTCTGGGCCTGATGAGTGTGAGTAGTACTGAGGGTAGGGGAGTGAGGGAGAGGAAGTAAGAGTAGAGAGAGATTGGGGGAATTGAAATGGGAGAAAGTGAGTGACAGTAAAAGAGCAAAATAATTTCCCACTCCTTTCCATTATTAACACACAAAGGCCATTGGGACTGAGTTACTTAACACTTACTAGAGTTTACATATGCCTGTTTTTTTTTAATAACATTGTAAAACAATACATTTGCTTGCAATAAATCCCACAAGTCATCATTTGCAATTCACATTTTTTTGTCAAGGATTTAACATTTCCCATAGCATTTAACAAATGTTGTTCTAATTAAATTATAGCCTGAAATCCCCTCTGAAATACATGGCTTTATTCTGCATTCTCCTGTTCTCATTGGCAAATTACATTGAAGGTAAATAACAAGGACATAACTATGTACAGACAATCACTGTAACTTAGTAGGTAGTTGTTACCTATAAGCATGTTTCCATTGAGGAGAGGATGGGAGATGTTTTCTACAACAGTCACCATGCCAGATATATCCCATAATTCCCCTAGTGCTCACCTGTATATTGTTAATCATTAAAGGCCAGCAGGTTTAGGGCCTCCCCTATTGAATTTTGACTTGTAAACTGCTGTCTAGTTGCTATGATAACAATGTTCTATCTAGCAACCCGTGTTATCCTCTAACTGTTGTTCCAGTGATCACTAATGCTCAGGTAAATCATGTGACCTCTGGAAAATGCTTCTCTACTGCCATGTCAATGAACTGGTGATCCTGAACCGGAGTTTTTTTTTAGATTATATTGGGTTATGTAATATACGGTGCAAAGTTTGTAACTGAAGGAAGCAGTTACTGGTGATCTATTTAAAACCAATCATGTTATTGGTTGCAATGGGCAAATTGGTATTATATATGGGGGTTCAATCTGAACTTGGAACCCAACATTTTATCAGGATTCTCTGAGCACATAACAAGGTAGATGTTCCCCAAAGAGTTTCACTTGGTGCAGGACACAACAGTCCTGTTCCATGGCATAATGTACTTATAAATGACTGGCCGTAGAAAACTATTCCTAAATCATAAAGGTTTCCGTTCTGAAAATACTTATATTATATATGTATTAACAATACAGATAATTAACTTTGCCATCTATTCTCACCCCCCCCCCCCAAAACAAAAATCCAAAGGCAATATACATGGATAAAGCCAGAGCGAACATCACAAAAACAATGCTAATGATACATTTTCATCCGACCCAAAGGAAAAAAAATGTCATGGATTCTAAAAATGCTCACTCTGTAAATGCTGCAGTGTCTGACTGCCCCCATGTGGCCATGTGTGAAAATTGCTATTTAATACTTTATGTAGTTGGTTTCTTTGTGTAAACTTTGTTAGTGATGGAATAATATATCAACTCAGATTTACATTTTTTGGTGGCTGAAATTTAATTTCAATATGATCAAATCTAGAATACATGAATGTCTAATGAATGGCATTTACACCCATTGCTAATAAATGGTTCTGCCATGCTCATTTCTGTGGAGTAGGGGTGTTTTTGACAGTTCTTTGCTTTAATTTGGGTCAGGGGAAGGGCAAAATTGGTCATTATGTTCTTTAAGCAACAGTCTTGGTTCACAATAGTGCATTATTATATACTCTTATACATTCTTGAATGTTTAAAGGAAACAATATGGCAGCTCCCATACATATTTATTGTATAAATACAGCAGATATGTTCTCTGTACACAGTAATCTATATCATTGCATATTATTGTTGGTTTTCGTAGAGAATAACAAAACACTAATTCATATGGTGTGTTTGCCTTTAAATGTGTCTCATGAGTCTTATGACTTCTTGATTTTTTTTTTATAGATGATGAAATCTCACTCGGCACTTCCTGAAATCTGCACAAACAGGACAAGGGCAGGAAAGGTAGGAAATCTGTGTTTGCAATGTATAAAAAAACACTTTACCAACTGTATGTTTAACAAGGTGTATAAACCTCTGAAGTTTGTATTTGGTATAGTAACTGGGGGAGACTTTGCTTTCCTTTGGAAAACAATTGATTGTTTAGTAAAATCTGACAATTCCCCAAAAGGCTATTTAAAATCAAGGAGGCCTGACAGCTAATGTAGAAAAAAGAGAAAATATAATATTGTATGGAATCCACTATCCAGAAACCTCTTATCCAGAAAGTTCTGAATTACTGGAAAGCTATCTCACATAATAAGCAAATAATTCTAATTTTTAACATTGTTTCTCTTTTCTCTGTAATAATAAAGCAGTACCTTGTACATGGTCCCAACTTAGACATAATGAATATTCTGGATAACAGGTCCCATCCATGTATTTCTTCTAAGCTAAAGATTTAGGGACAAAAAAGTCAATGTCTTCCCAATTTATGGTGAGGTTATTTTTAATTAATTTAAGATTTGAATGCTTCTGATTTGGAACCAGTGTCCCCTGAATGGTATCTGCACCCAGTAGGCTGGGGAAACAGTGGCAACCTATACCGGACCATACTACATTAAAGGTCAACTAATGTCTCGAATAGAATAATGCTAGAAATGCTGTATTTTGTATACTACATGTAAACCAGATGCCTAATTAAACAAATGATTTACACTTTCAAAGTTGGCACAGGGGGCTGTCATTTTGTAACTTTGTTACCCATCTTTGCAATACCAAGACTACGCATATATATATATATATAAAAAGTAACTCAAAGCAACTGGACTTGCTGAGATATTTTAATGAAGACGTTTCACTGCTCATCCAAGCAGCTTCTTCAGTTCAACTGACTGGTGTAGGGGAGTTCTCGGCAAATAGACTCTTCCAACAATCCAATCACAATGGCACACTGCAACTCTTCAGAGAGGTGACATTTGAAATTCACTGGGTGGAGTAATAATAGTAATAATAAAAGTTATGGGGGCCAATTCACTAAAGCGCAAAGCTTCTAACGCTAGCGCTAATTTGCTAGCGTGATGTCATTTCGCAACTTCAGCAATTTACTATCAGTGTCCCTGGCGGAAATTCTCCAGTGAAGTAGATACTAGCGCAACTTCGCACACTTACACCAGGCGTAGTTGTGCACTGGTGAAGGGACGTAACTACGCTAATTCACTAATTTTACTGAACAGTACCTCTTGCGCTAGACTTTATTTCGCCAGGTCAGACCTAACGAAGTTCAATACAATTCAATACAAAACTTGAAATTTCCCAAGTCCCAAAAAACACTGGCGTCTTTTACTTTTTTTAGGTTGATAGTCTGATAAATAGCGTACTTTTTTTTGGGGTTACCCTCCTTCCCCCCTTCATTTCCTAACATATAGCAACTCAACTATACAGTGGGCACATGTTTAGGACAATAGGACAACTTTATTTTGTTTATTAAAGGTTTAATTAAAAGGTTTAAAGGTTTCCTGGGCTTGTGTAATGTAATGTAGTGGCTGTAACATATGCTTCTATTGTACGTTTAACTTCGCGCTGTATGCAAATTAGGCATTGCTAGTGTAAATGAGCCTTGCCTGACAAAATAACAGTAGCATAACTTCTCTACCATTCGCTTCCCTGATCGCAACTTCACATTTTTGTGATATTGCGTAGCGCTGGTGAAACTACGCCTGGCGAAGTGCGGTAAACATTGGCCAAAGCCAACGCTAGTGCATTTTTGGCACTTAGTGAATTTGCCCCATGAAGACAGGAATGGAAAGAGAAGACAAGCATAGTGAGAGCAGCCAGGAATACAGCTGTGTTCTACCCTGCAATCTGACATCTCTGTGTGCTTAATTCCAGTTCTGGGTCATTATAGTATGCAGAGAGACCATGCTTGCACCCAACCCCCCAAACACGCACAATCTTGCATGTGCAGTGGACACACTAACTTTTTTTGGCGGTAGAGTGACTATAAGAAATAGAGGAATTAGACCCCAGGGTCTGGGCCTTTTGTTCCCTGTCCATTTCCTCCCCCACACCTCACAACTGTGAGGTCTGCTTCCTCTATAATGATGCCATGGTGTCAAACTTTAAATTGCTTTCACATATGGCCAATGTCACACAGGGCTGAAACACAGCTTACTGAAAACTACATTGGGAACCATTGTGTTGACCCACATGCTCATTGCTGTGTATGGATTAATTCTTAATGTCCTACACACTAACAGTGGCATAACTACAGCGGAAGTAGTCCCTATGACTGCAGAGGAGCCCATGAGGTATAAGGGAACCATTGAGGCCCTAATTATTAAGCACTTTCAATATAAATTGGTAAAACAGAACAACCTCTGGATTAGTTGAGGGCCCTAAAATTAATTTGCTGTGGGCCAAGTAAAATCTAGTTACACCACTTCACCCTAAGATAGCTTTTCCCACACACTTGCAGTTTGTACTTAGTCCCTCTGTTAATGATTGCAGCATAATGAAATGTAGAATCATTATGTATTCCTTGTCCATTTAGGTGAAAATGTGATAATTGGTTGCTATACATTCCAGTGATGGTATATATGTAATTATCATTTTTTAGCTACACAATCTCCACAGGCAAACACTGTGCTGTTATTACAATATGAAATTCTAACAGTACAACAATGAGTGGATACACAAGAGAGATGGCATCAATGCTATATGATGGTTTATCAGTTTAGCAGATTTAAACATTAAGGGGTGTATTTAATAAAACTTGACTTTTCCTTACTATAATTCAAACAAACTCCCAAAGGCAAATCCCCTTAATCCACCATCAAAACGTCTCAGAAAACAATCAGTGCAAGAAAAAGTCACACCAAAATCATGCGTCAAACCAAATTTTGATATTTCTTTTAATGACCTTCCCCACCCCCCGAAAATTCGACTTTATGAAATTGCAGCCACAACAGCCCAAAACTATTGAGAATCCTGAAGGTAAAATTCCACAGGGGAATTAAATTCCATCTGCCACTGACTACATGATTTTGACAGATTTCAGCTGGAGGATTTGAATTTTTAGTAGCTTCACAGCATAATAAATTTATAACAATGTTTTTCCCTTTAAAAAGTTGTCCATACAAATTTGAGGTTTAATAAATAAGCCCCTAAATCTGCTGATGCACCACGTGTATTGCCATAGGTCTTATCTTAATGGTTACCAAGTTTGAGTTTTTGTGTTCTCCCTGTGTTTTTCTGGGTTTTTTCTGAGTACTATAGTTTCCTCCTGCACTCCATAATAATACATGCAGGTTAACTGGATCAAGAAAATTGACCATAATGTCTGTGAATAAGATTGAGGCATTAGATGTAAGCTGCTCTGGTGCAGGAATGGATGAAAAATTCTGTAAAATCTCTGTTAAATTTGCAGAAGATAATATTGTAGTCAGCCTGGAAGTTTGATGGGCCACAGGTCTGGGGTCCTGAATTTGTGTCTGAAATTTTAAAAACTTGAGGTTTCCTCCTCATTTTTGTGCATTATATTAGATTTTTTACTTGTTAAGCTCTTGGGGAAGATAATTGGGAAGTGTGAGGTACTCCCTGGTTTTGAACCAGGGACCTGTTGTGTTCCAGGCACTACTCCTCCAGCTTGAGCCACAGGAGACGGTGTGGTGGTGGCCTGGCTTTAACGATAGCTGTTGTTTTGCTGTCTCCAGGCTAGCCTCCATTTATGCATGTACACACCCTGTATTCCAGCTGAGGGCAATTACTCATCTTAAGCACTATTTAAGACTGTTCCCCCAACACCCAGTGCTGGATTATTATCCTAAATTCTGACTCCAAGCCTTGTGATATCCTGTTGTGCTCTTGTTCCTGTTTACCTGTTCCTGTATCCAGCTTGTTCCTGAATCCTGCTTGTTCCTGAATTTGACCGGGTAAATGTAGACTATGTCCAAAAATAGAAATTGTATTAGATGCACAACATCACCAATTCCAAAAGCAAACAGTTTCTTTTATCTCCGTTCTGTATGCTTAACCTTGAGCCAAGTTATAAATTAGCATTAGAAGTTAATCTATAAATTCTCAGCTAGAATTGGCAAGTTACCATGGTGTCTTGACATCTAAATTTGCAAAAACTATTAGGGTTTCGAATAATAGAAAAAGGGTGTTTATCCCTAATAACTTTATTACATTTAATAAGCTTAATATGTGTACAATCTCCTGCTATTTATTCAGTTAAAAGATTAGCAGCTGCAGTAGTTTACATAGGATTAATGTCTGATATCTATTTAAAAAGAAAAATATCTGAAGTTCGAATTTTCTACTTTAACTAAAACAAAAGACATATATTTTCTCTAGAGAAATGTAGTTCTAAAGAGTAACAACCCCAAAGGAATGGCTTTTTTTGCCACTAATAGCTTCCCACTGAATAAGTGACCAATGTAGATGCCAGAATTATGGGGGAATCTAAATGGGGTTCTACATGTGCACTTGCCGAAAACCAGATTGCAGAGGGTACAACAGATCATGGGTGTGTAGAAAGTTAGTAATACGGGAGAACACAATATGTTCCAGGAGTTTAGAGGCAAGCGGTAGAAGGGAGACAGGATGGTAATTTGAAAGACAGGATGGGTCAAGTGTGGCCTTTTTAAGAATAGGCTTTACACAGGCCTGTTTGAAAGGAGAAGGGAAGGTTCCAGAAGCTAGAGAAGAATTGAAGATGTGAGTAAGTGGTGGTGTTAGCTCTGCCACACAGTGTTTGAGCAGAGAAGAAGGCATAGGGTCAAGAGGGCAAGTTGTGAGTGGGGAGGACAAAAGAAGCTTGGAGACTTCAGACATTGTTACTGGGGGCATAGGAAGGAGGAGCTGGTTTGCACTAGTAGAGGTAGGGATCTGATTGTGGATGGACTCTACTCTGTCTTTAAAGAGATGAGCAAATTCCTGGGGGGAGTTCATCACAAAATCCAACCTTTATTGACCTTTGGTATGATCTTTCATGAGCATCTAGAAGCCCTTCTCTCTAATGGGGAAATTCACTAAAGCACAAAGCGGCTAACGCTAGCGCAGATTCGCTTGCATTACATCATTTCCGAACTTTGCCAATTTACTAATGGGCCCTGAGGTAACTTTGCTTGCGAAGTAGACAGACTCTATCACAACTTTGCACCCTTAGGCCAGGTGAAGTTGCGCACTGACGAAGGGACGTAACTATGCTAATTCACTAAGATGTGGATTTTACTGAACTTTACCTCTTGTGCAAGACTTGACTTTGCCACCCCAGACCAGGCAAAGTCCCAAAAAACGCTGGCATCTTTTACCTTTTTAAGGGCGATAGGCGGAAAAAGATTGTAATTTTTTTGGGGTACCCTCCTTCCCTCTACATTTCCTAACATATGTCAACTCCACTATACAGTGGGCACATATGTAGGGCAATATAACAACTTTATTTTCTTCATTAAAGTTTTCCTGGTCTTGTTTAGTGTAATGTAGTGACTGTAGCATATGCATCCATTATACTTTAACTTGGCGACGTAAGTAAAATTAAGCATCGCTAGTGTAACTTCTCTTTGTCTGATGAAGTAACAGTAGCGTAACTTTGCTACCATTCACCTCCGTGAGTGCAACTCCGCATTTTTGTGAATTTGCGTAGCGCTGGCGAAACTACACCTGGCGAAATGCGGTGAAGCTGGCGCAACTTCGGATCTTAGTGAATTTGCCCCTTTATCTCTCCCTAAATTGGCTTCAGACTTGACTACCTTAACCAACCCCAGGGTATCCGTCCTACAATTTGAAAGAAACTTTAGTAAACTCTAGTAACTTGTTTATACAGAAAAGCTACATGGGTAGCCATGTAACCTTCTTAACAATACTTCAGCAGCCCTAACCTGGCCAAAATTGATCCAAATGAAGTTTTTCTTGAAGATTGACTGAAATCAGAAAGCATTGTTTTATATCAGCTAATGTGAAAATGTTGCTAGGACTGAATATGGTTACATTAGATCAGTGATCCCCAACCAGTAGCTCGTGAGCAACATGTTGCTCTCCAACCCCTTGGATGTTGCTCTCAGGGTCCTCAAAGCAGGTACTTATTTTTGAATTCCAAGCTTGAAAGCAATTTTTAATTGCATGAAAACTAAGTATAGTGCAAAGTGGAGCCTTTTGTGTGCTGCCAGTCCACACAAGGGCTACCAAATAACCAATCACAGCCTTTATTTGCACCCCAAGGAACATTTTCATGCTTGTGTTGCCCTCCAACTCTTTGCACATTTGAATGTTGCTCACGGGTTAAAAAAGGTTGGGGACCGCTGCATTAGATCCTCAATGAGCTTTAACCTTAGAAATTGTAAACATGAAGGAGTAAAAGGACAGATGTTCCTAATTGTTATTACAATACAAGTAAAGTTAGTTTGCAGAAGTAAATTTTACTATTTACACCTAGACACAAGGAAAATGTGAATGGAATATGTGAAATTATCTCCAATAAATGGGTAAAGTAAGACACTTGGGAGTGTTACAGGATTTATAGAGCAGGATAAAATGTCAGGTATTATAAATAAAATAGAGGTTATAGTAAGGTGTACCTAAACATATTAAAGTATTTTAAAATGCACTATTAGCAAGAACAGCACAATTGCCAACATCTGCAAAGATTCAAGTTACAGTATCATCACTCTACATAAGTGGCAATGAATAGTGTTCCAACTAATCAGCATTTCTTCTTGCAAGAGGTGAGATGACCTGTATTAATCTTTCCTTACTTAGCTCCTCTCTGCCCTATATAGGAGATAATTTGCCATTCTGTTCTGTGCCCACATGTACCATCTACAGTATATTGAGCATTAGCTTTACTTCAAGGGTACTTGTTAAATGCCTTGCTAATTATTGTACATTTGTATGAGCATTTTTACTGTCTTCTAATTCTGAACCTGCCTGACTTGAGGTGAGACTCGGTGTCAAGGTCATATGGAGAATGCTGCCCCTATAAGCATCAACATTAACTTGGAGAGATATGTTGATATACAGTATGTGTTATTTTTGTGTCTTGAAAGAAAAGGGAAATGAAATGGCTTGGAAAGCATAGCTAAAGCAACTACTGATAACATATGTTATCAGATGAAAGCATAATGACTTCTCCATCTGGAATATGGAATAAGTGGTAATAATGGAAAATCAACTTGAATGAATGTACATGGACATTTTCTTTAATCTTCTGTAATAACTAATTATCTATCCTTAGTGATGCTTTACTTAAAGGGATCAAGATAAAATCCTTTTGCTTTGTGATATATAAAATACTATAGCTGATAATGAAAGCATAGAAAATTTAAAGGAAATTAAGTAGAGATGATTTAAAGGAAAGTGATAGCATTTCAATATTTCTGCATTCCCAGAACCTGATACCCTGGCGTTTACAAATTGTTTTATTCATGCCTAGCATTGTTTTTGTGGCTACAGTCCCTTTGCACCAGAAGTCAGGTTGATTCCTGTCATTGGTGTTGGCACTGTAGGAATATGAAGAGACTATCAGTAACAAAGGTGCAGAGGAAGTACTTAATGTGAATAAGCTCAGTACCAGCATATACTATATAGGACCCTTGAGTTGAGTTACTCTTTGGGCCCACTCCCTAAGGCCATTGTAAATTATACATTACCTCTGAGTAAAGCTGGCCATATGAGCAGATTTAAGCTACCAATTTGGACCTTTCAGGTAAAGTTGGAAGCTCATATGCCCATGTATGGGCCCTTCCCAACTGCCTTCCCAACAGATATCGGACCAAAAAAATTGGCCAGATATCTATCAGGCAAGCTTGGAAATGGTATTGGCACATTGATACAGTCATCTCCCAACAGGTCTACATAGGGCTCTGTTTTGATCCAGTTGTGGCTTTGCCACTGTATATACATGACCTGAAACATGTACAGTAGGATGTGCCTTTACAGTTTTAATTACATTTTGCAGTTAAATACAGATGCAGTCACTTTGGATTGTGAGTTAAATGTGTAGTGACTTAACTCATCTATCCCATTTATCCCACTTAGCACAGAATATTGTGTCACAGCATCCCATCCAATTAAATAGTTCACCATTGAAAACAATGGTGCTTTGGTATGCTAATGAAAAGGTTAAATGCATTAAATGAGTTAAGATAACTTTAGATAACACAGTTTCTTCAATTAACCCTGAGTCACGACGCATTTAACTTACAAATCCAAGTGACTGTATCTGTACACTGCTGTCGTGTAGTGATGGGCGAATTTATTCGCCAGGGACGAATTTGCGGCGAATTCCCACGATTCGCCGCTGGCGTCTAAATCCGTGAATCGCCAGTGAAATTCCCTTAGCGAAAATTCGCTGGAAAAACGAGTCGCGTGTCGTTTTTGACGCGCCGAAAACGACGCCACGCACGTCGTAAACGACGCCACGCGCCAAAGTTGACGCCACGCGCATCAAAAGCGTCCCGCGACTCTTTTCGCAAATTTTTCGACAATTTGCGAATTTCTCTGGAAATTCGCAAATTTTTCGGCGAAGCGAATCTCGGGAGATTCGCCCATCACTACTGTCGTGCAATTTGGATGTTTATCTGGTACATCTTTAATAGACTACTGAAAGGTGTACACCTTTAGGATTAACAGCCTTGTCATCTTTTAATCAAGGTAGCCGAGAGAAGACCCTAGTTTTTGTATACTTTGATCTGGAACTAATTTGATTGCAGTTTGGTATCAGGAAGGGTTTGTTTTTTTTTTTTTGTTTTTTATTAAAAACCTAGAAGCCATTTCAAAGTCATGAAAACAAATTATTTACATAAGACAAGTGCAGATAACATATAGTGCATTCACCTGATTTCACTATCCCAAAAGGTCATTGCATTTTTTCTGTTTGTAAAAATACACAAGCTGAAATTAGTGAAAGCTTTAGTTTGGTTAATACTTGAAACTGTCACTAAACATATTTGTGTACAGACCTTTTTAAAGCTAAATTTTCTCATGACCATAGGCCTTTAATTCTATTTTTTAAAAATGTTTCTATCAATGTTTTGTATTGCATGTCCGGACTGACTTTACAGAGGCTCACACCCGTTGCTGATTGATACTGGTAGGTCTCTTTGACCTACGTAGAGACTTAAAGGAGAACATAATTCCCCCCAATAATAAAAACCCCTACCAACTACCCTACATAGTCCCCCTCCCTGCTCCCCTCCACATAGGATATTACCCCTGAAAGTGCGCCTGATTCATTAGTTACGTACATGTGCAGAGTAAGTGCAGTGGAGCTCATGGGCATCTTCTACAGGAACTTCGGTATTCCTCAGGTCCTCTTCCTTCCCTTCCGCAATTTCCAGCACTTTTGGCGCATGCACAGTTGCTACGAACCGGAAGACTGCTCCACGTGCACCAATACAGCATTCAATTCATGAAGAATACAGAAGAGCTGAAAGATGGTGCCCATTAACTAAATTGCACTTACTCTGCACCTATACGAGATTAATGAATTAGAGGTACTTTCAGTGGGTAATCACCTATGTGGGGGGGAATCAGGAAGTAGGACTATGCAGGGTAGTGGATAGGGGTTTATATATATTGGGGTTTAGTTATCCTTTAATAATCTACATATCACCCTGATCAATTTGAGCCCTTACCTATGGTTTTTTTTATTTACTAATAACAACCTACCCCCTTGCCACCCACAAGTTCTCTTTTGCCCAGTTACAGCATACGGAAAAAGAGGAGAGATTGATCAATGCACATTCCCTTATCTAATAAAAGCCCACTCTTTTCTCAACTATAGCCTACTGCCTAAAGAAGGAGAGACACATTTTGTAGCATAAGACTTAGGTGTTCTGTTGAGAAGAAAGGGTGCATTTACCATTATGAATTCATAAGTAGGGATGGGCAAATATTACCTGTTTTGCTTCGCTAAAAATTAGGTGTTGGTAAACATTGGGCAAAATATTAATTTGTTTTAACCCACAACATTTTTTTTCTCCCATTGAAGTCTAAGGGCATAATTTCCTCAGTGAAACATGGTGAAAACGTGTGCTCATCCTTTTCATATGTCATCATAGTAGAATCTAGAATATTAAACCTGCCATGGTGGTCACTATGGCTCAAACTCAAAGAAAAGACAAGTTTTTCTTTATCAGAATTATAATTTATCAGGCATAATTGGAGAAGGTGATGTGGTAGGCTGGGGCCTAAGAAATCTTTCCCCTTTTGAGGATCAAATGGGTCTTTTGTAATCAAACTATCATTCAGGACCACTGTATAATTATAGTAAACATTAAGGGGGAGATTTATTATTTATTTATTATTTAAGTTAAAAAACTTCGAAATGTGACCATTAAATTTTTAAAGGCATTTTTGATCGAAAATGGACCAAACAGTTCAGTTTTCAATCGAATTGAAATTATTCCAATCGTTTAAATGCATTGTTCAATTCAAACGATTTTCAATAAAATCCTTTGAATTCTTAGAACTTAGAAAAATTTTCAGGACAGGCTCTAGGACGTCCCACATAGGCTATAATGGCAATTCAGCAGCTTTAAAGAGGCGAAGTGTCAAAATCCAAAGATTTTAAAGAGTGTACTGAGAAATTAAAATTTTCTCTTTTTTTCAAAATGAATTTTGGGCTATTTGATAGTTGAAGTAGCCCAAAATTACTTCAAAATTTTAATTTTAAAAATATAATTTTATTGTAAATTTCTATTCGACCCTTAGTAAATGTGCCCCTTTGTATTTTTAATTTCATTCAATCCACATTGAATTGACACTAGAAATTACTTATAAATAGGTTTCTTGTTCCCACAATTGTTTAATATTTACATAATTAAGACTATTAAGGGTTCCTAAATGCTACTTTTCTCTATATCCAGTCACTATGCCAACTTTATTTTATTTTTGTCCTGAGATCTGCCTAATTTATTTATTTTACTTGTTATTACTGGCTAATGAGGAACCATGTGCTTAAACCATGCTTTGAATATGTTTTAAACACAGACAGAGTTTGATCTGGAATGTTGGCTTTTTATATTTTTCCACTGTTTGTCATAAAAAGTAGACTCTAATGTAAAGTAAAAAAATGGTGGCATGGTTTGAAAAAAATGTTGCACAACAAATGCCCCATTTAGTTCAGTTTTAAACTAAACAATCATCAAACATTTTTAAAATGAATATATTTATGGGTCTCTGCTTAATTTTTTCCCAAACTCTGTTATAAATGAACAAAATCTGCTCTTTTTTTTGTATAATGATTCCATCAATACACTGCTAATTAGACCATTAAATGTGTAGCAAATGGGAAAAATGGATATTAACACAGGTATAATTATTTAACAAAAAGTGGCTGCAAAAACTTATTATGAGGTAATGATAATTACGTGTCAAATGAGATCCAATGTAATGAGCCACACAGGTAATCAGTCCAAACTTGGAAGAATATTTCATGATTGCTTTCCTTAGGGATATGATTAGATAGAATACAAGTTATATATTAAAAGTGCTGGCTTTCTAGCTCTCTTTTACAGAATTAGCTAGGGAAGTATTTTAAAGGACAAATTATACTTTAGTTATACTGTACTATTTCATTCTATGCTTTTTATTTTTCTATACAGGAATATAAAAATATGCTTTGGCCTTGGACATCTTCGCCTACATTTATGACAAACTAATATCAGCATACATATGTTTTATTACATAGGCATGGCTATCCACCAAAATAACCCTCAAGCCTTTTAGTCCTATGTGTCGGAACTTAAAGGTTTTCTTCAAACTCATCTCATCCCAGTTAAACTGTTTCTATCACTAAAGAAAGGTGGGTACTTTAGGAAGAGCAATGCATAACATGTTATGATGACATTAGCAGGTTTATCAGCTTCAGGGAAAATGAAAATAGGCCCATGAAATTCATATTAAAAATAAATTGTGTACATTATGCCTCTGTAGCAAGACTGGGTCCCCTGACATTGATTGCTTTGTTTATGGCTTGTGTGTGTGTGTGGGGGATTACTTATTTTATCAGCTGCAAAGGGATGGTGTTGTACAGATGCTAATTTTGTCTGAATGGTAAATGTTGCAGAAAATTGTGATATAATGTATTTGCTCAAGCTATTAATGATTTGCTCATTAATAGTGACTACAAAGTAAAGAAAAAGAGCACTGGGTAATTTTATGTGTTACAGCAAATGTACGCAGAAATTGACAAAGTTGCACCTTAAAGGAGCAGTAAAGCTGACTGACACAATATACTGAATATATGATATAAATGTCACTATACAAAGCTGAGTATTAATTCATTCAGATTCAGCAATATCACTGACACTCCTAAAAATACAAGGTAGGAAGTTCCTGTGACAACTTTAAGGCCTGGATAATTACTGTTAAAGAGACGCTGAACCTTTAAAGGAAAACTATACCCCTAAAATGAATACTTGAGCAATGCCTCATTTGGTGATATTTCAACTCTAACTGTAACAGGAAGACATGTGGAATCAAAAGACACAACTCTATCTGTTAATTGGCTTGTGTAACCTAACTTTTTTGCTTGGTATGTTTGTGTGCACTGTTGAATCATACTATCCCAGGAGGCTGTCCTTGTTTTTTAAAATGGCAATTTTCTATTTATGATTACCCAATTAGATATGTTTATCAAATAAGCAATTGATACTACAGTATATTTAGGTGAAACAAACTGTTCTCAGGACTGCATCTAAAAATCTGTCCCTAAAATTCTGCATGTTTTCTTCAATAAAATATTTGAAATACAAACTCTTGATGGTGTTGCAGAACTTGATCTCACAAACTCTCATTAGAAAATTTAAGCATACAATATTATTGACTTTCTCATGCCATTAGACACAGTCAGTAATGTTGTGTGTCTATTTTGATCTTTCACAACATATAAACAACTATATGAGGCAAAAGCAATGGAAGGAGAAGCACTGCAACATTTTCAGACACTGTAACTTACAAAGTAGAAGACTGTGGATTTTATGTTTTATGATGGCTGCTACTCACAATAATCCTTTTTCAATCTGGCATTTATGAGATTTTCTGCTATTTGAATTCCTGGAGTTTAGCGCCTGTTTTGCTGTATTTTATTGTAGAATATTACAGTAGTATTTTTTGTAACAGAAGAGTGGTAGAATTTGTCAATTCACTGTTTTGACTCCAGCACAGTTCAGTTCATGTGAGTTTATTTACAGAGCCAGTAAACTTTGCTACCATAATGATTGTTGCTGATAGAGAGGAGGGATTTATGCATAATAGGGACTATAGTCAGTAGTAATGTTTTTTGCAAATCAGTGACTAGGGGAATGGAATAAAGCTTTTTAGCAAAGGTTTTGTCCTGTGTTGATTTTATTCACAATATTTGGCAAATGGCAAGTAATTTAGTGGGTGTGCTACCTATTTAAATAATGTGTAGTTTATCCTGCACCAGTTATGCTGCTGCATTCAATGTAGACTTAGTTTTCTATTTTGTCACTGAACAAATGCTATGTATCTGTGTATGTTTTATTGAAGATCACAAAATCATTGAATGAAACTAGGGCTGCCACCTGGCTGGTATTTTACCGGCCTGGCCAGGAAAAATGTTGCATGATTGCAATGTTAAGTATAGGGAAAACCCATAAAAACCTAGGAAGGCCGGTATTTGTTTATAGAAAAGGTGGCAACCCTAAATGAAACCCAAGTGAAAAATATCACCCCTAACAGCTTTTGTATTGGGGGTTTAATTGAACCAGCAGCTGGAGGACTGCTCCAGTACTGTTTGTGTAGTTAGATGCATGTTTGCTTTTCAAAGTCATTTTTCTGTATTATCTATATCATAACTTTTTCTATGCAATAAGTGGCTTATCCAGTATACTGCATATCTGTATGTAATATTAGAACATATATATATATAATATAGAGAGAGAGAAAACAACCACAGTTGCAGTTGTATGAAATGGCAGCAATTGTTGCTTTAATCATAAGCCCCCAACTATACTTGAACCTTTTGGCATGAAGTACCAATCAAACATACCAGTTTCTTTGTATAAATTGTTTGCAGTGGACCTAATGATGTTGGGGAACATGGAACTACCTTCAGAGGTGACGTTAACTGCCAGTGATCTGCACCTCACCTAAGGCTCACATGCAGATATTATTCTGGGAGGAAAAACACTACACTGTGCAAAAAATGTTGTAACGGTTGTGCTCATACACAAATACAGTGTGTGATACCGAATTACATGTAGAATCCATTGGGGCATATTCACTAAAAAGCGAATTGTCGTCAGTGACCGATTCACACACCGCACAACTTCGCCAGACGAAAATTTGTTACCACACTGCTAATTCACTAAAATGTGAAGTCCTGGGTGCCGAACGCTGGCAACTTTTTGCTAGCGATACTTTTTCAGTCCGAGCATTTCATATTGAAGATACACTAGCGTTCATTTATTTGTATGTATTCAGAGGTATACCTATAGGGCAGTTCTGCAGACTAAGATGAAATTGTAGTTCTGAAGAAAAGTTTTTGGAAACATTCTGCAATTTGAGAGATCAGCTTTTCACTAGAGGGTATCTGATTCAAGATTTAGAAAAATCTTTTGAAATAGCATTATGGAAGAATGGGGGGGGGGGGCGTTATTGAGAGATTAGAGAGAAAATTTTACAGTGGACAAGCCAGTATTCATACCCTCCTATAGCAGACAATTTTGGCAAATTAAACAGATAGTAAACAAACATATTCCAATGCTGTTTAGTGACCCCAAATTGAGAGATGTTCTAACTGATGAATGTAAATTTGTAAGTCAAAAGGCACCATCCCTGGGACAGATATTATCCCCCAAGTGAGTACGAAAATAAAGAAAAAATAAATAAAGGGAATCGGTTGGATACCAAGGGGACCTACTGCTGTGGGGCATTGCAATGCATTACATGTTCACAGATATACAGGTCTAGAACATTAAAAAGTAGTGTGACTCATAGGGAGTTCAAAATGGATAGTTATATTAATTGTAATACGAACTATGTTGTATACCTGTTGACATGTATGCGTTGCAATGTACAATATGTGGTCTGTAATACCAGCCCCCTCAAGAATAGGATGCGAGAACATCTAAAACAAATAGATATAAAAAGCGACGCTACGACAGTCTCCAGACACTTCTCCAAATGTAATCAGGGAGATGTGACGTGTTTACGAATACAGGGGATTGATAATATAAAGAATTGGAGTAGAGGGGGTAATAAATTGAAAAAGCTTTTAGAATTGGAAGTTAAGTGGATTTTCATTTAGAATACAAGGGAACCTAATGGCCTTAATAACAGATGGGATGTTAGCTGTTTTGTGTAAAAATTATGGATTAATTGAGCGGCGACCCAGAGTGTGGAATTAATGATAAAAGAGCCTAAAATTACTTTAATAAATAATGAAGTTAAATTTTTCAAAGCACACTCAAAATCTAAAATTTAAAATACAGAAAAAATTGGCTAATAACATAACTTTCTGTTTAGATAACCCTCCAGATTTCAATTGCGAGTACAGGAATTTTGAAATATAATTACAAAGTTGCAGTATATAAAAAAGATGCATATTTGTTGTTGGAAACGTAAGTGAGAAATTAAGATACCTAGTGCCAACCTATGCTGGGAAATAGAACTGTTAAAATCTAATGTAGAAAGTAGTGTGAGGAAGTTCATAATTTTTACACAAAATGGAGGGTGGGAAAGAGTTAAAGTTTTCCTGGCCCTTGATTTTAATGAAAGGTACTTCCGTGATGACCTAATGTTCTATTGCTTTTTAATTCGAGTGTCTAAGTGTGTTATGTTCGTGTAATAAAAGCTACTTTTTATCCATCCAAGCCTGAAGTCCTGTGGAGTGCGTGCCATCTCTTTGGTGTTGGTGTATAGAGTAGCATTCATTTATGCCTAGCAAAAAGACGCTAGTGATCTTATGCTTAGGTCAATTTGCATAGGGCTTGTACATTAAAGTTGTATGGACATCTTTATAACAGAAGGTGCAAATTCTTGAAGTGGCCACTTTTTATTACAAATATACATGGAACCTTAATAAAGACAAAAGAGATCCCCTAATGCCCTACACATGAGCCTACTGTAAAAGTAATGTTCCATGGTCCTCAAATGTCTGTGTAAAAATATTAACCCAAAAAAGTTTGTCGCCAGTGTTTTTACAACTTTAATGTATTTCCAGCAAACAGGATATGATATAACTGACATAAGATTGAGGAAGATCTAGCTCAATTAGCAGTTCACCTGGTCTGAGGAGACGAAGTCCACTCTGGCGAAAGAGTGGACTTCTTTGTGGAATTTGTGGAGTAACACAAGTTCTCCAGAGTGAAAAGTTGTATAGCGATAGAGTCCGAACAAATGCTAGTGAAGGTCTCTTTCACTAGTAGGGATGTAGCGAACGTCGGAAAAAATGTTCGCGAACATGTTCGCGAACTTCCG
>CM044448.1:54023662-54070803 GCA_024363595.1 Xenopus borealis
TTGAACTTGATAGACGCAAGTCTTTTTTCAGCCTAACTTACTATGTTACTATGTTACTATGTAGACCCGTCCAAACCTGTACGCCGGTTACTATGGTCTACCAATATTTGCCCCTGTGGGACATGATCTATGCAGCTCAGTATATATTTCCTGAATAGCATAGATCGCAAAGTTGCTGATATAAATCAGGGGCATATTATTAAATCGCCATAGCTGTAATTATACGCACTACGCACCACGGCAGGCCCCTGCACAAAAGTGTATAACTCAGTCCCTCTAGCTCCATCAGATGCATAAACATACATGGATAGAATAATAAACGGGGCCATTAAATTGCAATGACTGAAATATTGGTACCAACGATATAGTAGCCCATAGATAATGTGTCTAGGGTAAAAAAGAGAGAGTGTCAGAAAAAGAAACAAAATGAAAATAAGAACAAATAAGAAAAAATAAAAGATAAATAATTGAGAAAAGAGCCGGTCCGCCACCTATAATAAGCCATCAGTTGCCAAAATAGTCCACTCAAATACACTGCAATACAAGTCGTCATTAAAAGAATGGCGCGTATGAAATAAGTTCATTGAGTCCACGTGGACTTAGAGTGTCAAGACAATGGATCCATTTAAGCTCTGATTGTAACAAAATCCGTTCACGATCTCCGCCACGTGAAGGGATAGGGACATGGTCCATAATCATGCATCTTAAAGATGCCAATGTGTGTTTGTATTCAACAAAGTGTTGTGCCACTGGAGTATCCCCACTTACTTTGACATGGGCAGATCTAATCGTGGATCTATGGTTAGCCATCCTGTCTCTAAAGTTAGTGATGGTCTTACCGACGTAAACCAAACCACAGGGACACTTTATGATGTAGATAATGTATTTCGAAGTACAGGTCACCCTATGTCTGATGGCAATTTGTTTGCCTGAGTGTGGATTAGAGAACGTAGAGCCTGTCAGCAATTGTCTGCATGTAGTACAGTCCATGCAGCGAAAGCAACTGGGCTTAGCATTAGGTAACCAGGTGGTTGTACTCGCAACCTGGTAACAATGTGTAGGGTCAGTCTTGACTAACTGATCCCTTAAATTTCTACCCCGCCTATAGGCAATCCGTGGAGGTAATTTGAAGATGGGTGGGAGTGATCTATCTTTTTGTACAATAGACCAGTGGTTGTGAACTGCTCTCATGAATGATTTAATTGATGGAGAATACATAGTGAGAAAAGTAAGTCTTTTGTCTTTGTCTGTCGTGCTGTTCCTATGTGTAGAACTCAGTAACTCGGCTTGTGTGTGGCTTGTAGCTTTCAGGTGGCTATCACGCAGCTCATGCATAGGGTAGCCACGTTGGAGAAAGCGCTCAATGAGGTCATCCAATTGTGCATCAAGTCACGTTGTGTCTGTGTTATTTCGTACCATTCTAAGCATCTGAGAGTAAGGTATGCTTTTCAAAAGATTTGGCGGTTGACATAAGGCGTGATGTAGCAATGTGTTTCTATCTGTGGTTTTACAGTAGATTGTGGTCGTCAAAATGGTACCGTGTTTGAGCAAACGAATTTCCAGGAATGGGACCTCTTCAGGATCAATATGTGCTGTGAATTTAATAGGTGTAGGAAGGGTATTGAGATTGTCAACCATGTTGTTGAACTGGTCCTTAGAACCTGTCCATAGGATCAGTAGATCGTCAATATAGCACCATATTTTATGTATGTATTGTCCATACTGTGAAAGAATATAATGTTGCTCAAAAAATGCCATGTATAGATTGGCAAATGCAGGTGCGAGATTGGAGCCCATACTGGTACCACTCACTTGTTGGTAATAACAGAGTTCGAATTTGAAGTAATTAAGCTTTAGACAGAGTTCCAGCAGATCTATTAGGAATGCTGTCACGGGTCGTGTGGGATCAGGATGCTGGAGTAAGGCTTCTCGGACCCACTGTATTCCATCATCAGTAGGGATCACTGTAGATAGCGAGTTAACATCCATCATAGCTAGCAAAGTGTGTGTGGGTAGAGGATGGCAGTCTCTTAATTTCACAAGTAGATCACCTGTGTCCTTCAAGTACGTTATGGTGTTTTGCACTATAGGTTGTAAAAAATAGTCGACATACACTGCCAAAGGCTGCAAGATAGAACCACGTGCACTAACTATTGGACGCCCCAGAGGATTGGAAAGAGTCTTATGAATCTTAGGTAGAGTGTACAGTACAGGACTCGATGGGTGTTTCCTGACAAGGAAGGCATGGATAGCTTCAGAAATAATCCCTTGTGCCAGGGCAGATTGTAATATAACATCAACTTTCATTTTAAAGATTGGTGTAGGATCTTTATCAAGTTTTGTATATACAGTTGAATCACTCAATTGCTTCATCACCTCAGACCTGTAATCAGAGTAGTTGAGAATGACAACGCCACCCCCTTTTTCAGCTGGACGAATGATAATTGTAGGATTGTTGGCAAGAGATATCATAGAATCCTTCTCAGTATGTGTCAAATTGGACCATCCCATGGGTTCCCTTGGTTTCATAGATTCGTCAATCAATAGCCGTTTGAGTGCAGCAATGGATTTCTCTGTGTTCGGAGGTTCAAATGAGCTTTTAGCTCGAAACAAAGTGTGTTCATTAGTAGATTGAGTTCTAAAATGGTCTTTTAGTTTCATATTTCTCTGAAAACGGTGTATGTCAATCATGAGGTCAAGCTGTTGTGTCTTGGTTGTGGGAATAAAAGAAATACCTTTAGCAACCACATGAGATTCAGCTACACAAGTTGATGGTTGCTAAGTTTAAAGACTACTTCCTCCTCTGATGATACTGATTTGGTGGTCTTGTGTCGAGCCCCACCCCTCCTCTTGTGTGGGTGTCTCTGGATCTTGAACGGGTGGGTGACCCTATGCCATCATGCATTACTTCGAAATACATTATCTACATCATAAAGTGTCCCTGTGGTTTGGTTTACGTCGGTAAGACT
This sequence comes from Xenopus borealis, assembly GCA_024363595.1. Classification (NCBI taxonomy): domain Eukaryota; kingdom Metazoa; phylum Chordata; class Amphibia; order Anura; family Pipidae; genus Xenopus; species Xenopus borealis. The sequence goes on from CM044448.1 coordinate 54,026,632, forward strand.
ATCACTAACTTTAGAGACATGATGGCTAACCATAGATCCACAATTAGATCTGCCCTGGTCAAACTAAGTGTGGATACTCCAGTGACACAACACTTTGTTGAATACAAACACACATTGGCATCTTTAAGATGCATGATTATGGACCATGTCCCTATCCCTTCTCGTGGCTGAGATCGTGAACGGATTTTGTTACAATCAGAGCTTAAATGGATCCATTGTCTTGACACTCTAAGTCCACGTGGACTCAATGAACTTATTTCATACGCGCCATTCTTTTAATGGCGACTTGTATTGCAGTGTATTTTCTCAATTATTTATCTTTTATTTTTTCTTATTTGTTCTTATTTTCACGTGCGCATGCCCATTTTCCGCCAATCATATTTTTTCCTTGGCATCCTGTAGGCGGAGTTGAGTGAGTCAGAGAGCGGGAGGTACTTTCACAGCTATGGGAGGCCAGACAGTAGCTGCTCCTCTGTCACCCGCCGGCCAGCAACGCTCTATCCCTCTGCCATTGGGCAGCACAACAAAGAGGGGCGGGCAGCGCACTGGGATTGGCTGCGACTCTCCCGTGAGGGCGGGGCTTTTAGGCAATAAATAAAGAGGCAAGGCGCTCTGTGAGGAGCTGGTGGAAGTCTCTCTCTACTACGACCCCCCATTTACCTTTAGTGACTGCGCCGCGGACTCCCCGGGTCACACATCCCACAGCTCGAGCTGCTGTCACATCGTGCTTGGGCATGTGTACAGCTGGCGGTGTAGCGGTGAGCAGAGGAGCGGCACACCGTTATGTAGCACCAGTCTTTCCATAGATTGAAGGCAGCAGATTATAAACCACTAACGGAACTCTATGCGCTCCAAGTGGTACATTCACTAAGATCCGAAAAATCACTAGCGTGAATTTACGCTCTGGTCGGCGAACGGTAACATATTTACGCTAGTGTTACTTCGCAAGGCATAGCGCAATTTCGCTAACGAAGCCTAATTTGCATACGGCGCAAATCCTATATAATAAAGTTCAAGTGTCTCTGCGTCCAGTCCCTGCGTCGGTGGGATTGCGCTACTGCGCATGTGCCCCACGGACAGCCAGAGCGAAGCATCTAACGCTAGCGCAAATTCGCCAGCGTGACGTCAAATCGTAATCGCAAATTCACGAACACCGACTCTGTCGAATTTACGCTAGCAAAGTAGATAGACTTGCGCAACTTTGCACCCTTACGCCAGGCGAAGTTGCGCACTGGCGAAGGATCGTAATTATGCAAATTCACTAAGATCAACTTTTTGCTGTTCGTTAGCACTTACGCTAGAGCAATACAATAGATAGGAGGTTGAAAGTCCCAAAAAACGCTGTGGCGTGTTTTACCATTGTGGGTGATAGTCTGAAAAACATAGTTTTTTTTGGGGGTGTTACCCTCCTTCCCCCCTACATTTCCTGACATATGGCAACACTACTATATAGGGGGCACATGTATTGCAATAGGACAACTTTATTTTTTTTGATTAAAGGTGTCCTGGGCATGTGTAGTGGCTGTAACATACACTTCTTTTTCAGACTATCACCCATAATGGTAAAACATGCCACAGCGTTTTTTGGGACAGAAAATTTTTCAATTTTTTTTTTTCAACCTATCTATTGTATTCTATCTACTTCGCTAGCGTAAATTCGCCAGAGTCGGTGGGACTTCGAAAAAATTTTTTTCAACCTCCTATCTATTGTATTCTATCTACTTCGCTACCGTAAATTCGACAGAGTCGGTGTTTGCGAATTTGCTCTAGCGTTAGACGCTTTGCGCTGGCTGTCCGTGGGGCACATGCGCAGTAGCGCAATTCCACAGACACAGGGACTGGACGCAGAGACACTTGAACTTTATTATATAGGATTTACTAGAGACGATTAGCGAGTGCTGCGTGACTCTGTATGGACTGGTACGCTTTTTATACACGGTAATAATAACTGCTTTGCACCCATTTCTTTGTGTTACAACATTGATTGCTACTTTAATTGCCGAGGTTGCTAACATGTTACCAAATCTTATTGACTCTACTATCGCGTGCACTGGTTAATTTGTTTCCAATTAGTTTCCAACATTGCAGTCTAGCCATGAACTCATTCTTTTATATGTACATATATGGACTTTTTTGTTTATTTAGAATTATATTGTTTGTTTTCACAGTATGTTTAATACTCTTAAATGTCAGTGTGATGTCACTGATGATGTTTTCCTGCCACTGGGTGTTTATTAGGTTGGTGTTTAGTTGTGTTAGCACTTTGAGAAAGGCTAGATTGCTAGCCGAAACGTTAGGCTTTTTGTCTAATAAACAGCATAATTTTGTGGTAAGTCCTGTGAGTGCAAGCTTTTTTTTCACTGTTGATTACTTTACAAGTTTGGCTTTGTGCACCCAGGCAAATTTTTACTTTCATAAGTGTGTGCTGGCTTTCTGGACTGTGTATATATGTATATATAAATAGTGATGGGCAAATAAATTCGCAAATCACCAGCGAAATTTCACTTGGCGAAAATTTGGCAGAAAAACGAGTCGCGCGACGTTTTTGACGCGACGAAAACGATGCGACGCGCGACGAAAATGACGCGACGCGCGACGAAAATGACGCGACGCGCACCGGAAGCGACGCGTCAAAGTTGACGCGACGCGCGTCAAAAGCGTCCCGCGACTCGTTTCGCGAATTTTTCGCCGATTCGCGAATTTCTCTGGAAATTCGCAAATTTTTCGGCGAAGCGAATCTCGAGAGATTCGCCCATCACTATATATAAATAGTCTCACTAAACTAAGAATGTAAAAAAATTAATATGCTCAGTTGGTATGAATATCTACTACTTGCAGGGTTACTGTATTTTGTACCAATGTTTTGTTTGAATTGCTTACCTACATTCAGAGTCTGCATACCATGATAATAATTTTTCTGAAACTCTTGATTGATCCAGGGACTACTCCGATTGCCTTTTTGGAGTCAGGAAGGAATTTTTTCCCCCTCTGAGGCAAATTGGAGAGGCTTCGGTTGGGGTTTTTTGCCTTCCTCTGGATCAACTAGCAGTTAGGCAGTTAAAATAAAAAAAAAAAGTTAAAAAGGTTGAACTTGATGGATGTGAGTCTTTTTTCAGCCTAACTTACTATGTTACTATGTTACAATTTTATTTTTCCTGTTTGTATTAATATCACAAGGCCCACTGCATGGTGGTCTATGAAAAAGAGACCCAAGACCTTTAAAAGCTTTGCAGTTTATTGTCTACCTAAACTTATCACCAGTTAAAACCAGCTTTTGTCCAGAACTAGAACCACAGCCAATAATTTGTACTGTAATGACATCTAAAAACCATTTGTAATGACACATCACCATCAACGGTCAAGCTGATTCCAGGAAGAGAGAAGGCAATTTATGAACAGACACGAGATAGTACATGGTCCAAGCCATGACAATCTTAAAATAAGTAAGTCCATTAGCAGCACTTAGTGCAAAACCAACAGCTGCTTTCTCTGCATTCCTTCATGATTAGAGAGCCAATATAGTAAGTGCTAATGAAGAAAGTAGAGGTAAAAAGTGTTAGAACTCATTAGCAGCATCAGACATTTAATCATTTGTAACAAAGTTGTATGTATTGTGTGGGTTCAGTCACATGGATCAATAATTGTGATGTCATTTTCTTCAATGACAAGGGAATATTAATAGAAAAACATTTGCAAAATACATTTAATGGTCCAACTTCAATATCCCTTTAGGAAAGTCATATTACTTTATATTTACAGTGTTGACTGTGGTTTGTGAATTATGGTTTTAACGTGTAGGAGAGGACACTTTTTTTCCAAAAGCGCATTGCGGCATGTGAATAGGTACAGCCGATTATTCATTTAAGTTGCTGGAAGGCAGGGGGAAGCATTTCGGGGAGATTAGTCGCCAGGCGTCAAATCTCCCTGAATCTTCCCGTCTGACTTGAGCCTAAGGAGCACTTATCACTTATCCAAACCCTTGCCCCTGATGCAATTGGTATATGGGAGTAAGGCTTCAATAATACATTTTGTATGCCGAAATTATAGGTTTCCTTAAAAAAAATATTGTAAATGCAACTCCTTTTTAAAAATGATATTTTGCATTTATTCTGTTTTCAAATAATTGTATATTGTAATAATTGTATAATATACATATACAAATATAGTATGTACGTATACACAGATTGTACTTTGTTTGTAGAAGATAAATTAAATTTGTATAATGAATAAAAATTATTAGAATATTATACTATATATATATATATATACATATATATATATATATATAGATCTAGTAAAGGTCTCTGCACATACTGTATTTCAGTTGGGGAAAATGCCTTGGTTCAAGCAGAATAAAAAAGTTCCCATATAAAGGAAACTTGACTTGTATAAGCACAGTTGCGGTCACAGTTAGTTGTATTAAAAGCACCCTGGTCTCAGCTCTTTGGGCCTCAGGAGGAGCCCTTGGCTTACTTGAATGCCACCTGGACTTAAACGAGAGGTGCAAGATAAGGGTTCTAGATAGGCAGAGGGGCACGACTGTAGAAAGAGTTTATAAGGCCAAAGGTCACGGTACAAGCAGGAGTAGGCAAATTCGTAGTCAGACAGGCTGGATCGAGGCAGGCAGATAGCTAGGATAGTCAGGCAGGCAAAGGGTCAAACCAGGTAATCTATCAGATGGGGTGAGACAGAATCGGCGTCAAATAACAGGCAGGAGTCAAACCAGGAAGTCAATCAGAAGGGTTAAGCAGAATCAAAGTCAGTTTCAAGCAAGGGTCAGGTTTCAGAGGTCAGAGTAGTCAAATAGCCAGGCAGGGTCAAACACAGTAATCAGGACAAACTGGAAGCAAATAGCACAAAGTACAAGGCACAGGAGTAAACCTATCACGGGCAATGCTACAGTAAAAAGTGTCCTGACGCACCACTAGACCACCAGGGTTTTCGCTACACCCTTTTACTGCCAGAAGATTTGGGAGTGTACTTTTCAAACAGTTTTTTTTTAACATTTTGTGCACTTTACACTTTAGGGACATTTCCTGGGAGGTCTTTAACTTGCCTAGGAAGACTAGGGGAAAAAGTGTCCACCGCTTAAGCATATTACACATACTTCCACATTCTTAACATATCATGCCTTTGTCTGCCAGTACATAACAGTTAGATGATTGGAAGGCAAAGATTTGAAGTAAATTTCATCAGCATATGCTTCTTGCACTTCCGTATATTTTTAAAAATATAAGCTGTAAGAAAAAGGATAGTTCACAATATTTCTCAAAGGCTAATAACAATACAATACTGCCTGTAAATCATATCTTATAAAATGCTGCTTCTGTTTGCTCAAGAACATTTGACCTCCTGTGCATCAATGTTTTTTTTGGAGGGGAGCAGAGAAGCAACCTATGTCATCAATGTTTAACGTTGATCTTCTTAGTGTAAATTGATCTGCTTTCAAATTAAATGTCTGACAAATGTAGCGAGTGAGATATTCTTTGGTATACTATGACTAACAAGGAGAGACAATATTTTGGATGTTTATTATGTAGGGTTCTAAATACATACTTGCACAATATATCTTACCAGTCAATCTGGACCAGCCCCTAGATTTGGTTTAGTTAATTAACCTCCATTTTGCATTCTTTTGGTATCTAAATTTAAAGAGGGCATAGTTTTGGGAGTGTAGATTCATAACCCTTTCCTTTGCCCACTTCTGACAGAGTTGGATCACACTCCAGCAATTGGATCACAAACCGCAATTAAGCCTTCAGGGCCATGACTTCCCTTTGCGTATAAATATACTGGGAACTGGGATTTAAAGTTCAATGCCTCCACCTAGTGGACATTCAGGAACACACCACTGGGATTTCAACTAGGAATATAAAACACACAGTTTACAGTAAACCAATTTAACTTTATATGAAATAAAATAACCGTTTTGAAAAATGAAAATGCTATTTAATTCCTGCAATGGGAAATGTGGGCTGGCTGCTATAACATAGGCTCACTTTTAAGCTGATTCTGTAACCCTGTGCATGTAGCTCCAAAGCAAGGCACTCCTTGGGTCCTCCTCCTCTCACAGAGAGGCACTGGGGCTTCCAGCCAATGGAATTGCTCTTCAGCCTATAACTGGGCTGGAGGATGTCACAGACAGACAATCAGGAGAAAGACTTTTCTGATCCCCTATTTTAAGTGGTAAATGCCTCCATAGAGAACTATAGAATGGAAACATTTGCCATATAGAATAGGGCTATGTTGACAATATGTAAGCTTTTGTAGGAGCTGATTCTGACCTTTTATGTAAGAAAAATATTTTCTTTATATCCCACCAGTGGTCATTTAAAACAAACATAAAAATCTAGGTGGTATTTGGCGATTTCAGTAAAAGTTTCTAATTCTTTGCAAGTAGACAAAAGCAATTATTGGACTAAGTCATCTTAAAATAAGAATAATAATTCATTATGTGATTCAATGTATTCAGTTTAAGTTTTCCTAACTTCTAGAACTTCTAGTTATTAACACATTGTTATGTTACAATATTTGAAATGTATCATTTTTTATTGAACAATGATTCTTAATACATATTGCATCTTGCATGGAACGATAACTTTTTGTAATTTTAGGGGTGTTCATGGTCATTTTACTGGAAAACGTCCATGGGCTTTATGTGACGAGTGTATTGTGGATCTTATGGCTACAGTTGTAGGTATGTTTGAATGATCTTATTATATGGAATTATGAATTGCTGTGGGGTCACAAACTTGCTTTTTCCAAATCTCTGATTAAAGTCTTCTACTGGTCTTCTTCCCAACCCTTCACTCAATTATTCTTCACATATATCACTTTAATACTTTGTTAGAGATGCACTTCTCTTGAATTCTTTCCCATGTTCCATTAGTATTTCTCCAATATAGAGTAGGCTCTCACACACCCTCAATGAATTACTCAAATAATATCTGGTGCTCAGGGATAGAGGTCCGGCAACCTCAAACACAATTTGAACTGAGAAAGTCCACCGGCACACAGACCTGTAGCAAGCAAGGCGTGCCTTGCACGTTTAATGCGGTATTGCAGTGCAACGTTTCGGGGATGCTTGATAAAGGGGACCACCCCGAAACGTTGCACTGCAATACCTCATTAAACGTGCAAGGAAAATCTGCCCCCTACATTCATCTAACCTAACATAGTTTTAATGTGTACTATATGCCAATGCCACCATTTAAATGCAATGTTCAGTGCCACTTTTCTTACTTTGTTGACAGCTGATCTCGTACATCCCTCTGAGTTGTGCCTCATAAATCTTATACTTTTAGATTGTATGCTCTATTGATCGGGGCTTGCTTTAACTTTTGTATCAATTATATTTTTGTAAATGATCTGTATGTCCAGTTTATATTGGACATTACTACTCAATATATCAGCACTATAATAATAATAATAATACAAATGGGTTTTGGGACCATGTCAGGCAAAAGACCTGCTGGCATCAGGACCTGTGATTACTACCAAAGTGGTCAAGTGTTTTTGCTACATTACTACTGAGACAACATTCATCCCAATGACATCAGCCAGTAGTTTGACAGCAGTCACAAATCTACCCTCCAGAAAGGAAGTGAACAAGGAATGTAGGCATGTCAACTTTTCCAAAGCATCATTTTAGCACTCCCTCTCCCAAATTTACTTGCAATAAAGGCAACACTGGGGGAAATAATCAGAAGCATGAACAGGGATTTGATTTGGAGAAAATGTACTTAAAAACTTAATAAAACTTTTCTATTTTTTCCAAAAGACACGTTCAAAAGAAACAGAGATTTAGAAAGCAAAACAATCAAAACATTGATGGAACAGGATGGTAATAATTTGGAACTCCCTCAAGTCTTTCCATGTTTTCCATAGAGAAATGCTTTTTGTGAGCATTTTTTGTACAGACAAAAAGTGTCTAAAGATGTCTGAACATGCCCAGATTTAGTTAACAATTAACAAGTTAGTGGAAAAGGATATTTTTAAGGTTGTTTGCATAAAAAAAAAAGTTTCCAGAGCAAATGGATTACTGTAATTCCCATTGTCACTAAAACTGAAGCTGAACGTGGGAAGAGACTTTTAAGTGCTGACTCCCAGTATAAAGAAGAGAATGGGCAAAATGGAACTTTGGTTCAACGTTGCCAACAAGCTGATTCAGCAGAGCTCAGAGCTGACACAGAAGTGTAATGATAAAGTGTGTATGCAAAAGGCAAAGAGCATTTAAATTAGAATGATTGGATTACTATTCATTAAAATACTATTTTTTGATTTATAAGGCACTATGTAAAGCCTAAATCAAAACCCAGCCATTATTATTTCTGTACCATCATTCTGCTATTAATCATTCATGGAGTTGAAATGCTCCTAACTTTAAATTACATAAATTCTATAGATACAAACTCAAACTAAATCTTTGAATATACATAAAGAATAACTGAAACTTTTGTATAATATTACTTAAACTTAATGTGCTGTAACTCCTGGGTGGGTCCCTCTGATTTTAAAGGTTCAAGCATAACAACCCAAGTCATGGTACAAACGTTTGCTTATTATGTACAATAACACATACAGGTAATTATGGCTAGAGGTAACATGACCCTAATCCATTCCCACTCTACCCTAAGCATGCCTGTATATTGGCACAGGGACACAGACATTTTATGGCTTGTTTTTGACTGAATGTAAATGTTTATTTAAGTTAAGGTAAATGGATAATTAATAAGAACAGAACTGAACGATTGGATGAGTTAGAAGATGATACAGAGAGAGCGAGAGAGAGAAAGGAATAATAAATGAAAAGAAAAATGAAAATAAGAATATCATAAGGCAGTAGAGTAGGAGAGTAGAGAAAGATAGCCTGGTAAAATGCAAAAAAAGTAATGTTATCCAATTAAGAAATTAAATATATAAATATATATATATATATATATATATATATATATATATATATCATATTTAATTGAATATATGTGTCTAAAAATATTTGGGTTGTTACTCAACATCATTAACAGAAAAACTATACCAGTATGTGTAGTGTTTTTGGCATTCTTTTTACGTTGCCTTAGAATGATACTTATACCCAGAGTACTATTTTGTTTAATTGTTTTCAGGTTTATATAAATGTCTGGATTATTAGAACCTTCATGAAATTTACAAAAATTCACTTGACTTTATGGACACCTAAAAGACTTCATCCTATGTGTAGTTTGTATTGAGAATATATATTTTTCCAATTATAGAACATCTTTTTCATCTGCTTGAATATAGTTGCATAATTAAGTTGAGAAAAAGACAATATTCCATCAATTTAAACCTCACAGAATGAACCACAAGGCAATATTCACAAATATACATAAACATTCAATATGTTTATATTCACATATGAAAATATATGTATACAAATACCTATACTAAACTAAATGTATATTTTGAGATTATTGTAGCCCTGAATATTATTATTGTCCAAGAAGTCATCCAATTCATTAATGACATCTGCCATCACAACAAGTGATGGGTCGAATCGGCGACGTTTTGATTCGCCAATTGTCGAAGCGGCAAAAAATTCAATAGAATTTTCATCAGCATTTTGTGAATATATTCGCCTGCGGCAAATCGCGGGAATTGGCCGTGAATTCCCCCATCACTAATCACAACCTCACTACCCTCACCATGAAAAATGTTGTTATCCCCCAATATGCCTAAACAGGTATTTCCTGGTACTTAGTACAATTATGTAGGAAATGTCAAGGGTATAATACCCTCTTTAGAGATGCTGATTTAAGCAACGTTTAAGAAAATAAGCAGCTTTTAAGAAAATAGTCATAATTTATTGTGCCAAAAAACACAAACAAATGAAAAATACTGCCTAAACACAAATACGTCTGTGTAGAAGAACCATAGGCATAATAATATTTTTAAATACCCTCCATTCTCACATGCTTATATTAACATTCCAAAACAGTGCAAGTGCCCATTGTGTTACATTCTAAAAGCAAAGTTATTAATTTGGAGCTAACATTCTGATTCATACATTTTTTATTTTATTATGGTTCCAGCTTTATTCCAACCACCCTCTTTGAGATGTGTTTAGAACTAAAGTAGAATTTTTACAAATTCAGCTAAAAGATAATGATAGCTATAAATCATCCACCCGTTCATAGCAAAATGCAGCTACTTCATTATCTTTTTATTTCTTACACCAAATGAAGGAAATGAATTGCTTCCAACCTTTATTCCTGTGAAATATTAAAAATATGTTTACTTTTTTTTCTCTTCTCTATTCAGTAGTTTTTCTATTAACAGAAATTATTGGCTGAAAAAGGAAAATGCTGAGTGACCAATATTCTCTCATTTTGCAGGTGCCAGGAAGGAAGAGGTAGCATTAATGAATGGGCTGAGTGTGAATTTGCATCTTCAAATGGTAAGTTACCTTTCCCCTGCAATGCATTTTCTGGGTTTAGCTGTAGATTAGCTTGTAAATCTACTGAATAAATAGTGAAATGAGTTTTTAAAAAGTTTTTTCAAACTTAAGCCTCAGATAAGAGGATTCATTTTTAATTATTAATCATATGCAATAATTATTTTTATACAATCATACATAATCGGGGGGGTTAGCTTCAGTGGTTTATTTTTGGAGGGGGAATAATATCCATTTATAGACATACACAAAAGGTATTATTTTCTTGGCAGTGTTGATATTTTGGCCATATAGCAATGATCTTCGCTTTTGAGTTGAGTGAGCAGAACTGAATACAGATAAAGCTGCTTCCTTATATATTTACAGTCTATTTTCCTCCTACATGATCCAAGAACACAAAGAGCATGTTATTTTCTTTTACTATAAACCAATGGGATCGCTGGGTTACCACCAGCAATTAAAGAGTTCAGAAGAGATATTCAGGCCTCTAGTTGAAAAGCAACAATAATTAAAGTGATACTGACACTAAAACATTAATTTTAACATATGAATGTACATATAGGGGAAAATTTACTGTTATTCCCAGAAATTCGCAATTCGATAAGCATTCAACCATCGAATGCGTATCAAATTGTTTTAGGCTATCATTTTGCTCGCAATACGATTTCTCGATGAATTCGTACGATCGGATACCGATCATTCGATTTTACGAAAAAATCATGAAATTTGTACGATTCGAACGATCGAAGGCTATGATCGTACGAATGGTATTCGAGCGGGACTTAGCCTCAGAAGCCTATGGGGAGCTTCCCATAGGCTTCTATTACAATTCGGTAGGTTCATAGCCCATGTTGATAATTTTTTGCTGAGAGTTTTGTTTTTGTATATAATTGTTAGTTGAAGTAGTTGAAGCCTGACTCTCTGACACTTTGACTTTGCCAAACTGACTGTCCCATCTCAGCCTGTTGGTTACAGTTTCTAATGCTAACGGACTGCTGATGAACAAATATGGCAGCCCTCTCATACAGGAACATGGGGCAATAAAAAGCATCATGCAAATACTTTATGGCAAAGTTAGAAGTAGCTTTCAAAGCCAATATTGTAATAGATGTAAAAACAAGTTTAATTTCAGGTGTCAGTAACTCTTTAAAATAGTAGTAGTGAATGTGACATGATTCTGAAACTCTTTTTTTCCAGGGTATCAGAACAAACCTTGAACAGTCGTGTATAGCCACTTAGTGACAATCAACCATTAAAGGATAAGGAAAGTCATTTTATCTTGGGGTGCAAAAACTCCAAGTGGTTGTATTTACTTACCTGACAGCCAGAATGGTGCTCCTATCAGCAGAAAACTGCACAGATCTGGGGTTCTGCCAGTGAGCACCACTGAGAGATTTTCTTCATCCTCCAATTTTCCCAGGCAGACTTTTTTTGTTAAAGCTTGGCTTTTCAGTGTTAGGTAAATAAATACAATCACTTGGGGATGCCTACCTTTTGACACTCCCAAGCAAAAAAAGACTGTCATTTTCCTTTAAAGCAGAGAACCTAGCCAGCTTAGGTTGAGACAGGCTAAAAGGAGCCAAAAAGCCTTTCACATGCAAGACATGCAACACAGGGCCTTCTGAAAACAGAAGGTATTTACTTTTCTCGTGCCATACACATAGTACTGCCTTAAAAGCACGTATGAAAGTTTAACTCTCACATGTGGCATTGTGAGTGGAGACATGCAAATCACTCCTTTATTCCCAGTGTCCAAATATGCATCCAGAACTGCTGCTTTTATAGCACAGATGTAGTGATGGGCGAAACGGCCGCGTTTCGCTTCGCCGAAAAATTCGCGAAATTCCAGAAAAATTCGCGAATTTTTCGCCATTTGGCGAAACGAGTCGCACGTCGTTTTTGACGCGCGTCGCGTCGTTTTTTACGCGCGCCGCGTCGTTTTTGACACGCGTCGCGTCGATTCCGACGCATCGCGTCGTTTTCGGCGCGTCGCGTCAAAAACGACGCTCGACTCGTTTTGACGCGGCGAATTTTTGCCGGCAAATTTTTCGGGTCGTTTCGCGAATTTATTCGCCAGCGGCGAATCGCGGGAATTCGCCGCGAATTCGCCCCTGGCGAATAAATTCGCCCATCACTACACAGATGCAGTCTATGAGTTCTGAGCCATAAATTAAAACTTGCAGACAGCATGTGTCAATCTTATTAGATCTCATCAGTGACAAATATTGGAACATGGCTACTGAGTGTGCAGAAATTGTGGAGTAGTGAAGCAGGGAACCTAGTGTGGTTAGGGTATGATGGGCTAAAAGGAGCCAAAAAGCCCATCATGTGCAAGAGAAGCAACATAGAGCCTCCTGAAAACATAAGGTATTTATTTGACTCATGCCATATATATAGCATTGCCTTAATACCACAAATTATAGTTTAAATCTCACATTAGGCATTGTGGAGACCTGCAAATCACTCCTTTATGTCTCTTTGGCCCACTATGCATCCAGAACCTATGGATTTATAGTTCAGAGTCATCTATCCAAACTGCAATAAACACAAAACATGTAAAGCATTTGGATTAAAGGGTATGTCTGAATGCAATGTTTGCTAAAACGTATATATTTCCCCATGTACATGTCCATGTCATACATAGAATACTACCTTCTCATAGTCACTAAGTATTTTTCACTGTGCCATATTCTACATTCCCTATGTTCCCTGTGTGTGTTGTTATATGCCAACCTGTGTGTCATTAACTGCCTTTCTTGTGCTCCCTGTGTGTGCCATTATCTGCTTTCCCTGTGTGTGCCACACTTGGCCTCATGCTTACCTGCATGTACCATACTTTGTCTGCCCTATGCTCCCTGCATGTGCCATCACACTGTGGTTATTATAAATATTATAAAAAAACAAAACAAACAAAACACCATATAGTTCAACAGGTAGTGCAGATGAGGGGGACAAAAGGACAAATGCAGTATTTACTGCTACAATGCAACATTATTGAAACCCACAGAACATATTTCAGGAATCACAGGCTTTTTTTCAAGTGTGTACTGAGAAGTGCAAAATCAACGTTTTAAATAACCACCCAGTGATGTACTACCCCCACCTCCACCTTCCAATTCAGTTGAGTGAAAAGTAGCCCACAGGCCTAGATATAGAGGCCATCTAGAAAGTGGAAGTCAATTTATAAAAGTCCAAATTTTGTGAAAGTCCAGCAGTGCTCCTAAGAAATTTTAAAACTAATATTTTTAAGCAAGGCATATAAGATAGGTCGGACATAAAGACCATCTCTATGCATAGGTACTGCCCACAAAGGAATTACTAAAAAAGGGAACTAATCATGCACGGATTAATTAATAACAGTAGGCTGCCCATTTTAACCTTGCCAGTAACTATATATGCATTTATTATCTCTTATCCATTTAAGTATGAGTATAGTAGCTAGGGCAGTCTTCAATATCTGAATTTAAGAAAACAAGCCATCATAAACAAATTACAAAAATGGAGTCAAGCTCCAATAATCATTAAGACCCATGGGTATGAGATTATTCAAACTTTTAATCCATATAGCCTCGTGTTGTAAAAGTAATTTATGAATGTCACACCCTCTTTTAGGTTATTTTGCCTGTTTAAGTACCAGTCTCCCAAGTGGTAAATTGTTGCTGCTGTGGGTGACTAATCTCCCAGAAATGCCTTCCCACGACAATAATGTTGCCACTATGGGTGATTTAAGAAAAATGAAGCCACGCAAATGCCATCCCCCCAGTGATTCAGATTCCTGCTGGTGGGAAGGCCTTTTGGGGAGATTAGCCACCTGCGGCAGCGAAGATTTATCAATTGGTGATAATCTCCCCATGTGCCACCAGCCTTGGTCTTGTGATAACCAGGGATAGTAAGTTTTTACTTAAGTGAATCTGCTGTTTTTTTTTTTGTTGTAATGTTCACTAGCTGATGCTATTTGGCATGCACATATGTATTGGCTTTTCGGTATACTGTTACTGTTGTGTGGGTTGTGATAACTGGATGATAATAGCATAGTTTTATGATCTGTTAGTTTTGAATACATTTCTAATACAATCTTATTTTTACAGAAACTAAGTTTCACATCAACACAGTTAAGAGATGTTATTGAAAATAAGGACTTTGGCATAAATGGATTTCCACTTTCTAGATGGACTCTATATGTTGTAGGCCCTTGGGATAATTGTAACTTGGGAGGGTGGAGGTGGGGTAGTACATCCCGGGCTGGTTACTTTTTTTTGCACTTCTCAGCACACACTTGAAAAGGGACTGTGATGCCAGAAACATGTTGTGTGGGTTACAAAAAAGTTGCACTGTAGCAATCATTCTGCATTCGTTCCCCTCACTTGTGTTACCAGTGTGTGCCATACTCTGACTGTCTGGGGGTTGCCGTGTTATCCACAGGGGAGGAGAAGGCATATGGATTTAAGGGTATGTCTGAATATGACAATTAACTGAGTGAAGGGTGATATCCCTGCAGCAAGCACCAACCATTTGTTTTTTGGTGTTGTCCCACCATTAATGTGGATATAGCCTTAAAAGTTCTTGTGATAACACTGATGGGGTTTAAAGTGGGTGTGGTTAAAAACAGGCTGTGGTCAACACTGGCTTCAAATATCAGCCCTCCACCTAGGCCAGAACAAAATCTAGCCCTCAGTACCGTCTAGTATCTAGAAAACTAATAGAAACTTAATTATATTAAAATATATTTTTTTTTTTAGTGTAACAGTACCATGTATTTGATCTCGACTAAGATATAATTAATTCTTATAATCATGTATTTTTATATATAATGATTTCTCCCCCCAAAATAGATTATTATCACCAGCCAAACATACCTCCCCAATCATACAAACATATTGTATTTGTACATATTCACACCAGGTATTTGAATTTTCTGCAAAATTAAAGCACAGAATGTTTTAGATATAATCAATAAATATCCATTCACCAGATATTTTTCATGATTCATACAAGACACATGGTATATACAAAAATTGCTAATAAGGGACTCATTTGTTGGACAACCCTCTGGTTTTAAGGCCCTACATTGTTCATGCACATGGAACAATTTATTTATAATGATGAGCAATGCATTTGGCAATTCTTTTTTTGCCATTTTGTGAATTTTCAGAGAAGCAACATTTTTCAGATTCACCCATTACTATTTATTAACAAAAATTCTCAATTTTGACTTTCTTATTAAAGAAATGTACTCATTGTACCCAACCACCACTGGAAATTGGGAAATTCAGGGTACACATGACCAAATTGCTATAAAAACAGGGCTTGTCCTCAT
The DNA here is from genome assembly GCA_024363595.1 of Xenopus borealis. Classification (NCBI taxonomy): domain Eukaryota; kingdom Metazoa; phylum Chordata; class Amphibia; order Anura; family Pipidae; genus Xenopus; species Xenopus borealis. The sequence continues at coordinate 54,042,378 of CM044448.1, forward strand.
TTGTTCATGGCAGCTGATGTTCTACCAGTTTTTTTTTTGGTCCTTCAATGCTTTCATTGTACAAAAGAAGAGCTGTGATGTTTCACTGACTATGTAGAAAGAATTAATGGCTCCCTCAGACTTCTTTAGCCCATCTTAAATGTTAGGCTTTTTTCCTGGAGCCTCTATACCATGCCATTGGCTTACATACAGCCGCATTGTAGCTAAGTACATTTTAAAGTCAACACAATATGATAGCAAGGGTTGCCAAAATGTGTTACTGTCTCAGCAGAATTTCCTACTTATATATCACTTGACAGCTCCCTTCTTCCACTGAGACTCAAGAGCAAATATATTGTTTCTGACTTTTTTTATTCAAACTTTTTACTGAATTTGAAATAATTAATCATTCTTCTGTCTTAAATTTCATTTGTTCGCGAATATACTGTATATCGGGTCGTTGGTATAAAATTATTATCTTGCACAAGTGTAAATCCTGTAGATGAGGTTATGAAATTAACAATTCAATGGGTATTTTGTAATATAATTGTCACTGAATTGCGTAATATAATGATATTCACTGTTCGCAGATGAACAGAGTTGGCATGGGGCTTCAGATTGGACCAGGACACAAGAAGTTTAGAAAACATATAACAATAAATTCCAAATCCTCAAAACTACCTTTAACTGAATATTCAGCTTAATGAATATGTGAGTTTTTGTGATTATCTATGGTCATCGATGATAACTGCCTATAGGCAACAAAGCAATAGTCATAAATTTCGCTGGCGGACTTGCGTTCACTTGATGAACTTGGAGTTGTATGTTTTTTATTTTAGGATTTGTTATGCCCCAGAAGTTGCTTGGTGTGTATGGATGGGCATTCAGATCTCTTTTCAAAGTCAGACCCAGTGGCGGTAACTCTCTGACAATGGAGAAGATTGTTTGGGAGTGGAATCCCTGTGGTTATGTATAACTCTTTAAAGAGAAACGGACACTTGAAATTAAACTCTTTTTTTTTACATCTATTATAATATTGGCTTTGAAAGCTACTTCTAACCTTGCCATAATTATTTGCATGATGCTTTTAGATTACCTGTCTGATCTGCAGAAGTCTGTTAGCATTAGAAACTGTAACTAACAGGCTGAGATGGGACAGTCAGGTTGGCAAAGTCAGAATGTCAGTGTCGGAGAGTCAGGCTCAGGAACTTCAACTAACAATTATATACAAAAACAAACCTCTCAGCAAAAAATGATCACCATGACCTATAGGTAACATTTAATGTACATTCATGTTAAAATTAATTTTTTTGTGTCAGTATCACTTTTAAGTGTGAAGAATGAGCTAAGTGCAGGGCAGTTAGGAACCATTGTTCCAATGTGTTTGTCATTAAACATCTTGATAAAAATGCATTATTATGTGTATTGTTGTTGCATGGCACCATTTATGTAGTTTATTAAATGTTTTTGCCATTGTTACCAATCTTTCTGAAGAATAAGTAGGTGCCTAGTATACATATAATTGTCTGTATCCTATCCATGAATATTTTACTTAACAATACAAATGCAACATGTACTTTAGGCATAGTTGTTTAACAAGACTATGTTTGCAACAAAATTCAAACATCAGTATGTACTGAGCAGGAAATCATTTATAAAGTTCTTGAGTTGCTAAGATAAGAGAGCCCTGGAGCTATAAACACAGAGACTGCATGACAAGGGACCCAATGACCAGCAGCCAGATTACACCGGTGTATGTTTAAAGATAGGCAGAATCAAATGAGAAGGGTGATTGGGTGAGAAGGAATGAGTTAAAGGATCAGTTTAGTGTAAAAATAAAAACTAGTAGAAAATTAAAAAAAAAATCTAATATAGTTATTTAGTCAAAAATGTAAAGTATAAAGGTTGGAATGACTGGATGTCTAACATAGCAGAACAGAAAACTTCATGCTTTTCAGCTCTCTAACTCTGAGTTAATCAGCGACTTGAATGGGGACCACATGGGACATAACTATTCAGTGATTTTGCAATTGATCCTTATCATTCAGCTCAGATTCACAGTTAAAAGCTGAGCTAGGGGTGGAAAAAGATAGGGGTGTGATGTCCGCGAAGAAGCAGTTCACTTCCTTAACTGAGCAGGTAGAAACATGAGGCAGCACTCTCTATTTTCTATAATGTTAGTAGCCGCATTAAACACACATTAACTCCTTGCTATAATTATAGCTTTTTAGGCAGTTGCTTGTTAGTCTCTTGCTGTTTATTTGCTGTTTTACAGCCTTTATTCTCACTGTAGTCACTCAGGCAACATCAACATCAGAAAAAGAGGATATAACTGGGAGTCACAAAAACTTAGCATTAGTGCATTTTTGGCCACTATTCTTGTATACAGCTCTGCCTTGGGGTGCATATAACTATCCCAAAAAGGCACTTACCGCAGAGATTAACTGCTCAAAAATGGTTTATTTTCCACATAACGTTTCGAACCTATGAGGCCCTTTATCAAGTGTCATGGAACATGGAAGTCAGCCTGGGCCCAAAAAGGCATCCTCTGTATTATATAGAAATCCAGCCTGTGACACTGAGCTGCTGTAACTCAGAGTAATATACAGAGAGCTGTAGTTGCATACCTCCCAACATTTGGAAAACAGAAAGAGAGGCAAATACATCTGCCAAGCATAGTGCAGCAACATATTTTTTTATCACACCAATTTTATGACAATCCCCTAAATACCACATGTTTTTTTACAAAATTTGGCAGGTTATGGAAAATTTGAACACATTCTGGGGGTTTAAGGGTTCAGGTTTTAGGTGTTCTTACAGCTTTGTTAATGAAAGGGAATTGGCCTTTAAGCTACAAGTCAAAGATTCCCCAAGAGACATGCTTATCTCAATTAGTTACACATGTATCTTAAATTGTTACATATGTATCTAAGTGATTCAACCATTCTGGACTCTCTACCTAAAGCTTCTGTTTTAGCATCTTTGTATCATTTTCTGGATGTTCAGTGCAGGAGATGAAAGAGAAAGTCTGGACATTTAGTAACAATACGGGACTGCGGGCTGAGCTGTCAAAAGTGGGACTGTCCCATGAAAAACATCGGGAGGTATGTAGTTGGAGTATACAGAAAAAGCTGTGTGGCTCAGTCAGGAATGGGTGCAAAGTAGTGATGTTCAGGTTGAGTTTTTCTCGACCTGCACCAGACCCACCTACACCTGCCAGCATCCTACTTCCCCATTCCATTTATAGACATGTGCTGCCCCACCAATGATGTCACAAAAGGGGCAAGGCGCGTGCAAGTCTATAAAACAGGAAGCTGGAAGTCGGAAGCCGGCAGTCTAAGGTCTGAGAGCAGACAGATAAGCTCAACCCCCCAACCCCACCCCCAAAAGGAGCAGAAAGGTCAGCCTGAACCCACCCCACCTGTAAATACATATAAATATATATATATATATATATATATATATATACACAGTTGCAAAATAGGTTTGGCAATCACAGGGCTAAGCTTTTTTGGTTCCCTGGAATGAAAATCATCCAGTTACTGACCTTTGTTTACCTTTAAATTTTTACGTCTCAAGTTGGTTTAATGATTACCCCTTGGAAAGCTGACTTGCCAGCCCAGCATTGTATTAGAAATTATGAATATAACATTATTTATATTTATGTAAAGCAACTGAAATTGCAAAAATTAACATTTACAAAACAACGATACGCACTGACAGCTTTTACATTAACGAAAGGTGAAAGATGCAAAAAGGCATGGTATTTAAAATCAGTTCAAAGCATTAACTATGCAATGTCATGTTCTCAAACTGTGTGTAGTGTCATTGTGATCCTTTTAAAAGCATTTCATTCTGACAACCGTTTGCTGTTTTCATTCCTTTCCAGCTCTCCTTTTATAAGCCTACAAAAGAACGCTACAAAATTCTTCTCGAAGCCAAAGCCTTTCCATCTGACTACGTAAGGAGCTTTTTTTCATATTTACAGTGTGATGCTAATCAGCATTGCCAAGTAAATATTTCCCAGCACAAGTCAAGGGAAATCACATTAGTGAACTCTCGTCCCATAGATACAGTTATTTCTGTACAAAAGAAAAATTGATGTTACAGGAGAGGATTGAATTTTAATATTGATGTACTGTTCATTTCAAAACCTTTCAAGCTTGTAGTTGCAATTAATGGCAATTCATACATTTTCTATATTTTTAAGATGTACAAAAATATACTGGATTTATTTTTGTACATTACTGGAGTTAAAGCAGAACGCTCTCTTTCTTTGTCTCTCCATCTCATATTTAGTGCAATGGTGTATTTGGCTCAATGGCGTTCAGGACACTCTATTGTACTGAATGGAGTTACTGGGCAGCATTTTGCACCATTTTGAGTAATAATGCAGCACCTCCATGTCACCATTATATATTATGTGATGTGCAGCACATAAAGGCTTAAAGCAGGCTTGCCAATACTTTACTAATGAGAGATCTACTTTTAGTGATGTTGTCACATTATGATCTACATCCATAAGCATATAATCCATACATCCATAAGGATTGTTAGCAATCTTTTCCATGGGACATATTACTTTATGATTTATGAGAAAATGAATATTGCTATTTTATCAAACAACTATTTCTTATGTAACCATAACATAAAAAAAATCTGAATAAAAAAATGAAACAGGAGGGTGCTTTAGACAAGCTATTTGTTGACAGTGTCTTGCGATCTACTGCATACCAGCTAGGTCTACTGGTATATCCCCTTCTAACTTTTGGGCAACCCTGGGTTAAAGAGTGTAGTCTCTAATTACAGATGGTGCAAAACAGAGTAAATAAATATTTGTCAGGTTTCCATCTGTATCTAACACTCTGAGTGATCTCTGTGATACATTTTTTTAGATATAATGGCAGGCTAAAAATTTTAGAAAAAAAAGTATGCATCTTTATGTACAGAAGAAACAGGGGAACATATAGTCCAAAGCTTATGTTTGTACTATAGCAAGATGCAGCCCTGTGAAGGTCAGAAGATAACTGTCTACCTTGTAGTGCCTGCAAAGATGCCAACTCCAATTCCCAGTAGTGTCACCCGTGTATCTTTATTGGCCATATAATTGTTAGATTGTACTAAAGGCAATAGGTTAGCTGGTGGAGTGAGCTGTTAGACATTTATTACGTCTGCTATGTCATCATTTGACACTGGCCAGTTACAAAACAAAAGTGCAACAAGATACAGAAGCCCTGACCATACACAGCAGTTACAATATAAAAGACATTGTAATGTGTATCAGCATTGGAAGGATGAAATACATTGGACAAATAAAGGGGGAAAACACAGCTATAAATTTATATGTAGGAGTGAATGGCATGACATATATATATATATATATATATATATATAATCTAACGTTAGGCATACAGGAATTCTTTGAGGAATTCAGACACAATTTGAGGACACTGTAATGAACATAATAAAAATGACAAAGTGCCATCCAATCTATAACACTGAACATGCTTTGTTAGTAATATGCACTACTGATGTTATTGAGAACATTTATGTGCTTTATTAGGAGTTCAGTCTTGATGTTTTCCCTGAAGAAGCAACACTCTTAATGGCTATGCTTAGGTATTGTATTTGCTGCAGTGGTTTATAGAGAGCGTTTGAGTTAGGCAAATAATATGGCAGCTTGCACAGCTCTACATACAGTACCTCTGCAGAAAATGAATGTTCTGGGCCCTTTCACTATTTTTGCTGTTTAAGAAAAAATGATTTTAAATATATCCCCCATAAACTGTCCTCACATCCATCCTATTTAGTAATTCCCATTCCATAATCCTTATTTACATGACTTTGAATAAATGTCATTGACTAACTTAAACTACTGTCTTTTTATTCCTCAGTTTTAAATTCACTTTTTAGCATCTCATGTTTGATATTATTGCCTTATTAATCAGCAGAGGTGGAAGTCACTTATTGTGAGTGAAGTTACGCATTTGGGGGGGAAGGGGGGGTGCCTGAATATTTTCTAGTATGGATATAGTAGATAGATAAGGATAGTAGGTAGTATTTTGCTGCTTTTAAATAACGTTATTTTTCAGTATGCTGTCGAGTCTCAGATACGATTGCATGGGCTGGATGTTGAGAAGAGCATGCTGGTAGTATATCCCCGAAAGGTTTGTAACGTTTTTATACTCTCTATGAAACATTTCATGTGTGTATGTTTGTGTGTTTTAGATTTACAGTCCTACTTAAATTATCAGGGCAGTTACAGATGAAGCCACTTGGTTTTGTGTGTTAAATGCATCATGACTAGAGATTAAAGGACCAGTAACATCAAAAAATTTAATTGTTTTAAAGTAATAAAAATATAATGCAGTGTTGCCCTGCACTGGTAAAACGGTTGTGTTTGCTTCAGAAGCACTACTATTGTTTATATAAATAAGCTGTTGTGTAGCCATGGGGGCAGCCATTCAAAGGAGAAAAGGCTCAAGTTACACAGCAGATAGCAGATAAGCTCTGTAGAACATAATGTTATCTGTTATCCATTACTTATCCTGTGCCATATAGCCATTTTTAAATTTCCACCATTGCTTCTTAGCAGCTTGATTATATTAACTATAGTAGTGTTTCTGAAGCAAACAGGTCAGTTTTAACAGCTCAGGGCAACACTACATAATATTTTCTTTACTTTAAAACACTTTCATTTTTTGGTGTGTCTGTTCCTTTAACTGAAGAATATGTGTTATCTAAAGTCATCTTAATCTTCATTTAATGCATTTAACCTTTTCATTAGCATACCAAAGCACCACTGGTTACAATGGTGAACACTTTAATTAGATGGGATGCTGTGACACAATTTTCTGTGTTAAATGGGATAAGTGGGATATCTGGATTTATTTATTCTGTGACAAACACACAAACCAAAATGGCTTCATCTGTAAATTAATAATTTAATGGGCTTTTCAGTAAGGACAAAACTACCCTTTAAGATGTTCTGTGCACTGTTTTCCTACCGTCTATAAATTGCTTGCAACTAAAATTTTTCTGAAGCCACTGTCAATTAACTCCAGTTTCATTACCTATATAAAAACCATATATGCTATTGTGCAAAATAGATATTCTAAAAATGGAAGGTGTTTGATGACAGCTAGACAATGTTCAGGTTATACTGCCCCACAGAACTAGATGATGATGTGGGTGAAAAATATTAATCAACCAATAACTAGGTCAATGAATCCTGAAAAAGAGCTTAAGCCATCAATCGCAATGACTGCCACATACACATATAACCATAGTACCTTAATTATTTTATAAATTAAGTTTGGTGGCACAGTGGTGGGAAACTATTGCTCTCCAAAGCCTACACTAATAAATAAATAATTTGCAGACATGGGTATTTCTGTATCTTGAAGTGCAACTAAGGTTTATTCCAAAGATTATTATGCCATGGGACTTCTGATTCCTGTACCAAGGTCAACAGCCTTATTCCACACAAGTTTAGAACACCCCTAGAAGTTCCAGTTCCACCACTGTGACCTTTTTTTCCAGGTCTTTGCAGGCAACTCACCTGTGCTCCAGAGTTCAGCATACATACAGTATGTGCATACACACCAGGTTGCTTGTTCCTCTGCACACTGCAGTCTGTATGTGCTAAGTACTGGACATGGACATAAGGACTACAAAACCCAGAATGCACAGTGAAATCATTTTGGGACACATGGCTTCCCTCTCTCATGGTTCACTTCAACCATAATATAACACATTTCCAAGATGGTGCAATTCCTACTAAGAGCCATACTGCTAGAATGTTATGGCATTCTTCCTCACAGGCAAAGACTGGGTACTTGGTTGTTATTAGAGAATCCAAATGGTGTGGAACATCAGAACAGAGGGCTACATGTAAAATTCCTGTGTTTGCTTTCATTTGTGCATGGGACTAAATAGTTAAATGAATAGGCATTTCTTCACAGGGAGCAGAACGTCCTGCTGAATAAACACCAGGTGCACATACCTTGTGTTTACTGCTATTTATACAGAAGGTCAACTGAGCTTCTTCTTATTAACTATGAATTATAAGTTGATCTAAGGTAAAAGTCCTTAGGAAATATTCTAAATAGTAACTGGATATTTAAGTCTGCTGTGCAAGAGTACTATACTCTTATCAGCAAAGGCTTTCTATTGTGTGTAAATGATCAAGTCCTCTGACATGTTTAGCCCTCAAATCAAAGTCAATAGACTTCATGTGTAATTATTATAATTTAAAATGCCTCCAAAACTTTTTCTTAATTGTATATATAATGCACGACTCTATGATAAATTCAAGGTAGTCTAAAGCTCCATATAGAAGTGTAGTTTAGTTCTCTTGGTGTGTTCCACCTGTGTAGGGACCGATGTGTGTAAACTCCTAATCTGTAGAATCCTTTGAATTACACCTTGGTGGGCATTACATTTTAAGACTGGAATGTTACTTTAGTACTGTATGTATATTACTCTATGACTTGTATCTATTATGGTCTGATGGACTGTCAAGATAAACAATGTGGCAGTTGTGACGCATAGATGTAGCTCAGTGCTGTGAAGCACATAACTGTTATGAAAGTGAATATCACACACAAAAACCAATAAAGTTTCTTAATAACTGATTACTAGCAATATTTTTTAATAGGCTAACGCTATGTAGCATGCTTTAGAAAAGACTACTCCTTCTAGGCAACTCCTTTAGTATTATTAAATTTCATCTTTATCTGTAAATCTCATTTTAATAGGGAGAAGAAACCCATCGAACAGAAGATATTCTTTCTTTTATTGAAAGAGAAGGAGAATCAATAGCGATAATTTTGTTCAGTGGAGTGCAATATTATACTGGGCAGTTGTTCGACATGGAGAAAATAACAAAAGCTGGACATGAAAAGGTACATTTGCCCTTTATACCTTTCCCTACTGATACTTTCTGCATGAATATTTCCCCTCAGAGATGAAAGTATAATCCAGCGTTGCTGATAATGTTCTTATTCATCTTAAAAAAGATGTTGTGTCAACAAATCTCAAAATGTATATTTATAAAGTGATGCTTTGTCCCTTTATAGAAAGTCTTGGATTGGCACTTGGGATAGAACACATCATCAGTGGGGTACACCAATAAATTATGTTTATGCAGAATATCAATAACACAAGGGCTGTGGCAATAACTAATGATACGTTGAAAGTTATCCAAAATTTCCTTTAGAATGTATTTTGGGTTCAAGCCGGTCTGTGTTGTGTTGTACTGCTAAAGGCAGGACATCATATTTTTGTAAACTCAGTAGAATGTGTTTGTCACCTTTAATATTTAACTCACCATTGTTTTCATTGTTCCTTGATCTTTTTTAATCCAAGAGATGAAGCTTTTCTCTTCTGGAAAATGCATTACTGAGGAACAAAGTTAATTGTTCCAGCAGATGAGGCCACAACTCAACCATATTAGGCAATTCAGTTCACAGTATACTGTATATAGCAGCAAGAACTGTTCATGATTTAAGAGATTAACAGGTTAACAAGTATGATTTAACAAGGTTAATTACAAATGTGTACCCCATTCCAATAGACAAGATTAGGTTATCCTCAACATTTTCAATTAGATGTGTAGAAAAGAAAGTTTTGCACAGTTTCTTTTTCTCACATTGCAACAAACATAGCCTTGTCTTGAAATTATGATCTTCATAAATTCTATATAAATTTCCCACAGTGTAGCTGATATAAAGGTCCATGACACTGATGCTAAGTAGTGCTTAGCACATGGGATATCTATGCAAGCATAGATGTATTGTATCTTTCTGTAAAGCTTATGTTTATCTGTATCTGTGCACAAATTGCCACACCTTATGTATTTTGTGATAAAGTAATACTATTTATTTACTTGTGTGTATCTGTGACCTGCTGCTCTTCTGGTATAAATTACCTCCTTGAGCTGTAGGGCTAGGGTACATGGACCCTGACCCAGCTTTATCTCTTGTTGCTTGACATGGAAATAATTTTTTCTATATTTATTACAGTTTGCCTCTATGTTTACTATGAGTACATTTAGTGAGACATCCTTGAACATTGTGCTTATTACAGAGGAGTATCCATTATAACATAAGGGAATTGTACATTGTTTGCAATTTTGTACACACATCATCATTTTTTAACCTATAATTTAGAGTTTTCCCCATCATTCCATTGCAGCAGAGATGTACACGTCATAATTCTAGAACCAGGTAGCTCTGGGTTCTCCAGCATCAGATATTACATTCAGCTGTTAGTTTATCACTTAGAAACATACAAATGGTTGAAATGAATGTATGATGAGCCTGTAAGTAGCACAAAAAGAAGCTTTAAACAGAAATCTCTCTGTTTTATTCACAAGAGAATTTCCATCACACTATCAGAGAGACAGAGATGTTATGGTATGATATATAAGGGGAAAAGAATGGGGCACAACCAGGTATGAAATTAACACCTGCCTTGAGCAAGTATTTCTTCCAGGGCTTCATTTGCATCTTGCACCTTCACATGCAACTGACTTGCTCTCTAGTAGGGATGAGCAAAATATTTTGCCACGTTTCACTAGGAAAAAACACTATAGACTCTAATGGATTAATGGACTAAAATAAATGTTGCAACAAAATTGTTGCCCATTGCATTTGGCACATTTTTGGTCATTCCACGGACTGCTGGTGAAGCAGATTCGCCCACCATTACTCACCAGCAATGATAAGTGAAAAGTTTGCAATGAATCCGTGTCCAATCCATGAAGAACAGTTTTGTTCCTTACTACTTGTTAGTCTTCATGACTGCACTACAGCCGATCTACACAACTCAGCTGCAAGTTGCACACAATTTACCAATGGAATGTCTGCAATGGAGAGTTGCAAGAAACCTGCCTGTTACTTGGATCTCAGTTACACTGGAATTATGGGAAATGTTGCTGCATTTTGTGAGAAAAGATGCAAATTAATTTTGAAAAATGCGCTTTCTGGGTAAATTAGTGATATAGCATAAATAATATTATCAACAATTGTTCATTATTGGAATCTTATGAGAAGCAGGGCCATTACAAAAAGTGGCTTCATACTAAGTTAGCTTAGCTCTCCAACCTCAGGTTTCCCAGTCTATAAGCCCACTCCCCACACAGGTTCCCCTGGACAGTGGACCTTACTAAAAAATTAGGATGGTGGCTAGTGATAGGTGGAATTTTTCACCAGGTTTTACAGCAAAAAAAAAGACATCCAAAGACTCCAATGTCAAATGCGTCAAAAAAAAAATGTCACCCATTGACTGCATTTGGATAATTTTTCGCCACTTTGACAATTTTCAGCAAAATGGTTCAGATTCGCCCATCACTAATGGGGGCCTTATTGAAAAGATAAATATATTTTCATCTATAGCAGTGGTCCCCAACCAGTAGCTCGCGAGCAACATGTTGCTCACCAACCCCTTGGATGTTGCTCCCAGTGGCCTCAAAGCAGGTGCTTATTTTTTAATTCCTGGCTAGAAGTTTTGGTTGCGTATAAACCAGATGTACTGCCAAACAGAGCCTCCTGTAGGCAGCCAGTCCCCATAGGGGCTACCAAACAGCCAATCACAGCCCTTTTGGCACCCAGTAGACTTTTTCATGCTTGTGTTGCTCTCCAAGTCTTTTTACATTTAAATGTGGCTCACAAGTGAAAAAGGTTGGGGACCCCTGATCTATAGTATAGTCTATGTTGAATAAACAGTGCAAATTTCTTTTGTACCACTGTTCAAATGAGCAAAATAGTCTGCAAAATTTTAAAATTCTCATGATTTGACAGTGTAAGATTCTCAAAATATGGTGTCATAAAATACTGGTGTTTTGAGAAGTGCTGAAATGATATCAGAATATGCAGATTTGTTGATGGGGGTCAGGTTTCATAATAATTTCATGTACTAATTCTTACACTTTCTTTGGTATGGGATGCGTTACCCAGAAAGTTCTGAATTATGGAAAAGGCTGCCTCCCATACACCCCATTATAATCAGAATCCAAACTTCTAAAAATGATTTCCTTTTTCTCAGTAATAATAAAAGACTGCCCTTGTATGTGATCCAAGTTTATTGGGTATACAGAATTTAATGTTTACATTCTAGTAGACCTAAGGTATGGAGAGCCTGATTACGGAAAGATCTATTATCAGGAAAACCCCAGGTCCTGGGGATTCTGGATAACGGGTCCCATACCTGTGCATGAAGTTTTGTTGTTTTCAGCATAACTTTATGATCACCTGAGCACATTTCTTGACTCTTTTTTTTTTGTTCTTTGGTATGTAGCATTAGAATTTCCCTCATAGTCACACTCAGCATCACTCTCTCTCTCCAAGTCCATAAAGTGTGTCTCCATCCTTTATAAACTAAAGACTGATTTCTTTATTGTGGAATTTAAACTGGATCATTGGGATTAGCAGAAAAATCATTATTGCTATAATCACCCCCATGAAAGGGAATAGTGCATTGCAATGATTGCATTTTCTGATATTATTTTACTGGTGTATATTGTCCCAGTAAAATGCCCCAAGTTTGGCCCTTTAGAACTGAGCCTGTAATTCTAAATGATAATTGCAGTTTTCTGATCAGCATTGTTTGGGAAATGCTGCCATCTTGTGGCTATTTAGGAAATGATCAAGAAAGCACATTTGTAAGTGTCTAAATAAGCAAGAAAACAAAAACTTGTATAAAACTTTACGCAAATTTTCCTTCCTTAGGCTATTTTAATGCTCATATTTTAAATTCTTTAACCTTACACTATGGGTTGCATCAATTCTGCAGAATTAGTTCCTGTTATTGAGCAACAAGCCAATGACCAGAATTAGATGTAAAAGAGAACATAACATTGAAGATCTACTATTCTGAAGGAGATAAGATGCAAAAAAACTGACTCAAATCTGCATTTATTGGCCCCATGATACACCTCACTGCCCGTTGCTTTCTGACAGATGTCTGTGTAGCTCTAGAATAGAATACAGACCAACAGGCAACTTGTTTTCAAACACATACTTACATAGTAGCATAGTAAGTTAGGTTTAAAAAAGACACATCCCTCAACTTCAACATTTTAAGTCTATATATAACCTGCCAAATTGCTAGTTGATACAGAAGAAGGCAAAAAAAAACATCTGAAGCCTCTCCAATTTGCCTCAGAGGGGGAAACATTTCCAAGATGGCTATCAGACCAGTCACTGGATCAACTTGTACTTAGTGATGGGCGAATTTATTCGCCAGGGCCGAATTCGCGGCGAATTCCCGCGATTCGCCGCTGGTGAATAAATTCGCGAATCACCAGCGAAATTTCGCTTGGCGAAAATTCGCCGAAAAAACGAGTCGCGCGACGTTTTTTGACGCGACGCGACGAAAACGGAGCGACGCGTTGTTTTTGACGCGATGCGATTTGACACGGCGCAACGCGATTGGACGCGACGCGACCCGATTTGACGCGACGCGCGTCAAAAGCGTCCCGCGACTCATTTCGCGAATTTTTCGCCGATTCGCAAATTTCGCTAGAAATTCGCAAATTTTTCGGCGAAGTGAATCTCGGGAGATTCGCCCATCACTACTTGTACTATAAGCTTCCATAACCTGTATTGCCTCACTTGCTTAAAAGCTATCCAACTCCTGCATAAAGCTATCTAATGTATCAGCCAGCACAACTCATTCAGGGAGAGGATTCCAAATTTTCACAACCCTCACTGTAAAAAAAAACCCTTCCAAATAATTATACGGAACCTCCTTTCTACTAATCGGAATGGGTGACCTTGTGTCAGCTGGAAAGACCTACTGGTAAATAAAGCATTAGACAAAATTTTATATGATCCCCTTATATTTTTATACATAGTTATCATTTCACCCCTTAAGCCCCTATTCTCTACCATGAATAACCCCAGCTTGGCCAGTCTTTCCTCATAGCTAAGATCTTCCATACCTTTTATCAGTTTAGTTGACCTTTTCTGCACCCAGTACTTATGACTTGTGAATATTCTGCTTTATTAGTCAAAAATATGCATTCATTCATTAATATACATTACATCCTGCTGTAAATGATATGGATATTAGAAGCCACTGAGGGGTTCTGTGACCATATAAAGACACAAGGCTGCAGACTGAGTTATACAGGGAACTCTTGCGTATCACTCATGTATTACAAGAGATAATGTACCCCTACTGTAAATTATAAGAATATTAGAAGACACCACAGGGTTTTGTGACAGCTGCAGTCTGAGTTATGCAGGTTAGTGAGTATCACTTCTTTGTGCATTTATATGGTCACCGGATGTTAAAGAAATTAGAAATATCCTTATAATGTACAATTGATGTTATACTATCCAAAATGTAAATCCCCAATTGTTATTTCTTTGTTTTTTTATTGTGTGCTATGTACCTAAGTTTGTAAATATTTGCATCACTTAAAATGTAATTTTTGCTGTTATCAAGAACACTTTTTCATGTGTGGGAAGTGTGATATGCAAATCCCCAGCACCCTCTAGCGTCCTGCCTTTGAACTGCATGAGAAGAAATATCACTGCTTTAGTTGTGAATAATTCATATGACAATGGCAAACTAATTAAGAGCTGTTTGTTTCCCATAGGGCTGTTTTGTTGGATTTGATTTGGCTCATGCTGTAGGAAATGTGGAGCTGCACTTACACGACTGGGGAGTGGACTTTGCCTGTTGGTGTTCTTATAAGGTTCCCCCACTATTAATCTATTTTATTTTGCTAATTATAATAATGTTTTACTTCTGTTTAAACATTATTAGGCACATGTATGCAGAACTGGGTGTTTAGTATTATGCGCCTGTATGGTTATGTGTTACTACTGTAGTGGAACAATGAAAATCCATAAAATGTATTTTGGAAGAACAGGCATAAGATCCGTTTTATAGGAACCCATGATTGCTCTGAAATGTATCAGTACCATTGCACAGGGTTTACAGGTTGCATAAACTTCCCTTCCAGTAATAAATCAGCCATGTTGCTGTTATATATATTTTAAGGAGATTGCTTTGCAGATCAAGCAAAGGATTACTTTAGATATAGGTTATGAATGGAAAAAAAATGTTCATTGCAGAACACATGTGCACAGAACAGGCAGGAATTTCATTGGATAATATATTTGCATTAGTTAGGGTTAGAAAGCTGAAGGAAGGTTTTATAGATGTTTGTTGCTTTACTATAAGTTCCAGCATCCATTGAGTTTTGATAATATGTTGCATGTGCTGGCAGTTGTAGTCCAGAAACTTTTAATTGGTGGAAACATTGTTGCATTAGATTACAGTGGTTCAATTTAGTCTCTCCGGGTCCATAAAAAAATCTTCTGAAGGGGCCCAGTCCTCCCTGTTGTATTGTACCTCCCGGAATGACACCACTATATTTAAGGTTGGAGGGGGAATAGAGTATAGATAATAGATTTATAAAAGATAGTGACATCGGGTGCAAAGATGCATTTCCTATGGTGTAGGGTATACTATTCAATGAACACTCCAGAAGCACTCCACTCCAGAACCACATGTAACAAATAAGACTTGGTTCACCATTTTGGAATGCTGCAGGAGTGTTCATTGACTTGAGTATATATACAGTAGTTATGCCACTATATTTGTCCCTTTTAGCTGATTCATCAGAAATCTGTATGAATGTTACTCATAATGTCTCATTTGTATAATTGTTGAGAGTTTGGAGTAATTTACATTTACTGAGAATGCAAGAGCACTAAGGGACACCAATGCATGCCCCTTTGCGCTCATTTTAAAAGCACTTGCATCCAGGGTCTGGCTGCTCTCTGCAACTAGCCCTGGACTCAGCATCACTTGGAAGTGCAAGTCAGTCCTGTCCTTACCACCTGCCATAGAGCAGTAAATACTGAGTTCCACTGTGCCCTACACCAATATTTTCTAACTTGAGTGTCTGAATGATGCACAATATAGGGGTCAGAAAGGAATACGGGTGTACATTTGTGCCTTTTGCCCACCTGCCTCTAATGAAGAGAGGGCTGTCTATTATCTTAGATTTTTGTCCTATTCCTCAAAAGCCATGGTCCAAAGATGGCTAAACAAAAGCCATGGTCCAAAGATGGCTAAACTAAGAGCTTTAGCTTTTTAAAGGGATTTTATAATTACTTCAGAGCAACAGATCACTCTTTTACACATAAGATTATTGACTTAAAAACTCTGCTCATTAATATTCTTCAGGGCTCTGAATCCTTCAGTGATATAAATGAACATTATGGGACTGCTAGTATATTTTTCCAGGCTCCCAAGTAACCTTGGATCTGATTCTAACTGGTTATTTTGGCCTTGTTCTTTTAATCAAACTATCTTTTTATTTTGTGTCCTGTAGTACTTGAATTCAGGAGCCGGTGGTCTGGCTGGTGCCTTTCTACATGAAAAGCATTCCAACACTATCAAACCTTCGTAAGTCTCCTAATCTTTTAAAGTAGAAACAAAATCTAATGTTGAATGCAGAAATTATCCACCTCTAAATTGGTCAACTTAAAAGGTAAAAGGTTTTTAAACTATTCAAAATAATGTTTTTGCACTGCAACTCCCTACACAATAATTATTGTAACCAGTAGTTACAGCATGCTGGGGGCTGTGGTCCAGAAACATCTGGAATGGATACATAGAAAATCTGTTCCTCAACTCTCCAGGGTCAGAGGTCCCAGTGTAAGTAGATTTTTCAAAGAGATTCCTATTTGCACAGCTCTAAGAACCCATAGCAACTAGTCAGCTACCCTCCAAAGTTGCATTTACTGTATCTGTTGCCTATTTTAAAGCTACATTTGTTAATATGGTTTTCTAGGCTCAGAAATGTTGTGATTTTAATGGCATCCCTAAATTGGGATCTCCACCCAAAAACCATTTTTCATGATAAAGAGAAAATTCTTATAAGTTGTAAAAATAAACATGAATTGCACCTTTTCTAGTGGTTTACAGTTCTGAGTCCTGAAGAAGCAAACTGATTGTGGGAAATGACTTCCACTTTTCAGAAACAGAGAAGAACTACTGGTTGTTGATCCAGTCTATCAAAGCTCTTCACTAGTGATGGGCGAATCTATCCCGTTTCGGCGAAAAATCCCCGAATTTCCAGCGAAATTCGCGAAATGGCAAAAAATTCACAAAACGAGTCGTGGCGAGTTTGACGCGCGTCGCGTCTTATTCGTCACATCGTTTTTGTTGGCCGACTCGTTTTTTCACTGGCGAATTTTTGTTGCCGTTTCGCATTTATTCACTGGCAGCAAATCAAGGGATTTCGCTGCGAATTCACGCCTGGCGAATAAATTCGCCCATCACTACTCTTCACCCAATCTGATCTGTCTGACTTTTTTGCCAACTCTGTCCTGTTCCTGTATCTGCTGTTTACTGCCTGCTCCAGTCTGACCTCTCCACATGCTCCATTCTGTCCTGTCTCTCACCAACTGTGGTCCAGACCATTGCCCTCATCTAGTACTTTCCCTCTGAGTGCAGTTTCTAGCTTTCACTGTTTCATTGAGCCTAATTTGAAAGAGCTGTTTCTGCCCTTCTTAAAGTTGATTACCATGTTATACTTGAAAGTGAAATTGCACATACATCTACCTATGCTGGCTAACAGAATCCTGACTCCTGGGCTGTCAGGATTCTCATTGGACCATATTTTGGCCATCTTAAGTTTTATGGAAGATTTATTTCCACTATAAGATGCAGTTATGATGGATAATCTTTATGAAATCATAGCTTCAAAATTTCTAGGTTTATATAAATTAAATTCAAACCATGTAACCCCTATCTTGGTTAAAACAAGGGGAGCATGGAGCTTTAGATATATTACACTCAAATAGCCAAGGTGGACCTTTGCTAAATGGAAAGAATGCAAGGTACATGTAGATGAACAACAATACACTTATGACGTGTCTAGAAATAAAGAATGCAAGAACAAAACAAAAATTGTAACAGTCTTCATCCTCTTAAAGCGCCACAATTAGATATTAGATATTAGCATAGATGCCAGGCCATGAGGAAGGATGGATGCCCTAAGGGCCAATGATGCAAATGTGTAAATTAAATAAACTAGCTACATCTGCTGCTGCCCAGTAATTAGACAAATAGGAAGTGTAAGGATTTAAAGCCATTGAGGTGTTACTATGGGTTCCTACATTTATTTACATTTTTTCTAAAGCCATAACGGTTTCCTCTGAACAAGAGTTTCCGGAAGATGTCTAAAGATAACTTTGTTTCTAAAATGGCTGTACGATTATTCATGCTGCAGAAAAGCCATGATGTGGTTACTTGAGCTCACTACAGATTCTGGTTAGATAGTCATTAAATGACAAACAAGCTAGTGATGTGCCTGGGGCCAATTGTATCCAGACCACATGCCACCCATTATATAGTGCCAGAAGTGTAGTCAGAGTACATAAATTAATGGATTCAACTCATTACACTCCATTTTGCAGGCACATGGACTAACACTTGTATGTTCCTCATGCAAATTATAGATAGGCAAGCATTATTTTTCATTTTTTTTTGCAATTTCAACCTTGGAAATGAGCCCTGTAGTTTCTATTTTAAGATCATTCTCTCAGTTTATGTGAAGTCTAGTAATATCTGATCCCATTATAAACAGCCCATGCTATGTCCATATGTCCATATTGAATTTGATTCTTATTTTCCCAGGTTAATAGGATGGTGGGGTCATGACTTCAAAACCAGATTCAAGATGGAGAACCGTAAGTTTAGATTCCTGGCATTAACATAGTTTAGTAATATAGTTTACAGTCAGAATTATAAATGAAGAATGCTGATAATTCACACAAGTCTGTTTACCAGCTTTTTACCACCTTATCACATTGATATTATTCAGCAAGGTTAGAAAATCCTTCCTTTGACCTAACTGGGAAATAAGTGACACTTCCAGTACTGGTGCTTTTTGGACCAAAATGGAGGTACTGAGAATTTTCTAGTTTACTGTACCAGTAGTCACAGGAATTACCCATTCATGTCAATGTAAGCAGCAAGAGGCCTAAGCTGAAAAATACTGAATTGGCACAGCTTTCCTGTGGAAGGTTAGCTCCAATCTCCGGACTGGCTCTGTGGAATGGAGTACCTGACTACTAAACTTAAACAGAGAATCTGTTCTCTGTTTAAAGACAACTCCCTTCCTGGAGTCTATCTTAGCACCTGGGAAGAAATTAAAGGCTAGAGTGACCTTTTTCAAGCTTTTCCCAGTCACTCTACCACATCAGTTAAACATTCCCTATGCTTTATTGCCAAACCAACCATTTCCTTGGGATAAGGTGTTACTTTTTCATGCTCCATTGTACAGCTTGATAAGAATTCAGGGTTAAAACAGATTTCTTGATCCACAATTGAAATTACCTCTGAAGAGACCCATTTTAGTCACATCATTTTAGCAATAATGTTATCTCATCCTCTTTCTCCTTATCTTATCTTATCTCCTCCTGTTTTCTTTTATTTTTTTTCCCTATTATTCTGAATTTCTTTGCCTCTGTTTTCCTCTTGACATTTATTTTGTCTTATCACTTCTGCTTATGGTAGGACTGGCCTACCAGAGGATCTCCTAAAGCTCTCAGGCCCATTTTTGGAAAATGCTCATTAACCATTTCTTACAGCATAAATAAATATATCCTCTATAACATATGGTACTGTCTCTATTAAGTCATATTTCCTTGTAGAAATCTGGTAATGTACAGACTCCTTCCTACAGATGCAGCCACTTAGGTTTGTGTGTTACATGCGTTGTGACTTAATTTAAGAAACTGTGTTATCTAAAGTCATCTTAACTCATTTAATGCATTTAACCTTTTCATTAACATGCCAAAGCACCATTGTTTTCAATGGTGAACTCTTTAATTGCATGGGATGCTGTGACACAATATTCTGTGTTAAGTGGGATAAATGGGATATCTGGGTTTAGTTATTCTGTGTCAAACACACAATCCAAAGTGGCTTCATCTGTATATATGACCACGACTACCTTTATTTTAAAATCTATAGTTCCAGTTGAGGTTGTTCTGCATATTTGTTTTTTGTGGAGTAGTTAAACAATAAAATACATATCTATGACTTTTTATTTCCATGCAGACTTGGAATTAACCCCAGGAATTAATGGTTTTCGAATATCTAACCCCCCTATACTGTTGGTCTGTTCTCTGCATGCAAGTTTAGAGGTAATATATATATATATATAAAACCTTGTATATACATTTTCATTTGTTTTTAAGCATTACATAGGCAGACAAGACAAGGGGTTTAGTTCAGAGAAATGTAACCAAGGTAACACTTGAGCAGTAAGTGAAATGAATATCATTGCCTTCAGCAGTGTAAAGTTTTCCTTAAAGTAGATTATGGTAGACTATCCTTCTGATCATTTTTTGTGTTAAGTCTCCCCTTAAATTGAAGGCGGCAAAAAGACAATTGACAATATGCACACATTTGGATTTAAGAGGTGTCTATTGCCCTTTAAAAAAAATAAAATTAATGACTCAATTTAACCTTCCTTCTGTTAAATGCTTTAAAAAAAATCTTGTCCTTAGATTAATTGTGTGCTTTAGTCTAAGTGGCCTCAAGTTTCTTTGCTTTATAGTTGCCTGACAAACATTTTAATGTCCCTTTTATTCGGAGCTGGGGCCCCCCACAGAGAACTTTCACTGAGGTACAAAACAAATATCAAGTACATGACATAAAACAAATGAGCAAACTCAATCGCAGAAGCAACACAATGTTAAAATGCATTTGGAGTACAGTCATTTACAACGTTCCTGAACGGTGATTGTTTGTATAATTTTCTACATCACAACTTAATGCTTCATCTGTAACAATAGGAGCTGTTACTATAAATCCTGAAAGCCTTTTGCATGAATTTTAGCTGCTAAATTAAACAAATATAGCCTGGGAATCCAATTCAGATAGAATATGCCTCCCAGGGGGCTCATTTATACAAATTACCTCACTGTATAGGCTTGAAAAAAATCATATCTTTTTGCTTTAGTTCATCATGGTGAGGCTACAGGGTTTCTCATTTATGAACTTATGTCACTGTGTAGCTACTATGTGTCTCTGTCATTAAACCCACAGCAGGGAATCTCTAGCAATGAGAGTTAGGAGCTCAGCAAATCTCTGTTTTATGTCAGATTTTACCCTTTTGGCACAAAGAGTTAGGCTTTCCAAATGCTAATTGCTGCTGTAGAAGCAGAGGAAAATGGAAGTTACCATTGGCATCTAAATTCCAGCTCTCGGTGCAATCAAATCAATGTGTCCTACTCTGTGGCTGAAAGGGAAAATATCCAAGTTTTGCAGTATTTCTTTTTCAGCTTAAACTATGTATGGATGATTTTCTAGAAGCATCAGCTCCTCTTGATTAACACATTTACAGCATTCTTTTTCTCATAATTTTTTCATGTATTCTTGATAAGATATTTGAATATAAAATAATTACGCTGTAAGGTAAAAGGGTGAAAATAGCAAAATGGCAGGGGCAGATTTACTAAATTCACATGAAGGATTCAAAGTTCGATCGAATTTTCAAAAATATTTGAATTCAATTTTTGAATGTTTTGAAAATTCAATCGAATGATTTGAATAAAATTTAATTTGAATATTCAGCTATTCGACTGTCGAAGTACTTCCCCTTTAAATTTTTATTCGACCACCTAGTTCACCAGATCAAAGCTACCAAATTTGGTTTCATTATTTTTGATCGAATGAAAAATATTCAATTGATCGTTAAATCGTTTGAATCAATCGTTTTTAACGATTTATCGACCGATCGAATATTTACTATTTGATCGTTCGACCAATCGAATTGTGTTAAAATCCTTTGAATTAGATATTTGAATTCGAAAGGATTTTACTTCCCTCCTTACTCACATAGTTGCATTTCGAATTTTTTTCAATTCAAAATACGACCCTTAGTAAATCTGCCCCGTAGTGTTTTCTGCACTGCTAATAAATGAAAATTTTGCAGTTTGAAACTACTGCATGCAAGCTGTTCATTCCATTACAATTTCTACAGACTTACTTGGGGCTGCACAGGCTTCCAGAATGTTTTACAGCTAAAAAATACTTCCTAAACGTCACTTCTTTGGGCTGAAAAAGCCTGTTTATATTAACTCTTTATAATACACAGTTTGCACAATATACAAACTTTACAGATGCTTGAGATGCTTTTCACCTCTATTATAGGTCTTCCTTGACACTAGCTATTCTTACCGAGGCCACCTACCTCTTGCTCTCAACCATTTCCTCTAGCATGTTGGGTCAAAAATTACAGAATCACATGTTGACTCCCCTTTTAAAGATAAGGGATCAATGCAGCCAATTACAATACTACAAAGGAACATGTTAACCTGGAACATGTTTTTCCCAACTCTGAAACAAGCCCAGGCCTTGGCTGGATTTCCATTACTGATTAAAAGATGAGCAAAACCTTTACCCTCCTAAATATAAATTTGCATTGATTACTTCTAGTATGTGTTTGGTAAAGCAACAGAAATATTTTATGAGCACTTGTAAGGCAGTGTTCACTCAGGAACCCGGGAACACAAATTTTGAGGTCAAAACGCAAATTGTGGCCTTTAAACGCAAATTGTGGTTTAGCAATTATTTTGAGCAATGTACCTCTATGAGCACAGACTAATATATAGTTTTGAGCACAAAAGTAAATTAGAAGAATAATCAAAGTAAGGATCATATTCAAGTAATGTTGAAGAAGCTATAGTTTAATCTATAGTTTTATCTTGAAAACTTGAATAAATCTCTAATCTGAATCTGTAAAGTATTGTTTGTTTAATTTTAATATAATAATTAATAAACTGATCTTATCAGTTCTTAAATAGCAAGTACCATGAAAGCCTTTATCTAAAATTGGTGCAGGTTTGGCAATAGATGGGTTCAGAAATTTCCTGCTGCTTAAAAATTCTTATAATGAACGTTAATAAAAAAACTTTTTCCCTCAATTTTTCTTATACATTTGCATATGTTTTTGCACAGGTAAAGAAATACTGCCAACGAAAGCAAATTGTCGGAAAACTATTTCTTTCTTGGTGACAGGATAAACAAAAAGTTGAAAAGCCTTGATTGTTATTTTAATTAATGTTTTCAATGAATTTCTAAAATCAATATTTTTGTTGGTATGGTTTGTATCTTTTTGATTTTGATAATTTTCTTTAGAAAAACCATGGTCAACAAGAACAAGTAAAGTGATTGTGGCTAGTGATGGGCGAAACTCCCGCGTTTCGCTTCGCCGAAAAATTCGCAAATTTCTAGAGAAATTCGCGAATTGGCGAAAAATTCGCGAAACGAGTCGCTAGTCGTTTTTGATGGCGCGACTCGTTTTTGGCGGCGAATTTTTCGGTGCAAATTTTTTCTGCCGTTTCGTGAATCGCGGGAATTCACTGTGAATTCGCCCCTGGCGAATAAATTCACCCATCACTAATTGTGGCATAAAAATGGGTTCGTGAAAAATAATTGTTTGCAAAAAATATATATTTTGTTCTTTGTTTTAATACAGGTCTTCAGTCAAACTAATATGGAGGCTTTAAGAAAGAAATCGATATTACTCACTGGTTATTTAGAACATTTAATAAAATATTATTTCAGGAAATCAACAGAAGAACCCAATAAACCTTACGTCAACATTTTAACACCCTCAAATTTTAAGGAAAGAGGATGCCAACTTTCACTCACGTTCTCCCTGCCCATAAAAGCGGTTTTCAAGGAACTGGAAAAAAGGGGAGTTGTGGTGAGTTCTTTTAAAATAAATTAGATTTTACCAAGGATATACATTTAATAAAAGTGGAAATATACATGGAAAGGATCTTCTGGGAGAAGCAATATTTTGTTCTTAGAGCACTTGATAGACAATATTGATGGCTTTGTCACCAGAAATGCCCCTAAAATGTTCTGAACCTGGCTTATTTTATGGGCTGTAAATATAGCCGTAATACCGATGTTAAAATATACATAGCTTGAAATCTTGCATCTAGATATGTTACATGTCAAAATATCACAGCTAAAGTTCAGTGAGAATAGAGAGAATGTATGGTAAAAGAAAAGCAAGCACTTTGTGAAAGGCATTACAAAAAAGCCTAGAAATTCCCTTTCCAGAATGATCAAGAATGTGCTTTTGTGCAGCCAATTAGGTATTTACTTTCATTCTCTAACTTGCATTAGACTGATGAATATGGATGTGGCTATGGGTTACTGTGCTTAGTTAAAGTGGACCTGTCACCCCAAAAAAAAAATATTCAAAATCATATTTTATCACATTAGTAAAGCAAAATGAACATTAATTACACTATATAAATTATTTTAATCTTGTTTTCTTCAGTCTGGGAATTCATAATTATAGCAAGCAGGCAGGAGCCATTTTGTGCACACTGTTATTAAGGCAAGCCTTGCATCATCTCAGAATCTTGTTTGTGCACCAGAATGGGGGACCTGATGTCTATCCACATGTCCTGGCTACACAATTAATGGTTAAGGGAACTGGGGAATGTGTGGGGAGCAGTTACATCTAGGAAGTCCTGAATGGAAAGTGAAAGTAATTATCTGCCCCACCTCTATGCCTAAGGCAAAGAGGAGTGTCAGGCAATATTTGATTGACAGCTGAGCTTTTTAAATGAGCTTAAAACAGCTATGAATGCTTTAATAAAAATTTGAAACTGGATTTCATGTTTAATTTGAAAAGGACTTTTATAATACAGATTTTTGAGTCTGGGTGATGGGTCCACTTTAAGGTCACCCAGTGAATGTCAATTAGCTCCAGTAAATCTATATACAGTACTACATCATGTAAACCCTACTGTGTGAGCCAATTTTTACAGTAGAATCTGTATTGTTTCTTCTGCTAATACGTACTGCTATCATTTCTTTAGCATACTGAGCTTTATACAGAACAAATTCTGATTCTTTATGCACCTGTAGTTAGAAGAACATGTATTTCAGAAGGGGCATATTGAGTCCATGTGCATTTCACTTGCAGAGTGTTTTCTGTGTCAATGCCCAGCTATTGTACTTAATGGAATGTACTTGCCAGGCACAGGAATTTCTATTTGTGAATCTATTTATTAAAGAAGGTGCATTAAATACATTACTGTCTAATAAATCACTTTGAATGAACTAGCAGAAATAGCTCTCACAAATCCTGTTAACAGCAAAGCCAGCACGGAATAAAAACGTACTCCTGTAGAGCTATATTTCCTAAACGGCAAAACACAATGGAAGGCTTTAAGCACAGTAACCTTAAGCAGAGTAAAATAATAGCAGGTCATTTATGAGTAAGAGACTGAGAATGAATATTGTCTATAGAATTGACACACAGAGGCTTAAGTTCAGTTTGGGGCATTTATACTACTTGAAAATGATGACGTGCCACATTCTCCGTGGTATTTTCCAAAATTGCAATTCAGTTGTGCATACATGTTTCTCATACGAAAGAAAAGATGAAGTGCTTGTCTAAACACCATGATGTGTCTTGTGGAATTAACAGCTAATTAGTGAAGGGTACTGTAACTTAATTATTTCCAAAACTGAATATCATTGTGAAACCCTTCCTTGGTTTTATTGGCCTTTACTGGTTTTACATTTTCTATGCTCTCTCTCTTTCTTAATTGGGCCCTCATAGGAAGTGTATGGAGGAAGGTTTATGTGGTTGAAATGCAACCTTAGGTGCTATGACAATACAAATGAAGGGTCCAAGTGGCTCTAGAAACAAATAAATATTTATTAAACTGTTCACAACTAATGCTTAATAATTCAATAAATTCAATGATGCAGATACAGTGGTGCAACATACACTGCAGCAACTAAGCTCTCTGGGAAATAACTCAAAGCCTGCCAGGACTTGTCGCCCAGTGTTTCAAGATGTCTCAAAGGTGCTCCAAGACATTACACGCAAAATTTCCTACACTTAGCCGAAATTACCTGGGGAAGTACCCCACATTATACAGTATTTCCGTGGTGGAGCACTAGCTGCACTTCACCGCTGCTTTTATTACAGCAATTGCTATTTGCTGTCTATACCTCATTGATGGGGTTTTTGGTTCTTGCAGCCTCAACTTCTCTAAGACTTTGGTTATCTTAGGGTTAAGTTATATCCAATCCCAAGGCTTTTCTCCACCTCATGCCCTTTCTGAGGCCTCCTGCCTCAGGCTCTGCAGCAGCATTCACTACCACCTGAAGTAGAACTCAAGTCCAATCATACAATGACTTCCATTTTAAATACCAGGGAATACCGGACACCCCTGGACAACTTTAGAACTACCAGGAAAGACTTGAAAATTGAAACAGGCCTAGCCCTTGGCTGGATTAACATTTACAGGGAGTGACTATTGTATAGGCAAGCAACACCTTTATCCATTTATCCTTTTTAATTAATTTATATTACATTTTTATTTATGTGAACTGTATATAGTGAGTGGGTCACTAAGCTCAGTAAGTGACAGCAGCACAGAACATGTGCAGTGAATCAGCAGACAGGAAGATGGGGAGCTTCTAGGCATCTTCAAAGACACAGATCATCCCTGATAAAGGGCTGTGGTTGCCTTGGGATGGTACAAAACATAATTTACAAAATTTCTACTCTACTTATTTAATTTAGCTTTAGTTCTCCTTTAAATCTCAATGCATACAGTGACTTTTATTGTGCAAATTAAAGTGATAGAACTGATTTGCATAATTTATTTCAATAAATTTTGCTTTTCAAAGTCCAGGTGTTCTGCTTGTGATATGAGGTTTTCTTGAATTCTTGATCTATTAGATGTTTTACTATGGTAAAGTACAGCTTGTTTTGAATCTCTGCCTTATTCAAAAATACTTTTTGGTTTCTGCATGAAAAATCAACTGAATATATAAATATTTCTGTCTTTACAGTGTGACATGCGTGAGCCAAACGGATTACGAATCGCTCCAGTACCTCTCTACAACACATTCCATGATGTGTACCGATTTATAAAAATTTTGGGAGAAGCAATTGCAGCTGTCGAGACAAGTTCCAAATTTTAGTGCCAATGAAATCCTGTTGAAATTAAATACTGTATGTGCTACAGAAAGAGTTGGGCATTTTATGTACTACATGTATTGTCAAATTATTGTCATGATTTGAACTAGGTTAATTAAAAGGCACAAAAATCTAATTTTCTTTATTGTTTCTTGTTTTCTGTTAATTTAAGAGTTTCTGTTTGGTGGACACTTCAAAGCCTAATGCAAACAGAGATATAGAAAATGTAAAATGAAGCTCATTAGAAATCAGAAATTACGTATATTATTTAAAACTTTGTCTGCTCCAGCAGCAACACTTCCTGTCTTTGCCTCATCGGAAATGTTATAATACACAATCATATTTTAGTCTATGTGCTCGGAAACTTTGCCATGATGAACCTCTCAATAAGCCATGTGCTGGGTGAATATATTTGGCAACAGTCAAAATTTTCAAGGGACTATCATCTGAAGTATTAGGAAAAAGTCTTTATATTTAATAGGAAAGTAATAGGAAAAAGTCTTTAAAAATACAAAAAAGGGGGGTTGTGGGAGCACTCCTAGGGCTAAGTAAAAAAGTATTAATGCATAGAGTCCCCTGTCTCATAAGTAATTCAGTATATAAGCAAATGCATGAGTTAACAAAGATAGGGGTTTTTAGTTACAAAGTTATGATCATAAAGTTGATAAGCCACCATACCACATCAAGGTAAACCCCACACGGTGGTCCCTAACTTGTTTACATCTGGTCATAGTATAAAGGTCTAGTGCCTCTCTGCATAATAGCATGAATTGAAGCAGATTTCTCCTAAAGTAAATGTCTCCTGAACCTGGGTTTAGTATAAGGGCTAGATCCTCCCCTGCCGACAACAGCATCTTTTAAGAGAGAGTGATTGCCCAGTTTTTAAAAAAAATGTAAAACAATAGTAAAGTCAAAGTAAAATTGAATATATAAGTGATTATAAATGAATATTTAGAAAAAGTGTGCATTTGTGTGGTTAGTAGTAAAAGTAAAGGTGAAAATATAAGTGCAAGCAAAAAGGAGTAAATTCAGCTAAATTAAATGGAGTAATAAGTGTAGTAAGTGTAATAAATGCAGAAGTGTAATTAAAAACATAGGGCCACCATTAGTTGAACGGGGTAGATATGGGGTGCTACAAACCACATGAAGCTCAGCCACAGCTTCCGGCTGCATTACAAATACAAAAAATGGGGGTTGTGTCTCCTGAACCTTGGTTTAGTATAAGGGCTAGATCCTCCCCCACCGCTAACTAGCGTGTGGGGTTTACCTTGACGTGGTATGGTGGTATCAACTTTATGATCATAACTTTGTAACTAAAAACCCCTGTCTTTGTTAACGCTAGTGATGGCGCGAACCGCGGAAAAAAAGTTCGCCAACTTCCGCAAAACCGCGAGCGGTTCGCGAACGGTTCGCGAACCCCATAGACTTCAATGG
>CM044448.1:54070903-54100828 GCA_024363595.1 Xenopus borealis
CGAACCCAAAATGGTGAACGTCGCGCGACGTTCGCGAACTTCCGGCGAGCGCGAACACCTAGTTAACGTATGCATTTTCTTATATACTGAATTACTTATGAGACAGGGGACTAAATACTTGCTCCCACAACCCCCCTTTTTTGTAAGAATATGTCTTTTTATTTCTGGTGAACAATCTATAAACGTAGCACTGCCTAAATAACAAAAATGAGAGTTTTATTATTATTAACATGTATTTTTATTTCGTAAGGCATCATGGGTGGAGACATGCAAATCACTCCTATGTCCCTTTGGCCAACTATGTATCCAGAACTGCTGGTTTATAGCACAGATACAGCCTAATGCTTCACAACCATATATCCAAGCTTGCAGACCGCCTCTCATTATTGGTATCTAGGCAGTGCTATGTGTATGGCAGGAGACAAGTACAGTAAATACCTTCTGATTATAGAAGGCTTCACTTTGCATGTAATTGCTTGTGAATGGCTTTTTGGCTCCTTTCAGTCCTGCTCGTTCAGTTTTCCTTTTTACCTCTCTTCAAGCAGGCCTGGATTTATGGAGAGGCCACCTAGGCCCAGGCCTAGGGTGGTAGGATTTTAAGGGGCGGCATGCTGCCCATCCACACCCACATTGGTTCAAAAATTTAAATCTCCTGTGTACCAATTCCCATTGCTCTGTCCTGATGATGAAAATTTGAGCAAATAAAAGGGAGGGAATGAGGGTGACAAATGACAGCGGGCCTAGGTAAGGTAAGGTAATCCCTTAGAACCCATGTTCCAATATCTTGCCAGGACAGATAAAACTAGTAGGTTTGTAAATATGCTTAATGAAATCTTTTTATCCCAGCTAATTCAATAACCTACTAGTAATAACTCTCTTTTGGATCTTGTAATAACTAATAATACTGAACTCATCTCTAGCATTTATGTGGGTGAGCATTTAGGGAATAGTGATCATAACATGGTCTCCTTTGAGATTCAGTTGCAGAGGAAATTCTATAAGGTAGTAACTAAAACATTGAATTTCAGGTGTGCAAACTTTAACAGTGTAAGGGCATCTCTGCAACATATTAAGTGGGAAATGCTTTTCACAGGGTTAAACAATGAACAAAAATGGGAAGTCTTTAAAATGCTGCTTAATAAATATACATGTCAGTATATTCCACTTGTAAGAAAAAAAAGTTGTTGCAAATTAAAACCCTTTTTGGTTCAATAGAAGTGTTGGTGTTGAGGTGGGTAAGAAAAAAACGTGCTTTTAAGGCTTTCAAGTTAGCTCGGACAGCCAAATCAGCCAATAAATCATGCAAAAAAATCAGTCAAGCTAAAATCGATATGGAAAAAGATATTGCAGTAAGCAGTAAAAAGAATCCAAAATTATTTTTTAAATATGTTAATAGTCAGATGGTTGATGAGGACAAGCAAAAAGCTCAGATTCTGAATGCATACTATGAGGAACCAGCTAATGAAGATTTCCTTATTAATAGTCCCAATTCTAATAATACATCTAATGATGCATGGTTCACACATGATGAAATTCTAAAGAGACTAGATAAGATAAACAGAGATCCAGGGCCAGATGGGATTCATCCCAGGGTACTTCGCAAGCTTAACTCTGTGATTGCCAAACCTCTCTACTTAATTTTTCAGGATGTGGTGCCACTATTCAAAAAGGGATCCCGCCTCAAAAGGATTAAAAAAGGATAGGATACTGGACTTCATATCAAATAACAATACTATGAGTTTGTGCCAGCATGGATTTATGCGTAATAGATCTTGCCAGACTAAGTTAATTTCTTTTTATGAGAAGGTAAACAGGAACCACGATTCTGGGTTGGCAGTGGATGTGATTTACTTAAACTTTGCTAAAGCATTCGATACAGTGCCACAAAGAAGGTCACTTGTTAAATGAAGGAATGTTGGCCTGGAACATAGTAGTTGTACCTGCATAGAGAACTGGCTAAAACATAGACTATGAAGAGTGGTGGTTAATGGAACATTTCTAATCTAATTGGACCAGTGTTGTTAGTGGTGTATTGCCCCTTGCTTTTCAGCTTGTTTATTAACCTGGACGTGGGCATTGGAAGTACTGTTATTATTTTTGCAGACAATACTAAATTGTGCAGAACTATAGGTTCCATGCAGGATACTGGCACTCCGCATAGTGATTTGTGTTGGGAAACTGGGCAGCAAACTGGAAAATGAGGTTCAATGTTGATAAATGCAAGGTTATGCATTTTGGCAAAAATAATATAAATGCAAGTTATACACTAAATGGCAGTGTGTTGGGAGTTTCCTTAAAGGAATTGTTCAGTATAAAAGTAAAAACTGGATAAACAGATAGGCTGTGCAAAAGAAAACATGTTTTCAATATAGTTAGTTAGGCAAAAATGTAATGTATAAAGGCTGGAGTGATTGCAAGTCTAACCTAACAGAACAGAACACTACTTCTTGCTTTTCAGCTCTCTTTTGTTTACACTGACTGGTTACCCTGGTTCCCAGGCAGTAACCAATCAATGACTTGAGGGAGGGCCACATGGGTCATAACTGTTGCTTCTGAATGTGAGCTAAATGCTGAGGATCAATTGCAAACTCACTGAACAGTTATTTCCCATGTGGCCCCCCCTCAAGTCGCTGACTTACTCAGATTTAGAGAGCTGAAAAGCAGGATGTTGTGTTGTATTCTGTTATGTGAGACATCCACTCACTCCAGCTTTTATACATTACATTTTTGGCTAAATAACTATATTAGAAACATTTTTTTTGCACAGCCTATCTATTTACCCAGTTTTTATTTTTACCCTGAACTGTTCCTTTAAATGAGAAGGATCTTCAGATAACAAGTTGTCTAATTCTGGGTAGTCATTCTGTAGCTACTAAAGCAAATAAAGTTCTGTCTTGCATAAACTCAAGGGATGAAAACATAATTATACCTCTTTATAGATCCCTAGTAAGACCTCATCTGGAGTATTCAGTGCAGTTTTGGACTCCAGTCTAGTGATGGGCGAATTTATTCGCCTAGGTCGAATTCGCGGCGAATTCCCGCGATTCGCCGCTGGCGAATAAATTCGCGAATCACCAGCAAAATTTAGCTTGGCGGAAATTCGTCGAAAAACGAGTCGCGCGAATGACGTGACGCGCGCCGAAAATGACGCGACGCGCGCCAAAGTTGACGCTACGCGCGACAAAGTTGACGCTACGCGCGACAAAATCGTCCCGCGACTCGTTTCGCGAATTTTTCGCCGATTCGCGAATTTCTCTAGAAATCCCCGAATTTTTCGGCGGAGCGAATCACTACTCCAGTCCTTTGGAGGGATGTAAATGAGCTGGAGAAAATGCAGAGACGTGCAACTAAACTGGTTAGGGGGATGGAAGACTTAAATTATGAGGGTAGACTGTCCAGGTTGGGGTTGTTTTCTCTGGAAAAAAGGTGCTTACTAGGGGACACGATTACACTTTACAAATACATTAGAGGATTAACATTAGAGGACATTATAGACAAATATCAGGGGACCTTTTTACCCTTAAAGGGTCACATTTGGTCAAAAGGACGTAAAGAAGTGATTTGCATGTTTTTGCTCATGATGCCTTAGGAGAAAAAACTCTAATTTCTGGTATCTAGGCAGTGCTACAGTATGTGTATGGCAACTTTGACGCGTCGCGTCGTTTTCGGCGCGCGGCGTGTCGTTTTCGGCGCGCGGCGCGTCGTTTGCGTCGCGTCGCGTCAAAAACGACGCGCGACTGACGCGCGACTCGTTTTCAGCGAATTTTCGCCAAGCGAAATTTCGCTGGTGATTCGCGAATTTATTCGCCAGCGGCGAATCGCGGGAATTCGCCACGAATTCGACCTAGGCGAATAAATTCGCCCATCACTAATTGTTTCTAATAACTGCCCATTAAATGTATTTTACTCCAGATGTGAGCTCTGCTAGGCAACTTCCTCAGTGGAGGAAAAGTCATTTTCTAAAGGAAACCTCCAGCCTCAAAGTAAAGTTTTCTTTTCTTGCTTACTTCACCACATTGTGACATGAGTCATGTTTTGTATGCAGCTGCAAAAAGTTCCTTTGTCTTATTTGTGACTGAACCGACTCACACCAATAAAGATAGTGGGGGTTATATAAATTTGTGCCACACATGGTTGTACTGCCCATGTTTTTTCCTGAACACTAAAATATTGAATTGATTTGCCTGTCTTTCCATTTTTGATGTATTCGTATTGCACAAAAATATTTGCAATTGGCCCAGAAATGCGTGAAACTTGCACCAAAGTTGTAGCGTAACTCAAATGCAGAGCGTTTTGCATAAAAATTTGCAATTTGAGAAAATGTCATTTTTAAAAATAACTGATAGATATTTGCAGTTATAATAAAAATGTGCAATTCTGTGTGCACATTACACTCTAGTTCACTGTGCAAATAATTCTGTGCTGTGCACACTAGTGATGGCGAATCTCCCCCGTTTCGCTTTGCCGAAAAATTTGCGAATTTCCAGCGAAATTCGCAAATTGGCAAAAAAATTCGCAAAACGAAACGAGTTGGGGTTTTGACACACGTCGCGTTGTTTTTTCTGCAAATTTTTTTGGGGCGAATTTTCGCTGGCGTTTCGCGAATTTATTCGCCAGTGGTGAATCGCGGGAATTTGCCGCGAATTCGCCTCTGGCGAATAAATTCGCCCATCACTATTGTACACTTTATAAATGAGCCCCAGTGAGTGAGAGGCAGCTGCAACATATATGCAGATGCAGCATACAATAACCAGAAGATACTGGGTCCTGCAACAAAAAAACTTTTAAAGGTTCTTTGTCCTCCTGTTCAATAAGATTATTTATTACATTCAGGACATGAAGTAAAGTGTAGGAATATAGTGTAATCCACCAGGTGCCGTGCATTGTATTCATGAGAAGCGATGGGTGAATCTGACCCATTTTATTTTGTTGAAAATCCACAAAATGGCATACATTTGTGTCCAGGGTTTCTGCTAAAGACCTCCCCATGTATAGCCTCCCTGACCACTTCTTACAGTAACTCCTGTGGCTACTGATTCTTCTTACTGTTCTTTACTATGAGATTATATGACATATCTTGTATTTGACAATTGCTTCATAGAGTTATAGGTTGCACATTCCCCACCACACTATTTCATCAGTTGTGCTGCTTGATTGTATGAGCTACTTCCTCTTGTTGTTACTCTAGCAATCACTGGTGGCTCTCCACTTTATCAGCTTTATGGTAAGTGACTGCAAAAAATTGCATAACAACTGTTTCTATGGTGAAAGTTTTTACGTTGGAAGTCTAAATACTTCTTTGTATAACATGCATTATATGCTGTTCTGTGGGTAACTGCTGAGATTTGTTCACACATGCACTCACAGAAAAACTCGCTGTGCATCATTAGAATCCTACTGGAAACTTCTGGGCTCCCTCCACCCCCACAAACTCAAGTATCAAGGCTCACCTGACCCTGATTTTTTTTTTTTTAGTTTATAGAGTACAGTTTTTCTGCCTCCCAAACTGGAAATATGTTTAATATACAATACCAGAACCATTAAAATGATTTGTGGCTAGGGGCAGTGCATCTCTGGATGGTCCTAAAGTATTATCCTCAGCATTAGCAACGGTAGGAACTTCAGGTCTGCTGTTTGAAAATAAATGACTTATTGGTTGCTATTATTAGTAACATGTATTTCTATAGCGCCAACATATTGTGTAGCACTTTTCTATGGGTTACTAGACTTGGATCAAACATCTCACCTGTACTGATGGGTGAATAAAGTCACCAGGCATGGATTTACGTTGAATTTTAACGTTTCGCCACCCACAAACTGCATCGAAAATTAATCTGCGAAAATTCTGCAGCGACATAAAAAAATGTTGCACATCAGAATTGTCACACAGATACAAATTGTTGTGCATTAAAATTAGTCGATGTCCCTTGAAATATATATATATATATACAGTGTGTATATATATATATATATATATATATATATATATATATATATAAAACCCTCTATTTTAAATAGTTTATCTTATATCTTCTATATGAATTGTGTTAAAGCTTCAGAACAAAAACACATTCTCTTACAAAATCAGGCTGATTAAATTTGGGGGACAGTGGGAACAAGTGCACCTCATCACTTAATGCAGTTTGACCCTTTGAGAGGGGGAGAGGGGAGATGCACCTTTTCTGTGCCCTGCAAACATGTTTCTGTCGATTCTAAAGTTGGATTGTGCTGCCCACCACCTAGGACTATTTGGCTGGTTTGTTTTGTTTATGTTATAGTTAATTATATTTAAAATTAGGTGAAAACCATATCATTTTTGTTACTGCTCCTCTAAGGGCATTAATGAGCTTTAATTTGATATGAAACTGTTCAGTAGCAGCCACAATCACTGTGTTAAAGAAAAACTCTGTTACAGAAAAGCTGAAACGGAAAATGTAACAGGAAGTATCTGACATCAAACCATCATCATGTATGCCACATATGGTGTTACCTCCCTGCCGCAGGCTGCACTGATAGTGACTTAAAGTCTTGCCCTTGTCGGACCTTTTTTTTTCTCAACAAGCTCATCAAATAATAAGATATTTTTCAGCAAGCCGAGTTTGTGGAAGTGAAATATACAGGCACATTTAGACAACAGGAAGTGGTTTAATTTGCATCTGGGCACGGGCCTACAGTACAACATTACAATCTTTGACAGTTTAACATTCTGGCTCATTCTTCTGCCTGCAAGTGAAAGCCCACTGTTACCAACCTGAAAGCTGTCTGAGCGTAAGATAACACCTCTTCGTTGCTGGTAAGATAAATACCAACTATAAATGTTTATATACACGTACTTTTGCCTTATTTTGTGCAAGGCATGCCAGAACCCACTCTGTATAAAATGTAACACGTCTGTTAGAGGAATGTTTCATTGTATTTGCATTGATAGAATATGATTTAATCTAGTTTTATTTGTATTCCACCCTCACACAATAACATGTTTAGCTTATGCATATTTGGGGAAAACTGAGAGCTTGTGCCAATGTTCACATCTAGCCTGTTCTGATTAATAGCATGCAAGTACATGGATGGATGCTAGGAAATCCTGGACATGGCAGTAATTCAAATTCTCTTTAAAAGGTTGTGTCGATAACGCTAACTTGGGACAAGTAAATTGAAAGCTGATGCTTTTATTAAAGTGGATGTTCCCTTTTGAGTTAAAGTTTATTATGGTATAGAGCAGTGGTCCCCAACTAGTAGCTTGTGAGCAACATGTTGCTCCCCAACCCCTTGGATGTTGCTCCCAGTGGCCTCAGAGCAGGTGCTCATTTTTGAATTCCACTTGAATGCAAGTTTTGGTTGCATAAAAGATAGGTGTACTGCCAAACTGAGGCTCCTGTAGGCTGCCAGTCCACATGGGGGCTACCAATAGTCAATTACAACCCTTATTTGGCACCACCCAGGAACATTTTTAATGCTTTAGTTGCTCCCCAACTATTTTTACACCTGAATGTTGCTCACGGGTGAAAAAGGTTGGGGACCGCTGCTATAGAGAGTAATATTCTGAGACAATTTGCAATTGTTTTTAATTTTTTATTGTTTGTGGATTTTGAGTTATTTATCTTTTTATTCAGCAGCTCTCCAGTTTGTAGTTTCAGCAATCTGGTTGCCAGGGTCCAAATTCCCCTAGCAGCCAGGCATTGATTTGAATAAGAGACTGGAATATGAGAAGGCCTAGTTAGAAAAATGAGTAATAAAAAGTAGCAATAACAATATATTCGTAGTCTTACAGAGCATTTGTTTTTAGATGGGGCCAGTGACCCCCATTTGAAAGCTGGAAAGAGTCAGAAGAAGAAGGCAAATAATTAAAAAAACTATACAAAATAAATAATGACAGGCAGTTCAAAAGTTGCTTAGAATTGGTCATTCTATAACATACTAAAAGTTAACTTAAAGGAGAACCACCCCTTTAACTACACACACCAGCAGTGAAGGCATGGCAACACAAGTTTACTGTGCTTTACAGTTGGAATGCTACTTTGTTGCAGCATTTGTGAACCAGGTGAATGTTAGCAGGGACAATGCAATGTAGCTGGAAAGCTAGGAAAAATTCTGGGAAAACCTGAAAAAAAATTAATACGTGGCAATCTGCCTCAGAAACGTTCACTTTGCATTTGTACTTAGGCCCATTAGCCCCTAATTTGATGTAAAATAAAAGTGAACCCCATGCCATGGGCACCCTGCCATAAACAGTTTTGCTCCTCTTCAGTAATAATATCCCCAACTTTAATACCTTCAGCAGTGTACAGCTGAAAGTGATATACAGTAAATTAAAGCAACAATCAGTAGATATATAAATATCACATGTATTTACTGCATTACTTACTTTTATTAATTTAGTTTTCCTTTTCAGTTACTGCTTAATTCTGGAGCCCCCATATCCAGTGGGTACCCCGGTCCAGATACTGGACTTGTGGGAGGTCTATGAAGACAGTTTTACAGGAAGGAAATTTTATGTCCATTCCATTAACAAACAGAGAACATGGAAGCCACCAAGATCGGTTCCACCGGTTCCACCAAAATATAATATAAAGGTACAGATATGGAAATATTGTCATCACTATCGCAACTATCAATACATTCTGTATAAATAATAATAAATGAGTAATGTGATGCTACTAAAAAATATAATATATTACTGATAGATAATTTGAAACCACTGAGACACTGACATACAGTACACTTGTACTATAAGGAATTATTTCTCCCCCAAGTGTAAATTATAAGAAATTAGAGGCTGCAGGGTGAGTTATACAAGGAACTCTGGGTATATTTCATGTATTATAAGGGATAAGGTGCCAACTACTGTAAATTATAAGGATATTTGAAGTCACTGAGGGATTCTGTGACCATATAAAGAAAGACACAAGGCTGCAGGGAATACAGTAATACAGGGAATGAGTGTCACTCATATATTATAAGGGTTAATGTACACCCTACTGTAAATTATGAGGACATTGGAAGTCACTGAGGTGTTCTCTGATCATTTAAAGGCACGTGGCTACAGTCTGCATTATACAGGGAACAGTATCACTAATGTATTATAAGGGACTAATGCAAACCTTACTGTAAATTATAAGGATTTTAGAAATCATGGAGCAATTATGTGACTATATTAAGACACTATATTTATATAGGTCAGTAAACTATATTCTCTATGTATTATAAGGAATGCTGTAACCCCAACTGTAAAGTATTATTAAAAAAAGATGAATTCTATAAAAAAAAAGTTTGTGGTTAAGGTTCAGGAAATGGTCAGGACAGACAGCCTTCAAATAAAGTCAAGGATCAGATGACAGTCTTTTTCCATACCAGTAACAGAAGTGTCTGCAATACATTCAAGAACGGGCAAGTAGTGATGGGTGAATACATTCACCAGACACTAATCTTTTGCAAATTTCTGCGTTTTGCCTCCAGCAAATAAATTTGGCAAACTGTGGTGAAAATACGGAGGTGAAAAATCTGTTGCAAGTCAGAATAGTCGCATGCATAATTGTCGCTCATCAGAATAGTTGCTTTCATAAAATTGTCATGTGTGAAACTTATTTGGACACCCTTTGACTTTAATGCATTTGGACAAAATATACGTGTAAAATTGTGTCTCTCAAAATTGTCAAGCATAAAAATTATTTTGATGCCCATTGACTTCAATGCGTTTCATGAACAGCCCAGATTTGCCCATCACTACAGGCAAGGTTAGCTATGAAAAAGGCACCAGCACTGGTGTCAGTGGAATCTGCATGGTACTTTGGGGATGCCATTCCCCTTGTGTACCTGGATACACAATGAGGCATTGACCTAGCAATTGTGTGCTATTACAAGTATTAAAACCACTTTATTCTGTAACCAGAATTGCCAATATGGGCCCTACAGGCCAACAGAAATGTAATTTCAGCCCACATGGCTACATTATTTATTTAAAACGATCAGATTCTGAATCAAACAGTAAGCTACAATTAAATGCAGTTATTCCTTTCATTTTTAACTGCTGTGGGGGTGCTGCTTGTGGTAATACTGTTGAACAGTGTGTGTGGTTTCTGTGATTCTATGTCGATGACTAATAATGCTGCAAAATGATATGCCTCCTAAAATTGATAAGAGTGTTGAAAAGTAGATCATATAGAGAACACATTGGTCCATTAATACATTTAAACTTATGGCACAGAGAGTGAATTTTAGGCATTTTGCCCTAAATATAATTTAACAGCATTCCTACGTAGCTGCGGTATATTCTTTTTTGGGCTTTAGTTCTCCTTTAAATAAATAGCCAGTATTAGGCCTGCCCTATTCAGGAAAAGGGAAGTATTTTTTTGTCCCTTGTTCTCAATTCTATTCTCTTTGATTTCTAATCTAAATATTTAACATATATAAACTTTCCATATACAGTTGTATAAAAAGAATGACTTGTATGTATCACTTATTTATTTTTGAATAGGCATTTCCAGACACCTGTAATGAAACATTAGGTTCAGATGCCAAAACCACCGGGGCTGTTCAAATGAGGATCAGAAATGCTAATCTGAAATTGGAAAGACTTTGTCAAGCTAAGTCCTTGGTTCTTATAGAAGCTGATGAAGCCACCAAACCAGTAAGTAAAAATGGCATTGATCATATGTAAATAATACATCTTATATATAGTTCCGATAATCCATTAGTAACTCTATATGGGGAGGCCCATTTATCAAAGTTTGAATTTATGTCAACATTTTCTGCAAAAAACTCAGTTCAAATCTGCAATGTTATTTTTCAGTTTATTTGTTATAATTTCTCGAAATTTTGGGTTGCGGGAAATAATCCGAATTTTGCGATTTTTATGGATTTTCAATCAGAAAAACCCAAAATCTTTGGGGTATTGCATGAAACCCAGCGCACATTAAAATATATTTGAGACTTGCTTCTTTACAATATTCACTTGGGGTGAAGGGCAGCAACTAAGGTTAAAGGACCAGTAACATCAAAAAATCTAATTGATTTAAAGTAATAAAAATATATGGAGTGTTGCCCTGCACTGGTAAAACTGCAGTGTTTGCTGTGTAGCCATGGGGGCAGCCATTCAAAGGAGAAAGGGCTCAAGTTACACAGCAGATAGCAGATCAGCTCTGTAGAACATAATGGTATCTGTTATCCATTGCTTATCCTGTGCCATATAGCCATTTTTCAATTTCCGCCATTGCTACTTAGCAGCTTGTTTATATGAACTATAGTAATCTTTCTGAAGCAAGCAGATTAGTTTTAACAGCACAGGGAAACACTACATGATAAAATTCAAGAAACAGGTATACTTATTGTCAAAATGAATACAAGCCCAGTGTCCTTAATAAATCCCCCATCATGCTTTATCATGATCAGATATGTCACGTGGGCTTATGAAATAGACTGTATTTTGACTTCTTGGTAAAGCCCCAGACAGGACAATGTTGAAATTTTTTAAAATCAGACATTGCATTTGATAGGATTAACATTTGAACTTGGCAATGGTTTCAATATATAATATTGAAAATATATAATATTATATTGGATAAATTGGATATTACATAGGATTAAATAGGATGTATCATTGAACCTTGCTTTAGTTTTTGGAAGAAGTTGTAAACTGGGCATGTGAACAATAGTGCTGTTATTAGCAGATGGGAAGTGGTATAAGACACTTATGCATGCAAATGTTGCTGTGTGATGGCATAATGTTTATTTTGATGTTAGAACTGTGCTCCTGTGGTAATCATATTTCCTCTAGTGACCTGGCATACTTCTTTAGATTGCATGTCCTGTTAAAAAGACTATGACTGAACCTGACTAGAACTCCCATAACTTATTCTGACTGTCAACCTGTTTACATGTTGAGCCTTGTCAGCTGGTGTCAGGCTTAGATTTGCCTGACCTCAACTTGACTAATGAATCTTTGTTACTTTGCATTTATGAATTTCATCACCCTCTATCCATTTTACCTCCTGTTATAAGCTTGGTGTTGGAATGAGTTGCTTGTGGGTCATTACCTATGCTCTGTTCTGACACATGGAGAGTTTTTCTTGGGAAAAATGGATTCACCTTAATGCATACAAAGATGATAGACATGCAGCAAAGTCTACTTCTATTATATTCAGGACACCACCTTTCCCAACATACCTTTTTCAACTGAGCTTTCCCAGGATACTGCAATTTCCTATAAACAAACAAGAGGTCTTTGCATGTTAGTGTTTTTAGCTCCAAACCCCTTTTGATCACAACCATTTGTTTGTGCCCCATGAAAAGATGGTTGTAATACTTTCTTACCTATAGTTAGAGTAATTCCCACAACTGTAAATATATACCCTAGCTGACCTTATGCATTATGGGTTGGCCCCCTTTTGAGGGTCCAAATAGAGAGCTAGGGGATCACTGCAGTACAACATTCAAAATGTTTAGAATATTACATTTACTTAAAATCCAATACAAATGGAAATAACATAAAAATGAAGCAATTGGATTATATCTGCAAGTCAGAAATTAGTTATTAAGATATAATAAAAGTGCTTCTACCATTTACAAAAGAGTGGGCCACTTTAATACAATCTGTTGAATCCATAATGCAGAAAGTGGTTAAAGCTAGATGAAACATACCTTTTAAAAAGTTTGGAAGTTAAGTCTATGTAATGTCTAATGCATTTTATTTTGTACGCTTAACAAAAAAAACTGTGCTGCATTTGTTTTTGACAAGCATGAAAACATCCCAGCATGAGACTGCAAAAGGAATTATGTCGAGAAATTACAAGTGATCCATCTCGCAATGAATTATCCACCTCAATAGCCTGCAGAACTCAGCTACCAATTAACACCTACTTTATTACATGTTGGGATGTACTTAATAACTTTCATGTGTTTATGCACTATTACCTTGACTGATGCCTCTTGTACAAGTAGGCATAATTGGCATATCAATATGCAAAAGTTAAAAGGATTAACCCTCCTAAAACTAATGAGCATTTCTGTATCCAGCTGCTAAATGAGACAAAATTAGCATTTTTCACTTTTCCGTCGGATTTTATCATGCCATTCCTCATTGTTGATATTACCTTGTTATAGAAGTTTTCTCTATATTTGGCAAAATATACAGGGCATTTATAGCCCAATGGGTTTGACAAAGACCAAAAAAAGGTTTGTGGAAAGTAACATGAAACATTGGTTTTCTTCAAACTCAATACCACAATACAGTACCTTTACATTAGTAGAGATAATAAACTGATTAATTTTTGTCAGTTACAAAGGGACAGCTAATAGCGGAATATTATGTTATCAAGAACGTCTAACAGGCAAATGCTATATTGAATGCCAGATGTACAGTACACATTGTTAAATGATTTTTGGCGCATACGGAATGTATTTTTCCATACAAATTGTCTGAGGTAAAGTGCCGCAACAAACATTAATATGGCATCATGCAGTGTTTTGACATAGACAAAAGATTGATGAAGAAATGGTTTTCATTTTAAGAGTACCCCATGGTGTTTGCGGAGCTGTCACCAACATAATCACAACTTGGATTAGAAAATCTTTATGGGTTTCAACAGTGCAATTGTGAAGCATTATAGGAAATATTATTTGTAGTATAAAGAAGAATTACTTCCCCAAACAAAATATATTGCTATAACATTATGTACTTAGACATATGACTACTAAGAAAAGTAAAATACATAATTCCTCTCAATGAATAATAACACAAAAAGTGTGCATTTCATTCATAGTTGTCCCAACTTTGTGATGTCTTTATCACAGAGCTTCATGCTGATACCCCCTTGCACCACTGTTACCCATAACAATTGAGCAAATTGAACAGTGTTCTTCATGGTAGCTTCTACAAAATGTACCCCTTTTATAAAAGTTTTTGAGATCTCTGGACCACCTACAACACTCTGAGACTGCACTAACCCAACTAACTAATGACCTTTTAACAGCAAAAGTCAACAACCACTTCTCACTACTCATACTTCTTGATCTCTCTGGTGCATTCAACACTGTGGATCATCCTCTCTTTATCCAATCCCTATATTTGATTGGTCTTTGTGATATGGCCCGGTCTTGGTTCTTTTCTTATCTCTGTAATCATTCCTTCACTGTCTCCTACAATGGAGTATTATCTTCTTTCTGTTGGAGTTCCTCAAGGCTCTGTCCCCTTATTATTTTCTCCCTATACTATCTCCCTCTGCAAACTTGTATGGTTTTTAATAACACCTCTCTATCTATCTCTCCTCTCCTGATCTAAATCCAGAGCTCTTAACTCGGGTCTCCTCCTACCTATCCTCTATCTCTACTTGGATGTCATAATGCTACCTTAAATGAAACCTCTCTAAAATGTAAATGGTTCTCTTTCCCCCAATTAACAACCATAATATTACAGAAGTATCTATTGTAGTCAACAGTTCCACTATCACCCCATCTCCCTAGGCCCAGTGCCTTAGGGTTTTCCTAGATTCTACCCGTCCTTCATTCTTCATATCCAACCACTTATTAAATCATGTCAATTTCACCTAAAGAATATATTCAAAATACAATAATTTATCACCCAAGATGCGGCCAAAATTATAATACTTTCTCTCATTATATTATTTCTAGACTACTATAACTCTCCATCAACTGGCCTTCCCTCCAGTCCATGATGAACACTGCTGCCAGGCTTACAAACCTTTGCAACCACTCCTCCTCTGCCATGCTACTCTGCCAATCAATGCACTGGCTTCCACTACCTTTCAGAATAAAATGAAAACTGATGACCCTGACATTCAAAGCACTTCATAACTCTGTCCCTCCCTACATCTCTGAACTCATCTTTATATACTCACCCAATTGCTTACTACACTCCTCTACTGACCTTCTCCACAACTCTTCTCTAGTTACCTCCTTACATGCTCGCATCAAAGACTTTGCAAGGGCTGTACCCCTTCTCTGGAATTTTCTCCCACAGTCTGACCCTCTCCCAGTCTTTCTGCTTTCAAAAGATCTTTTGCTCACTTATTTAGAGAAGCCTTCCATATGCTACATCTCTCAACTGCTTCTTTTGCCCATTCCTGAACCTTGTGTCTCATTTCCTCACCTTTTGTACCTGTACTGGTTTTACTGTATGTAACAATGTATAGTATATGTACATATTTCATATTATTTCTTTGTATAAGCACATTTATTTTACAGCGATGCACAATACGTTTTATTATTCCTATTCTTATTATTTATAATAATAATAATAATAATATTAACAATAATAATAATAATAACAATAATAGTAATAATAATGTTAATAATAATATTATTTGACCTTTAACATTTTAGTGCAGATATGAGACCTTTTATTCAGATTGTTCAGAACCTGGGGGTTTTTGGATAATGTATCTTTCCATACTTTGGATCTTCATACCTTAAGTCTATTAGAAAATCACGTTAACATTAAATAAATCCAGTAAACTGGTTTTGCTTCCAATAAGGATTAATTATATGTTAGTTTGGATGAAGTACAATGTACTTTTAATTATTAAATAGAATAAGGAGATTATTTTTAAAAATGTATATTATTTATTATTATTATTATTATTATTAATGGATTGGATTATTATAACGGAATCTATGGGAGACAGGCTTTCTATCATTCTGAGCTTTCTGGATAATGGGTTTCTGGATAACAGATCTCATACCTGTACACTAACCATAATGTAATGGCATAGGACCTTCAAGAGGGCCTTGGCCAAAGACCTTCAAGAGGGTTTGAACAGAAAGAAATTAACAACCACTGTTCTAAGGGTTAGGAGAGATGATAAGGAAATTGATTTCAATCAGCCTACGTAGGAAGCCTACATAAGATGGAAATATCCATTTGTAACAGTGGCACCTATTTAAAAGCTTAAAAAAATAAAGTAGAAGGAAGTTTCTGTAGAACCTCTACTATACGTTTTGGCAGAAAACTGGAGACAGATTTGCCTTTATTTTTTTTTTTTAC
This sequence comes from Xenopus borealis, assembly GCA_024363595.1. Lineage (NCBI taxonomy): Eukaryota > Metazoa > Chordata > Amphibia > Anura > Pipidae > Xenopus > Xenopus borealis. The sequence continues at coordinate 54,086,901 of CM044448.1, forward strand.
AGATTTATTGGTAAATTTAGCAATCAATATTTAATAACCTTTCTCTACACAGTTTATGCAGACCAGTTGTGTACTTAAAAATGAATCAAGCTTAGCATGGCACACCAGAGTATTAATGATCCCTGAATCCTTTATAACACAGAAATTACTTGTTTACTTTTCCATCTGAATGAAGTCTAGTAAATTGTGGGTTACTTATATAAAGCTGTGTCTAAAGTTTCACACCCTCTTCCCTCACGGAGGATTTTATTATTTTCATTTTTAATTCCTTACCCACTTACTGCAGTTGTGTAGAGGAAGGCAAATCCTTAACAGGGAAGGGGTAGAGGATTCCATGATACAGAATGATTTGCAAAATTTACTAATCTGAGAGGTTCACAGTCTTAGATTATTGGAATTTTAGCCGGATTACATATACAACGTGTTAATATTAAATTATTTATACCTGTAAGTGGGGCAATGTACAAATGTCCTATCACTGAAATCAATGAATACAGAAATACAATTTTCAGTGAACCCCCAAAATATGCCCTCTCATATAAAGTAAGCTATGAACATCAACATTAATTAAAAACTGCAGAGTTTCAGTCAATTTTTATAAATGTTGTCTGAAAATGTAGAAAACAATGCTCAGCATTATTGACTGACCTCTGTCCATGTTTCAAGTAAAGAAATTTCTGTTAAGAACTGTTACTTTTTCCCTAGGAAATGCCTTATAAAATATTATTTTTTTATAACATTTTTCTATCAGTAAGATTATATGAAATTAGTAAGATTTAGGAAATTGGGGATTCCATGCATACCCACGTACAAAGGGTAATACATATATGCATCCCTTAATGTAATCAGATGTTCCCTTTAAAACAAAACTAACATACAGTAAAAACACACATTTTGCATGGCATTTTGCAGTTAGACCCATTCATACTTGTACAGAGACACATTTGTACTAATTTTGGTTCTGTACATTACCACAATGACTTTTAAATGAAACAACTCAAATGTAGTTGAACTGCAGACTTTCAGCTTTAATTCAGTGGGTTGAACAAAAGATTGCATAAAAATTAAATGAAGAATAGTGATGGGCGAATTTATTCGCCAGGGGCGAATTCGCGGCGAATTCCCGCGATTCGCCACTGGCGAATAAATTCGCGAAACGGGCAAAAAAATTCGCCAACAAAAATTCGCCGCGCAAAAACGAGTGAATCAGCGAAAAATTCGCGAATTTCTCTGGAAATTCGCGAATTTTTCGGCGAAGCAAAACGCGGCCGTTTCGCCCATCACTAATGAAGAACTAAATCCTTTTTTAACACAATCATTTAATTTCAATGGCTCAAAAGTAATTGGACTAATTAAAAAACTGAAAATAAAATGTTAATTTCCAATACTTGATTAAAAACCTTTTGCTGGCAATGACAGACTGAAGTCTTGAAATCATGGACACTTCGCCACCTTAAAACTGCCAAATTGCCATTGTAGCCTATGGAAGACTAAAGTCCTGAAAATAGTTAAAATTGTTAGAATTGAACGATACATTTGAACGATTTTTATTCGATTGAAAATGCCCTTTAAAAAAATTCGATGGTCAGTTTATTTACTTCAAAATTCGACCCTTAGTAAATCTGTCCATAAATGCATGGTTGGATATAGGTATACAGCCCTGCAAATTCCAGGCTTGGCAACCCTGTACAGCAGTGATCCCCAACCAGTAGCTCATGAGCAACATGTTGCTCTCCAACCCCTTGGATGTTGCTCCCAGTGGCCTCAAATCAGGTGCTTATTTTTGAATTCCAGGCTAGGAAGCAAGTTTTAACTGCATAAAAACTAAGTATAATGCTAAGCAGAGCCTCTTGCAGGCTGCCAGTCCACATAGGGGGCTACCAAATGGCCAATCACAGCACTTATTTGGCACTCAAGGGACCTTTTCATGCTTGTGTTGCTCCCCAATTCTTTTTATATTTGAATGTGGCTCAAGGGTAAAAAAGGTTGGGGACCCCTGCTTTACAGCATACAGTACATTTCAGCACAGCCATGTATTGCTCCTATTTGAAACTACATGTCGAGTGATCCATATTATGTTACATACCCATGCCAGTGAAATTGAGTTTAAATAGTACAGTAAATGCCCCCACACATACACAAGATAATGACACCGCATTCTTCTTGAGTTCTAATGGACAAACTTTAGTAAGTACATTTTGTAGAACAATACAATTGACTATAAAATACATACTTCTCATCATATTATGTCTCCTAGATTCTTTTGTTGCATTCCTTGTGATGAATCGGTAAAAAATCTGTAATAGTAATTTTATGCTAAACAAAAGCATAATCAAGCACTTAATATGAAAATCTAGTTACACCATGCAATTATAAAAGTAACGCTATCTGCCCACATAAAATAGATAAATGGGAAGAGACTAGCGTGGCTGATGTTATTTGAAATAATTTTTTGTCAAATGCATCTTTAATACTCCTTGTTAAATATTTTGTTTCCCTTGTCAGCAATAAAAAATATTAAATACATTTCTTAATGTACTCTATATTGGTATTTCGTTGTGGATCACTGTGAGAAGTCCTTTCAAAACAGGACACAGAAAAATTATCTGGCTGAGTTAGAATACTAAACAATAGATGTTTTTGAGTTACTCTTTTTAAGTTTGCTGTGAAACATATCAGACCAGAGGGGATCTACCAGGGTGCCCCGTTCAACCAAGTTTTACTTTTGATGCTAGTAAGCCACTTTCTAAAAATTTTTCATTTAATAATATTGATTTAATAGAACACATAGAGACACATACCTTTGTGTACTTTTGAAAATAGCCTTTTATACTAAGATACTTTTATACAGGTACAGTACTTCTAGCCAATCTGCCTGCAGCTCCAATAAATGTTTCCAATCTTTTGGATTAACCCCCATTTTTACTTGAAATAGCCATGGCACATATGTCTATCAATATATTAACCTATAGCGGCCCAAGCTATTCATAAGTAATAACTCAACAGTTATATATTGGCAACATGTTTTGTCCTTATTGTTTTAATAACCTATGTAGTCAAAGATCACATTTATGAAGAATTGATGCTCATTGATCCAGTCAAGTCCTACAACATTGTAGGAACCAATGGGACTTTTAGTTTACCTGTAATAGAAGACAAACTCTGCAAAATGATAGTCCTGTTTCAACATCTGTTTCAACACTAAAATACTGTATATACTGTATGTTTACTGTACTGAGTGTAACCTCAAACAATATTGCACAGGCACACACTCATATGTAGAAATTCAATGATTTAAAAGATATTTCATAATCTGTCTTCATTAATGAATGGCCTCAAGCCAACAATCAGCCACAGAGGAAAGCAAACTGTGTAACCTGTAAGAATTCTCACAAAGCAAAGTTTGATATAATACAGTATACCTTTAGGGGCAACATAAAATCCACAAAGAGCTTTTATGTAAAATTATAAAAATGGCTACAGGCTACAATATATTTAGATGACAGATTACAATGAAAAAAGCTCCCATTGCTTCCTTTATTGTCATGCAAACAATCATTGCAAAGGGGAAATTCAAAGGCAGCATACTGTGCAGAGTTACATAAATAAACTAGTAAAAGTGACAAATCTCCCCTTTTGCGGAGAATGTGTAAATGCAGAGCAAACATTTACATTACTTTGTATTCTCAACTTGACCGCAGTATCCAGGGTACATTGTTCTGAATATCTTCAAATGCAGAACACTGGTTAGAAGGAATGATTCATACTGTAGAACTATATGTTTTTTTTCTAAAAGAAATTCAACGTTAAGGTCTAGGTTCATAAAAGCTCAGGCCATGTTTATTTAGCCAAGGTGCTTAAATGAAACTAGGGTACAAATTTTATTTGGCATATTTTTTAAACAGTATTCACCATTTGAGTATTGACAATTTATTTTTTCACAAAATATTATTCTAGTTTAAATAAGACTTAGATGCGCACAATATACAGTAGGAATTTTCAGCTGCATCAAAAAACATCTGTAAGAATCTTTTGGGGAGTTTAGGAGTGCCCACAAAAAAAGCATGCCCCACAATATATGCACAGATACTGCATTAGATTCTCTATGTCATTTGAATCATGTACTCCCCTGAAAAATGTTTGTTGTTCATCCTATTAGGCTGAACCAGCAGACACGCACTGGCCAAAAAAGTATGTGTGGAAGCAAGTATCTTTGTGAATAGCAATTTTTGCACTTTTCTTACACACTTGCTTCTGTAAATTATTCTTATAGAGAGGTGATTAAAAATAAATTTTTGTAAACATATTAGTAATACAATTGCAGATGAAGAAATCAATGAAATGGTAGGATTTTTTTTATCTGTGAGGTTGGTTTGATTGTTCTTTTTTTTTTTCTCACATGTAGAAATGAGTTGCATATAGAATGGAACACCATAAGTAATGTTGTAAAGCTTTGTCTGGTAGCCTGCATACCCATTAATCTATGCATACAGTTCCATAATGTTTTATTTTTGTCAGAACAAGCACATGTATTGGCTTACTGACCAACCTTGGGTAAGATAGGGAGCAATGCTATAGCAGTCAATGATAAGAACCTTACTTGTAAACTCTGGTAGGGCAGGCATGGGTGTGAATGTGTAAATGATAATTAATGCTTATTAGTCTCTTAAATGCTATGGAAGCTTTGCTTAAAAACAGGATTGTTTTTAAGACAGGGTGACCTAATTATGTAAATAAATTCTTACCAAAAAAATCTTGAAAAAAGTAAGTTACTGATATGAGAAAAGTAAGATCCAACACATTTTGTTGTTTGTATAGTGTAGGCTTTGTATCATCAAACTAAATACTCTATGATCAGTAATAAAAAAAAATCTCTTTATTGACTTACAACCTATACATCAAGAATAATTTACTCATCCAACACAAATGAGAAAGACTTCCTTCCAAAAAATTTAATGAAGTTGGTGAATATTTATATATTTAGAGTAAATTCTTCACCAGACCTTCAGAATGTCCTCAGTTAACTGCAATGACACACAACTGCTGTTCATTTCATATTTGAAACTAATTTGCAATTACTTTTCGATAAAGATTTTAGCAGAACAAATTCCCTTTGTAATCTACTTTTGATTGAAAACTGGTTCAAACTGAATACAATAGAATTGTTTTTATTTGTTCAACTTACCCTCCGATTACTAATTTAAATCAAAAACTCTAACCTTGTTAGCATCTGGACTTATTTCCATAATAACAAACCCTTCAAAACCTACAAAGCGATGAATAATTGACAACAAATGAAATGTTTTGATAGTTGTCTCCACAAAGCATGTTTAATGTTTTGTGTTGCTTCCTAGCTAATTATGTAGATGACACATTTGTCAGACCTTGACTGCCATTAGAAACATGTTTCCAGAGGGGAGAAAAACAGGCTATTCATAGAGTAATTAACTGGGATGCTCAATGACCTGTGAGAGATTCAAATGGCTGCCAGTTCAGGCATTGTTTTGTTACAGAAGCAGAGGGGTAATTAAAATTCCCGAATTACAGTGTTAAGATAAAGCATTTGTTTGTTGACAGTATACTCTTCCTCTAGTTTGTTAATTCTTTTTTAAATAGCTTCTAATCCATTTTATAGCCTTATGAGTTGTGTGTTTGAATATTTTGTGACATCTAATATTATTGTAAATTGTTTTTAGATGACGAACTGAGTGTTTGGCACTTGTACGGTAGCACAAGGTGGGCGGTACTGAAGCTCTGCTTTCCCCTTCAATTGACAGCCGTGTGCTATCATAATAAGCTGGAATATTCTGTCTTTGAGAGGAAAAAAGTGTGTTTAATGGGTCATCCCCACATGGCAGGTCTTGAAGAATAACAATGAAAATATGATTAATGTGTGTCACAACCTCTTTAAAATGGTTGTGTTCTTTGGTTCTAACAACATATTTAGAAAATTACTGGTCTGTATGCTTAATAAATTGAGCAAAAGTTTGAAGTGAACTTTTACAAGAAATTTGCATGAAGAATTCAATGATTTTCAGTTTAACTGTGCCCAGACACGGTTAGACATTTGCAGGTTACCCACTCTTGATCAGGCCTGGAGTCGTTATGATTAATCATTAAATACAAACAACTAAAAGGGGCTTGTTCAGATATTGATTACGCAGGTAAAAACTTCTTTTAGCTAAATACCGCATTGGTTTTGGTACACAAACAACAACTTAGCAATTAGGAATCCCTTATGTGATCCAACTGTTGGTTCAAGGCTGAACAATCAGACTGTTCAGATTTGCCTCACCACTTTTTTTGTGTGCAATCACTAAACTAAAGTCAGTGGAGTTAGTGGGGTTAATAGACATTTTGTAATCATTATGCAGGGTCCAGAGATATGACACTGTATCAATAAGTACATGGATCTTGCAAAAAGGATTCCAAGGTCCAGATGAGGTGCAATACAAGGGTGCTTAACCTATACTGAAAACACAAAAGCATGATATTAGTTTTTAGACTGGTGGGTAAGATTTTATTGTAAAATATATAGTTCTACCAATAATGAGATTCATAAAAATTTAACAATAAAAATGTTCTTGTCCCTCCATAAATAGCCATAAAAGATAGTTATTAGTGTTTTGTTTTAAATACCTCTATAATATAACCTTGCATAACAGACTCACAGTCTGAGTTACATAAAATCCAGAAACCATGTACAGTATTTATTCCAGTGTCCATATTGCAAGTCACAATATGCTAAATTACATCTGTACCTTTGGAGACCTGCAGGCCATATGTGATCCCATAGAATGATTAGCTTCACTGAATTACATGTATAACATGTATTTATCATACACTGATCAGTATAACAGGTTTTAGGCATAGATTATTAAAATTTGTGCCTAAAACATATTATACAGAGCATAACCAGTCCACTGTATAGAAAAATCTGGATGAAATTGCTCTAAATTATTAAGTCAAACTATCACAAACAAAGGAAACTGAACTCAAACTTTATATAACATACAAACATTTCTCACTCTTTTGCTAAAACTATCAAATTCCCTCAAACTTTTTTACCATATTTATCAACAAATTTTCACTAAAAAATATGGTATGTAAAAAAATCATATGTAAAATCATGATTTATTGGATTTGATGCCCGAAAACTCCATCTTTTTTGGATCATCTTTGGATTATTCTATGAAACCCAGCACAGATCAGGATATCTTCCAACTGCAAATGGGACATTTGCCATTGACTTTTACATGATCTCAACAGGTTTGAGATGGAGTACTTTTTTAGTTGGACTTTTAACACCATCGGAGTTTAATGAATCATGGAAAATTTGAGTTTTTCTTTTTTCAGAAAACATGGTGTTTACTATACAGAATAAAAATCAGACTCAAGTAAATAAACCCCTTAATGTGGACCTAAAGTAGGTTGACAGCACTACTGTCTATTTTAACTAACAAATAGCTGGACATAACATGTTATTGTGCAAAGATGTATGTGTTAATTCACAATTTACAAAATCTTCTTTCCTCAGTCTGACAGCATCTTACTTTCATACTGATGAGTTTAGTTTCTTTAGTAGTTATATGATAAAATTATAGTTGTTCCAAATACTCCACCCACATTAATAAATTGGGTTCTTCATAGGAAGATACAGTATACGAGTATGGGATCCTTTATCTGGAAGCTTTGAATTAGGAGAAGGCCATCTTCCATTTAAAAAAAAGTATTTCCTTTTTCTTTGTAGGAATAAACCAAAAGCTTATACTTTATCTAAACAAAAATGTAATGGAGTATATTTATCAACGAGTGAAGTTAGAGAACACTACAATGTGCTAGAGTGAAATACTGACTCTCTCCATTAATTTCTAAGGGATTTGTAAAGATATCTTTCTCAAAGGGTGAAAGTTAAAGTTCACCATTTGATAAATACACCTTTAAAATTCCCATAAAAATTAATGGAAAGAGGTGGTACTTCCTGCTAGTGGACTGTGGCAATCTCTAACTTCACTCTTTAATAAATATACCCCAGTGAAGCCATGCTGGAGGCAAAACAAGTATACTGGGTTTATTAAATTTTTACATGTAAACTCCTCCAAAAAATGTGATCAGTGAACAGCCTTTTTAAAATCTCTAGATAACTGCCACTAAAAGGTTGAATGTAAAGCTGTAGCATACTCTTAATCACTTAAAAATCCTTCTCCTCATCTAGCCCACCATGTCATCTTCCTCAGGAATTTACTTTGGGTGTTGGCTAATGAGCATGCGCAGTTCAGCTCAGATTACTAAACAAGCCCTCCAGTCTAACAGCTAATGAAGAGATAGCATTGCTGGTTCCCACAGAAACTCTGCTCTGGCTGTCTCATCCTATTTTTGTCTCCTAACCACCTCTCCTGAGCTCAGCTTAACCATTACAGTGCTTTACCCCAGTAAAACTTTTTATCAAAGTATGTTGTGCCTGTGTAAACCCACATTCTGCATTGCATGAACTTTACAGCATACATGTCCTGTTTGCAGATGTCAATGTTACCGATGTTGTGTCAGAGGGAAAATGGCTGCCAGGTGATAGCTGCTATTCATTTTAGGATAATGTGATGGCATGGTTAATGGAGGAGGTATATGCAATTCAAATGATGTGGCTTTGGTGGGGAAGATATGACCAACGTATATACATGATAGGAAAATGTAGGCTTTACATCTCATTTAATTTTTTTCCAAAATTTGAAGATCCAATTTACAGAAATTTCAATTATCAGGAAATGTATTCCAGATTATTCTAGTGCAATCCTAGAGCCTTTGATGTGGATACAACTTGGCTCATATAATCAGTATCCATCTTATATGAATGGAATCAGCATCCTTCTTTGCTGCAATTTGTTAGTATCCATCTTAGCTGCAATCTATTAGTAGCCATCTTGGTTGCATGATTCCCTTATCTGTGAACACCTTTTGCAGAACACATAATAATGAGTGTTGTGTTTGCATTTTGTATGTGATTTGACAACTTTAAGTCCTTTAAGTAATTTAAAACTTTCTAATTGCTAAATCAATACCCTAATAAGTTCCACTGAACTGAGAGTACAGTTCTACATATTTTTGTTGTAGGGGTAGACATCTTCTTGTGGTACTGAAATTATGATTAAAGAGGTGAGACCCTGGTGGGGTGGGAGAGAAGTGAAAGAAGGCATGATATGGACCTCCTGCGGTTCACATGCCTAAGTCTGTGATATGAATGGCGTCTCGGGTCAGTTAGCTTGTACAAGTTGGTGTGTACAAAGAAATAAGTTCTGTTAATAGGATGAGGCTTGTCAGGGCCATGTGAATGTGTATGTGGCCCATATTATTTTATTATTAGTAATATGCAGCACCATGATTGCTAATGGCAGTCATGATTACAAATGCAAAACAAGACAGACACCAGTATTAGGGTTCTTATATGCAGGTGTTTGTACCTGCACTCCCATGCATTATATATTTTTATGAGTTAATTATGTATACAGCTATGCACTTACATGAAATAAATTCTTTTTTGGGGGGGCTGTATCCATTAATTGTACAAATCTAGAACTTAATTCATCATTAAAGGGCTGATTTATGAAACCATGACTTTTTCAGGTTGTTCTTTTGGACCCCAAAAATCAAATAAAGGTGTGGGGAAGTCAATGTCAGATGTCCTTTTTTACATCTAGAAGGGTTTTCTTTGTTTCATGGTTTTAGAGGTTTACATGTATTTTTGACACTGCCTTTTATGCGATAATACAAACAGTTATAGTTATTGTGCAATTAGTCAAAAAAGTCACCGGTCTAAAACCACTGAAATGAAACTGTTGATAAATAGTACTCTACCAGCACTGACAATGCCGGCAGTTATTTAGTTATTCTAATATACTTCAGTGCTGATGGACAGAAGAATCTACATGACATCAAGATCTGACCTGACCAACACAGAGTGACCCAAGGGCTGTCTTTGTAAATGCAAATTTATTCAGTTATAAATAAATGGATGAATACTACACACTATTGGGTCTGCACCCTATCCCTATAATCACAAATGCATATCATATATATATATTTTTTTTTATGTATATATATATATATATATATATATATATATATATATATAATATATAAAATATAAATGCATGTATGTATAATTTTATTGATATAGGATAACTTATTTACACAACACTGTACATCTGAAGAATTCATTTCAATCATTTGCTGTTTCCAAACTGAGCATCATGGCAATCTATGCAGCAATGAAACACTAAAACACTAAGCACTAACTATCATTCCTGGTTGTATATTAATGGCATTTTTTATTTAAAATTATAAAAATTCCTAAAAGAAACACCTAAAACAACAAAGTAAAAAAAACCTTTAAAAGTACACTATTATAATTATTTAACAATAAACATTTAGAACATATTGGTTCTCTCACTTCCGAATAATAGCTACTTTATAATATATTTTTATTGCAAAGCAAATTGTATTTTACAAATTATACACTATGGATGATATGTAGGTTACAACTTTTCATTGTAGAAAATGTCATTGTTTAAGTTTTGCAAAGACATTGAGACCCACTTGACAACAAAATTAACTTAAGTCCAAGTGAATTCTTTATTTACTTTGCCAAAACTGAGAATATGGTCTTTGTTAAAAAGATATGACAGAGGCTTCCATTGCATTTGATTCAAGTGAGCTGACAGCAGCATGTAGTGAGCTCTGATTATCCTGAAGACACTGTCAGCTATGATTGATCTTGGTTTTCTCTCCCTGTGTAACAGTTTTTGCAACACAGCTGAACCCCGAATCATGTTACGTTGTCAATTCTCTGCATGAATGAAGAAGAGATGAACTCAAAAGAGTTAGGCATTGACCCTGAACTCACAGCACAGTCTAACGTGACTGTGTGTTTCATTTAGTGGAGTACAAATTAAGCTAATGGTTTTAGGTAATTCCTTTTGATAGCACAAGGGGGCAGGGATGTACTATGGAATAAAGGAAAATATCAATTTAAAAAAACTCTACCATACCATTACTTTTCTTATTCTGCCTTGAATTTGGTTCAGTTAAAACACATACATTTAGTTTCTAGGTAAAACGAGATAAAGAAGTATTAGTATTAGCTTAATAACATTTTAAGATACATTTTGATTAAACTTTTTTTTATAATTTTCTAGATAAATTAATATGAAATGAAATGCTACCTGCTTAATCATTGTTGTGGGTTTATAAATACATTTTGAACCTACTATACTTACTGTGTATTTGGTAGAGTTTGAGAATATGGCATTGGTATGGTTGATGCTGAATAGCAGAGGATCACCACAAGCTCCTTCCAAATGAAATTCTACACCTGCTCCTGCCACTGTTGCATGACCAAAACTCCAATAAGGAAGCACTCTGAAAGACCTGATCCACTAGTCACCTAGCCTTGTATTGCTTACACAGATCAAAACAACATGCAGCATCTTCACTAAAAGATTAGGGTTTCATGGTGATCTGAATGCGGTGATATGGTCAGAAATTATGAGCTTGTGTAAGCTAAGCATCTAAATAAAGCCTCATTTCAAATCTGTATGTAGGCAAGATGTTCAATACCAAATGATCATGCAGGTTAACAATAGTGATCATTAAACCAAAAATGGTTGAACTTTTTAATAAAGTAAATGAAAGGTTGAACGAAGTCTCTGACATAATATGAAAAAGAAGCATCCATGCCAGCAACTACATATGATAGTGGAGAACCAGAGGCATGTGTTTTCTTTTCAAATCACACTTGCCGTAATTGTATTAATTTAGGTTATGGTCACATGTTCACATTTGGGTTTTGTGATTGCAAAAACATCTAGCTGTAAACATATTGCTGCAGAGGCAAGAATGTCATACATAATAGAAAAAATTCAATAGTGATTACCCAAAACATATAACTCCCAACATTTTGGTAAAAAAAAAGAGGGACAAAAAAAGTGTTTTGACCAAGCCCATTTTGTGGCCACACCCCATAATTATCATGTTCATTTTACAAAATTTGCCAAGTTATGAAAGTTTGAACATATTTCTGTGTTTTTTTTTTAATTATTACAGTTTGGCTAATGAAGGTGAATTGCCCTTTAAGCTGTGAGTCGAACTTCTGCAAAGGGACCTGTTATCTAAATTGTTACAAATACTTATTTGCTTATCTCAAAATTGTTACAAAATTGTCTTATCTACACCTCATGGCTGTCCTGGGCTTTTTGCTAAAAGCCAATTAAGGTAGAAACATTGTATTGTTTTTATCAGAGAATATATGGATTTTTCCAGTACAAACAAGGGACTGCAGGTTGAGCTGTTAAAAGCGGGACTGTTCTGCTGAAAATGGGATGTATACAAATATATTATTATATTATTAAGGAATTTCACTCTCTAATTCCCACATAATCAAGCCCAGAAAAGGTATAAATGCAATTGTAAGTGCTGAATATTCCTAATTACCAAGACAGCATGATAATAGCCGGTGGTCAATATGAGTCAATCCTCATTGCCTGAAATATGGTTGGTCTTCTGCTTGGCTGTAAAGATCAGAGTAATAAAGATCAGAATAATAAAGCTCATTGATAACAGAAGCAGCATCTAGATTAGATAAATACATTGCGCTGTCCCAGTAGTTTATGTTATGTTAAAATGTATATGTTTAATGCTTATCTGCTTACCAATTATTATGCAGCCACCTAGTGACCGAAGCTATACAGCAGGCTCTGTATTTCTTTATTTGTAAAACCCTCCTCCTATACCTTCCTCATAAGTGATGGCACTTCTTCCCATCATCCTCTTTCCTGTTCCTGCCTTTCCATGAGGAGCTACAGCTCAGAGGTTAGGAAAGAAATATTCTTTTTGATGTGCAGCACTTATACATCCACTACCAGGTCTGGATTTGTGACAAGGCCACAAAAGCCCAGGCCTTGGGTGGCAAGTTGGTAGGGGTGGCAAGTTGGTAGGGGTGGCATGCTGACCAGCTGCTTGCTGAAGAGCACTGGGTGCGCATCTCCAAATGCGCTGATGCGCCAGCTCTCCCTAGAGCAGTGTGGTAGGCAGGCACCCGCAGCTTAAATCCGGCCCTGTCCAATGTGACATTTATCCATCCAGCTTAAATATAGCACCTTTGTGGATTCCAACTGTCTAATTAGTTCAGCAAACTGACAAAGATTGCCCTCAGTGGTTTTAACAGCTCCAGGCCCAACAGGGAGGTCTTAAAGTGATACTGACACTAAAAAACGCATTTTAACATAGAATGTACATTAAATGTTACCTATAGGTCATGTTGATCATTTTTTGCTGAAAGGTTTTGTTTTTGTATATAACTGTTAGCTGAAATGTCTAAGCCAGACTCTCTGACACCCTGACACTCTTACTTTGCAAACCTAACAGTCCCATCTCAGTCTGTTAGTTACAGTTTGTAATGATAACAGATGCCGGGTGCACAAATATGTCAGCCCACTCATACAGGAACATGGGGGATCAGACAGGTAATGTAAAAGCATCATGCAAATACCTTATGGCAAAGTTAGAAGTAGCTTTCAAAGCCAGTTATTATAATAGAGGTAAAAAAGAGTTTGACTTCAGGTATCAGAATCTCTTTAAGGGAAAATCAGCCATAATCACAGCAATTGGAGTCAGAATATACAGTATATATACTTCCCCAAAATAACAGCACTCATGATAAAACAGTATACGTTGTCTGGGTGCATGCATCATCTTGCACACAATTCTCCACCGAAGAAGCCGCACTCACAGGTAAATGCTTTATTTAGGAAACAAAGTGCTTTTACCAATGAATAAAAAGTCTAATGAAACCACCATGCACTCAAAGCCTTTCTTTGTCCTCATCCCTGTAGTCATATATATATATATATATATATATATATATATATATATATATA
>CM044448.1:54111260-54190983 GCA_024363595.1 Xenopus borealis
TATATATATATATTCCAATGAATATACAGTTTATGTGGCCCCCCAAACCAAAATCATAATCATAAACACTGTATAAAGAAATGGGTTTATCTCATTGCATATTAATTTAAAAAACAAAATTCTCAATTAAATATGTTGGTTACTCTGCACCTAATTGTTTACAGCTAAAACATAACAGTCATCCTAAGGTTATGTTCTTGCATATTTTGTTAACCTTCCCTCAGCTGTAAAGATGCAAGAAGGGCAACACTTTAAAAATGATGGCTATTTAGAGGCAGTTTGAATCCCGTACAAAGAATAACACATGAACATATATGGCTTGCTGAAATTCCCGGCATCTGTCTAGTAAAGATCTGAGAGGCTAGTCTGATATTTTTAGGTCTCAGTATGAAAACGAGATGTGCATTGTGTTCTGTAAAATATGTTCTGCCCCAGAGCTACCAAACATAAAATAAAATAAATTATTTACTTTTAAGTAAATATAGTTTCTGAGTTTGAATCATTGTAGTAAGGGTACTTGAAATATACCCTTCATGTATATAGACTAGATTCAATGAGGTCCATCTCCTTTATTACACACCTAGCTAGTGATCTCATTGGCTGTGCATGGGAATTTCTCTTACCCTCTGATACCATTAGTATGGATACTCAGCTCAGCTAACACCTAGGTGAAACAAATGATACTGATATTCATATCTGTCTTCACAATGTAAGATATTCGTTGACTCTGACAAGGCCAAGGGTGCATTTGAGGAAAAACAACTAACAATATTCAGGACATTTGTAACCCAGTAATGCTAACCTCAGTCTATCTACTGTAGTCCTATCTTCTCTTAATCCTACATTGGATTCTTCTGCACCATCCACCCCCTCCAGCAAGTGGTACTTTTCCTTTAAAAGACCAATGAACAACTGACACTCCTGGCCAATGATTAACTACTAGGGCATGCTCCAACCAGGAAAAAGAAACAGCTCTGCCTTTCCAACTTTGAATACACAACAACTACTAATTTACAGAAAAGGGGAACATTTTATTAATTTGTGAGTGCCCTAAAGACATTAAAATTGAAACAATGCTCATTATTTTTTGGGGGCTGGGTGTTAGAGCTGAAGCTTAGTGTTGCCCCTGAATTCTGCACATTTACTATGCTGTTTACTGGAAACGAGCATACTGTATAAAAAAGAGACACAACATGTATTTACTGTATACATTTACTGTTATTAAGAGGTACTTGAGCTTGTCGTCTTTAAAACAATTCAACTGCATCTGTAGGATGTATTTGAACTCATTCACAAACTCATGCACCAGAGTAGTTACCCTCATAAGCCAATTGTCAGCTAATTTGATTGTTTGCAGTGGTGCAATATTGTTAATTAACATTAACTGATATTAATCAGAAGACTTTCTTTTCCTGTGTTTTTCTAGGTAAGAAAAAATAAAGAAGGATTTCTAAATAAAACCAAAATAGCGGACAGGGGGAAAAAAGTAAGGTAAGACTTTCTTTTAAATGAGCTACATTCCTATTAGTTACTAGCATATTTTATAACAATATTGCATAACCTTAGGTTACCCAAATGTTGGAGAATTACAATTCTAAGCATACACAATGATTAATCAGTGCAAGCTAGGAGCTAAAGCAAGACCAGTGAACTAGTGTAAATTACAGTAAACTCTGTTTATTCTCATGGTTAAAAGATGACTGGTGTAGTGCTAAGACAATAGAGAATAAGGGGAGTAATTACTATGCTGTCATCTAAGATGTATACAATTACAGTTCCTAACCTTGCTCTTTTTATATATTTTCTTAGAGTTGCCCAGGTACACTTAGAAAGTTCATTTTTATTTCAGGTTGCATTAACAATTTCTGTAAGATTAAAGACTAAATTACTAAATTAGCTTTTCTCCCTATATCTATTCCCTGGAGCCCCTCACCATTTATAGGTAAGAAACCTAGGTGAAATATAGACACCATGTATTACTTTTCCAGCTGGTGTCTCACATACCCTCCCCCTCTGCTCAGACCTGTGGGCACTTTTGGCCAACAAGCAGTGGACTTGTGATTAACCATCATCATTTCCTTGCTGAGACCTGGATCTGTGCTCTACAGAGAATTTAAAGTCTTGCAAGGCCAGAAACCATCTCATAACCTTACATTATCCCCTTTATTTCTAGACATCCATCTTAAGGGAGAATGATCAGAAATCAATTTAAATAGTCTACGCAACAAATAATACCTCAAGGAGTACTTTTTTCCTGCCGGAGTTAACTTCCTAACTTCCTGCTGAGATAAACTACAGGGTGCTCTTCTGAATTGACTACCTGTGATAGGACTGCTCCTAGCCCAACATCAGAGGAATCTGCCTGTACCAGAAACTCTTTATTGAAGTCTGGTGTAATTAACACTGGACTTTTGCATAATATTTCTTATAACCTTTGAAAGGCTTTTTCTGCTTCCTATGTCCACTTGACCATGGCAGACTTTTTTCCTTTTGTAAGGTCTGAAAGCGGGGCAGCTATTGTAGCAAAGTTGGGCACAAATCTTCTGTAATAACCTGCAATCCCTAGAAAGGCTCTAACTTGTTTTTTTTTTTTTAATAGTCTGGGGCCGGGTTTTAATTGCCTAAGTCTTATCTATTTGGGTTTTATAACTCCCAGTCCTATATTATACCCCAGATACCGGGCTTCTTCCATGCCTATTGTGCACTTTTTTGGATTGGCTGCTAGACCCAGCTTCCCATATGGAGTCTAGGACAGCCTGTACCTTTGAAAGATCCCTGCTAAAGATCACTACATCATACTTACTATGAGGCTTGAGTATATGGTCCTTCATTCTTTGGAAAGTGGGGGGTCCCATGTAAAATAAAAGGTAGGACAGAGTATTGAAAATGGTCTTCTGGTGTATAAAAAGATGCCTTTTCCTTTGCCCTGTCTGTCAAGGGTACCTGCCAATAGCTTGACCCAACCTTTAAATTAGTTCATCTACCCTTGGCATGGGGTAAGCATCAAATGGAGATCTCATTTAACTTTCTGAAATCATTGCAGAACCTTAAGCTGCCATCAGGCTTTGGAATTAACACAATGGGGCTGGACCACTCACTGAGCGACTCTTCTATTACCCCAAGACATATTTTTAAAATCTTTTGAAATTGCCTGTCTTTGAGCCCCAGGTATCCGATAGGGCTTTAACTTAACTTTTACTTGAGGGTCAGTAATAATGTTGTGTTTTATAACATTAGTTTGACCCAGCAACTGAGAAAACACATCTCTTTGTAGAAACTCCCTCACCTCCTGAGACTGAACTGAAGACAGAGTTTCAGTAATTTTAACCTCAGGTTCCTCTTGGGAGTGGAATATTCTAGGATATCCAACAGCTGATAAAACCATGCAATCTTTCCAGGGTTTTAGTAAATTAATGTGGTATATCTGAAGAGGTTTTTATTTTTCCTGGCTGATATACCCTCATTCACCTTGGGTACCAGGAACAACACCCGGTCCCCTGGGTTAAAGGCATGCACCTTAGCAGATTTAATGTAAACTCTAGCCTGCCCTTCTTGAGCCTGACGCATATGCTCCTGAACAATAGGCATGACTGCCTTTATCCTCTCCTGCAACTGCGTGACATGTTCAATTATACTTTTATGAGTGGTAGTTTCTTGTCCCCAAGTTTCTCTGGCAATATCTAATAGGTAGTGATGGGCGAATCTACCCCGTTTTGCTGAAATATTTGTTGGAATTGGTGAAAAAATTAGCGAAACGAGTCGCGGCACGTTTTTGATGCGTGTCGCGTCAACTTCGACGCATCATGTCTTCGTCGACGTGCGTCGCTTTCGTCGCGTCAAAAACGCAGCGTGACTCGTTTTTTTAGCGAATTTTAGCCAGGTGAATTTTCGCTGGCGTTTCCCGAATTTATTCGCCAGCAGCGAATCGCGGGAATTTGCTGCAAATTCGCCCCTGGCGAATAAATTTGCCCATCACTACTAATAGGGCTTGGGGATGTCTTCCATATAGCAATTCGAATGGAGAGAAGCCTGTGGATGCCTGTGGTACTTCCCTTATAGAAAACATTAGATATGGTAACAAATAATCCCAATCTTTTCCATTTTTGTCTATTTTGTCTATTTTTTAAGCATGGCTTTAAGAGTTTTATTAAATCGCTCTACTAAGCCATCTGTTTGGGGGTGATACACAGATGTACGAAGTTGGGTTATTTGAAATAACCTACATAACTCTTTCATTATTTTAGACATGAAAGGTGTCCCCTGGTCAGTCAATATTTCCTGTGGTATTCACACCAGGGTAAACATTTGAAATAGCTCCTTTGCAATGAGCTTTGATGAGGTGTTCCTGAGAGGGATTGCCTCTGGGTAACAGGTGGCATAATCCAGGATTACCAAAATATGTTGGTGGTCCCGGGCCGACTTGGGTATTGGGCCAACTAGATCCATGGCAATCCGCTCAAAAGGAACCTCAATAATAGGAAGTGGTATTAATGTGCTCCGAAAATGTGGTTGAGGAGCATTCATTTGACACTCGGGACAAGACTAACAAAACTCTTGTAAATCATTTTGCACCATAAAGTAAGGATCAACTATGCCAGTCTCTGGCTCCTGAGGCACCCCATTTATTACTTTAACACTTCTCCAGGCATTAACTAAATTTCCTTTTTCTGGGCACTTCCAAAGTTGTCCCATGAAACTGGCAAGTCAGGAGGGGGTTTCTCGGGGTCCCCAGCCATGACCTCTAAGGGGAAGTTATCAGGGAATTTGCAAAGGGGGCTACTGAGTCACCTGTTACCAGATTCTCCTCTGGGATAGGACCATTACCAACATTTCCCTCCGATGTGTCTTTGGAGGTAACTACCTGTGTTTTACCCCACAATTCCCAAAACATAGGAAAATCACATCCAATAATGGCACTGTGTAACAGGTTTTTAACCACACCCACTACATGCTGTACCATGCCACAAGGAGTCTCAAAAGTTAGTGTAGCCGTAGGATAATCTTTAGTGTCACCATGTATACAGATGACTCCCATCTGCCTTGGCTGAAGCTTTTCAGTGTCAACCAGACTGGTATGCACCAGGGCGACCAAACTTACCGAGTCTAATAGAGCCCTCAGTAGATGCTCCTCTATTTTTGTCTAGCTATCTCCCATTCCAAGTGGGCTGTGCACAAAAGGCTTGCAACCATCGACATGCGTCTGCCTAGTTCACACTCCATTTGCTCATGAAGTACAGGACAGACATATGTCCTAGACCTTGGCACCGCCAATACACAGTTTGTCCCCTGTCTCTGGGAAAAGTACCACCTTTAGGGCTCGGTGGTCTTTTGGGCCTGACTTGTACAGGAGTCTTTCCGCTTTCCTTAGGAGCCTGCGCCACCCCTTGCCCAAAAAGATCAGTCTTACCGGAATCTGTGGTCTTGCCGAACTTAGAGAATAACCTCTTAGAATACACCTCCTGGACATACTCCTCTGTAGTGGTATAGCGTTCGACCACCGAAATAAGCTCATCCATATCTTTGGGATCTGTACAACCAATGCAATGCTGTAGTTTTAGCGGCAGGGCTCTGATGAAAAGGTCACAGGCAACTCTCTCCACAATCTGACTGGAAGTAAGTGCCTCCAGCTGTAACCACTTGTTGGTAAGATGGAATAGATCAAACATTTGGGATCTCACCGGTTTGGTAGTGTTATACTCTCAGACATGGACCCTCCGGGCTTGGAAAACCAGGGTAACGCCCATCCTGGCCAGGATTTCCTCCTTCAGCTTGGCATACACTTTGGCATCCTGCCAGCTAAGATCATAATATGTCTTTTGGGGAGCCAGTATTTCAGTCCACTGATCCTCAGGGAGCTTCTCTCTCTCTACAACCCTTTCAAAGATGATCAGGTAAGCTTCAACATCATCGTCTAGTGTAAGCTTTTGCAGGGAGGACTGGATCAACTTTCGTGACCTGGAAACTGACCCCACTTGTCTCTCTGCCATAACTTGAATCTGCTGCAATGACTGGTTCACCAGCTGCTGATCTTTCACAGAGGCCTGATAAGAGTCTGCTAATTGTCGCATTTGTTCAGCATTTAGTCGGTTGGTCTCTTGCTGCAGTTGGTTTGCTGGTTAGCATTTGCCAGTACAAGCAGTTTTACTAGTTCCTCCATAGTTGCTGAGAAATTCCCTTTAAGAATACTGTTTCTTTAAGAATCTTGCCCGCATCCAAAAACCATATGTGAGGATTTGTTCAATTAATGGCTGCAGAGCTTGTTTAACATGAAGGGAACAGCAAGTGGAGGTTGTAAACAGGACTGGGCCTGCTCGTTTATTTGGCAAAATAACACAGTTTAAGTGAAAAAAACAAAAACAGCTTACTTAAGCATGGCAAAAATCCAAACAGTCAGGATCATTCAATGCCTCCTTACAAGCCTCAGTACCTCTCCCACTGAGTGTTATTTGGCACAAAGTAAATCTTCAGCCCACTGTCTTCACATAGGGGATAACATTAGCTTCACATAAGCATTAACAGTCCCACTTCTACACCCTCGCTGGTTTCCTTAGCCCTCACTGACCTTTGGTGGACCACAAATTCCAGAATCCTCTATGGGCACACTCGAGACACACTTGTCTCCCTGAAGCGGTTTCTCTTTTCCTCTCCTCAGTCCTATTGAAGCTCTCTCCAACACAGAGGGAATCACTCTCTGTTCCCAGCTGTACACAGGCACCTTCCTTCACTCAAGAAGGTCCTCACA
Source organism: Xenopus borealis (assembly GCA_024363595.1). NCBI lineage: Eukaryota > Metazoa > Chordata > Amphibia > Anura > Pipidae > Xenopus > Xenopus borealis. The sequence goes on from CM044448.1 coordinate 54,118,003, forward strand.
TGACCCTTCACCCTTCTTCAGCTCTAGGAGGTATCCTGGAAGCTCCAAGGTGTAGTCCCACACCTCCTAATTACTTAGCTGCCTCTAGCTTGGCAGCTGAAAACTATATATACACACACGGGTATGGCATTGGTTAGAAGCCCATTATCCAAAAAGTTCTGAATTATGGGAAGGCCATCTCCCATAGTAAATTTTAATCAAATAATTCACATCTTAATAAAAATAGTTTTTTTAAAAAATTCCAACTGGACCGGTGTGAGACCAGTAAAAAACCAGGTGGGCCCCTCTAAGCCAGACCTGCACCAATACTGGGCACTGCACCCTTTCCTTTACCCCAGGCCCAATATTGGCCAGTAGTGATGGGCGAATCTCCTGAATTTCCAGAGAAATTTGCGAATTGGCGAAAAATTTGCGAAACGAGTCGTGGCACGCTTTTGACGCGCGTCGTGTCAACTTTGGCGCCTCGCGTTGTTTTCGTCGCGTCACAAACGACGCGCGACTCGTTTTTCCCGCAAAATTTCGCTGGCGATTCACGAATTTATTCTCCAGTGGCGAATCGTGGGAATTCTCTGCGAATTCGCCCCTGGCAAATAAATTCGCCCATCACTATTGGCCAGTATAAAATAAGATGTGCAGGGGGAGTTGTGGCAGGGACAGCGGGCCCGGTGGGGTGCGCCCTCTGTGTGTATAATAGATTCTGCACTAACCATTTTTTCTTAGACATATTTAACAAATGGTCAATTTGTTACAATGCCAATTGTAGCAGAAAAAGTATTCAAAAATGGGCAAAGGAAATTGAATTAAGGTCTGCTAAAACTTTTGCTCATGGACATAGGTGTCTCCTAGGTCCACAAGCCAGATTAGCTAGCTATTTGGGTTTGGCATTCAGATATCACCCACATTGAATTACCACCTTAAATGTTCATCTGCTGACCTACTCCCCATCTATCTATTGTTCTAAATAATACAGACTGCTTGTTTATTATGTACAGATAGAGTCACTTGGATTTGTAAGTTAAATGCGTCGTGACTCAGCATTAATTGAAGAAAATGTGTTATCTAAAGTTATCTTAACTCATTTAATGCATTTAACCTTTTCATTAGCATACCAAAGCTCCATTGTTTTCAATGGTGAACTCTTTAATTGGATGGGATGCTGTGACACAATATTCTGTGATAAGTGGGATAAATGAGATAAATGAGTTAAGTCGCGACGCATTAAACTCACCATCCAAAGTGACTGCATCTGTATTGTAAAATACTCACTTTTTGTTGATTATCAGTTGTTTCAATAGAAGGCACACCAATTCATCATATATTCATCTTTTCTAATAAATCGTCTCATAATGTCTTTCTGTAGGAAAAATTGGGTTACATCATATACTGTGCTCTCTGGTCCAAAACTGGAGTTCTATAAAGACACAAAAGATCAAGTTGCATCAAACTTTGTAAGTATAATGGCATTTTGGGATTTTACAATTACTAGTCCACTTCAAGAAGCCTTATTTGCAGTATGTAGGGGAAACTTATTCATTACAGTATTAATAAGCCTTTAATCAGATGAAAGGAAACTATCTTTACATTACATGTTGCTTGTTAGGAATGCATTTAAGCCATAATTATAAAAGGAAAAAGCATTGCTAATGTGAAACCATTTTAATACAGGGAAAGTGGTGTTTCATCTCATGTGTTATGTGACACCCACTATATAAAGCCAATCATGCAGAGTATATCTCTTTATTCCTATTTTTTATTATTTTATTTCTGTTGTCATTTCTGGAACAAGTAGTTACTGCAAATTTTACTCTGTACTTTTATTGTGCCTAAAGAAAGGCAATTGATCTTTATTTCCAACGATGTGACAGATAAGATGCTCAGACATGTGTACTCATAGCCTTAGATACAACACAGTTTGAGTTTACCAACCTCTGCATAGCATGAAAAAGAGAGAGAACAAGTGGACTGGAGTGTGGATATCACACAGACAAGCTTGATAAGGTCTACTGTGAAGAATACCCAAGGCTGGATCAAACCTGCCATACCATATTGAAGTGATGGGTGCCTTAGAAGGTGATTCGGAAAATAGAGTCACTTATAATACGCTCTTTACATTTGTCAGGTGACAAACAGCATTTTTAGTCCTTCATAGAAAAAGTATCTGTCATAACATATTTCTCTTTAACAAAAGAAACAAATAGAAGAAATGAACCGACTTGAGAGGAGAATATGATATTCATGTTTGATGGTTTCTAGCAGAGCAGACCTTCTAATGCACAGCTATAATTTCTGATTAATAATCTTTTATCCACCAGCCCAGCATCCTTACATACTTATTATTATACAATTATTATAAATCTTGATTTTTAAAAATGCTGCACACCAGTCAGTTATACCTAAGTTATACACTAAAATATTGGTCAAATTAATTGTTAATCAAAAGGTCATAGCTTTGTCTATTTTGTCATTATTTATTGCTATTGTGTAGATTATCAATATAGCAATAAATGAAAATATTTCAATTGTATTAATTGACGATATACCCCTAAAGGGCATATCTATAAATCATTATTTAAAAAAGAGAGTTAATATATACCATGGGTAGTGATTACCAACCATCTCCACTTTAATACACACAATGCCATGTCATACTTTGAAGATTTATGTCATTATGCATTAAGATTTCAGTGATTATGAAGACATTGACCCAAGCATTGGTAATACAACTAAGCTTTATACCAATGCCAACTATTTTTTTTAATTCAAATCTGCTTTTATTGTATAAATACGGTGTATATAATGCAAGGACATTGTCACAATGTACATCATATTTTTCCAAAAGTGTAGTGTCTCATTATATCATGCAAATTAATTTTGATTAGTGATGGGTGAATCTGACCTGTTTCACTGCACCAAAAATTTACCAAATGTCAAAAAAGTTGTCAAACGCATTGAAATCAATGGTTGTTTTTTGAGCAACAATTTTCTCAGCTGTGCAGCATTTATGTTGTACAAGGCAGGGTGCAGTACACCATGCTTCTGTACTTTACATTCTGCCTTAAAGGAAAACTATACTTCCAAAATGAATACTTAAACAACAGATAGTTCTCTTAAAATGACAATTTTCTGTTTAGGATTACCAAATGGAATATATAATGCAAAACTATTATTATAAAAATTATTTATTTACATAAAGCAGGGTTTTACATATGAATGCCATATTGCAATATTGACCCACATTTTTCAGGGGTATAGTGTTTTTTTAAATTAATTGTCAAGTTTTATTCTGCTCTAAAATGTAGTACTGTGACCTGTGGCCAGTCCCACAGCTACCTGCATATGGTAGTGTTGACTACATCAGGATGGTGAGAGAACTGTATGAATACCCCCTCCCATCCCTCTACACTCCTTTCAGATACAAAAGTTAGGGAGTGGCTGTGGGGACTGCCAACAACAAGGCCCTGGATTCTGTGTTTTGGAAGACGTAAATGTAAATCTGTCTACATTCAGGGGTAAATTTACTATTATTCCCCAAAAATAATTTGTTTCTATCCGATATTCAATTAGCATTCGATTTTCGAATGTTAATCGAATAGTTCTAGGCTACCTTTTATTCGATCATTCGACGATCGACTGAACGAATAAATCATTAGATCGTTCGAATGATTAGTACGATTCGAACGATCGAACACTTCGATCGTAGGAATCCTATTCGATCAGGAATGCTCCCATAGGCTTCTATTGCAATTCGGTAGGTCCAATCTGCCGAAGTAGGCAATTGAAGAAACTTAAAAAATAAAATTCTTCCCTGATTGAATGATCGAATCCATTCGACTCTATTCAAATGTATTCAATCGTTCGACCATTCCCTATTCGATGATCGAATATGCCAAAATTCACATATTCAACCAAACGAAGAAATCCTACATTCGATTCGATCGAATTTGATCAAACTTCAAATCCTTCACGTGAATTTAGTAAATCGGCCCCTAAGTGTATTATTCACATTAATGTGAATAAGGAATGAGAGATGTACTGTAAGAGAGGGAATATTTAAATACCCTGTCAAAATGTATGTATGAGTAAAAAAGTGTTCATGAGTGCATCTTAAAGGCACACAATGAATGTAAAAGTGAGTAAGTTACTGAACCAAGAAGCTGATCAACATAGTTTTAAAATTAAAGGGGAAATTGCTATGAGAGCATTTGTGGCATTTGTGGTGCTCCTATTGTGACTCAAATTCAAAAAGTTTCAACCGTCACCTTTTCAATGCTCTAGATTTTTAATACCTTCAAATTAACTTAAAATGTTATTTTACAAGCAGACAGTCAGAAAGATATTGTTAAAGGAAAAGTAAATGTTTTTCTTTTTCTTTCTGTAAATTTGCTCTAAACAGCCCCCCAGATTAATGTACCTTAGTCCCTGCTGCAAGTCTGCTCTGGTTTCTGTGTTATCAGCAGCTTGTTTCCCCTTCTTCCTGGTGCAGAGTGAAGCCCAGCCCCTTAGTTTCCTGAGCAGTCCATTTGCTGCTGTTCCACAATAGAGAGGAAGAGGGAGCCAGTGTTTCATTAGTAAGCTAGTTTCCCCAAGCAAAAGCTGCTACACACACTGCTCTCTGCTATGTCATAGTATGCAAATGATCTCCTGGACTAGTCCAAGATATAAGGTCAGCTCAGAAAGCTAAGGGGCTGGGCTTCACTCTGCACCAGGAAGAAGGTGAAACAAGCTGCTGATAACACAGAAACCAGAGCAGACTTGCAGCAGGGACTAAGGTACATTAATTTGAGGGGCTGTTTAGAGCAAATTTAGAGATAGAAAAAAAAAACGTTTACTTGTTCTTTAAATACAGTATTCACAAATGTTGCTAACATTGTCTTTATGAATAAAATCCTCATGCCCATACTCGGGTAAATTTAATGTAGTGATTCAAGGTTCTTGCAGTCATCTGTTCTTTTTCAGCTTTTATAATACATAAACATTTAATTAGAAATAATGCTTATGTAATATTTGTTACCAAGAAATAAAAAAACATCAAAATTAATTCTGCTTTTACATGTCATTATTCTAATTGTATATCTAGTGCTGTATCCTAAATATATACAATTTATAGATTGCATATAATTTATATATATATATATATAATATGTATGTGTATATATATATATATATATATATATATATATATATATATATATATATATATATATATATATATATATATATATATATATATAATCTCTTACTTTAAATCAAAGTCGAATGCTAAGGGTTCCAATGAGTGATCAGTACTGATAAGATTCACAGATATTAATTTAACTGTACTGTTTTAAAGCAGACTTCCAGTTATTAAATTATCACCCCTAGTCATTGGACTTGTAGTAGATGCCAGTTGTAGTCCCACAAGAACTGGAGGACTAGAAGTCTTCCAATCCTGTCCTCTCTCTTTTGCATAACACAACCTTTTAAATTGAATTAGTTATAACAAATAAACTGACAAAGAGAAAAGACTTTGCTTTGTTGTGGGTTTTGTTTTTGCCTACAATGTTCATTCCATAGGATTTTTCAGAACACAGGTGAAACCGTATGCCTATTTGTACATCATGTGCAAATTGCATTCTTTTTATTAAAGGAAAACTATACCCCCCAAACAATGTAGGTCTCTATAAACATTTAAAAAAAAAAGTTGCATAAAAGAAATCATATGTAAAACCTTGCTTCATGTAAATTAACCATTTTTATAATAATATACTTTTTTAGTAGCATGTGCCATTAGGTAATCATAAATAGAAAATAGCCATTTTAAAAAATAAGGACAGCCTCCTGGGATCATATGATTTAATGGTGCACACAAACATACCAAACAAACTATAAAGTTAGGTCACACGAGCCAATTAACAGACAGAGTTTTGTCTTTTGCTTCAACATTTCTACCTGTTACAGTTAGAGATTAAATATTTCTGGTCAGGTGATCTCTGAAGCAGCACACAGACTATCACGAAATGGTGGTTCAAGGCAAGAGATGTATAAGTCTAATATTTACTTAAATATATGTACCAGGTTGGTAAGATTCTTTAATATGTCACTTAATTTGATATAAATAGTGATGGGCGAATTTATTTGCCAGGGGCGAATTCACGGCAAATTCCCGTGATTCGCCACTGGCGAAAATTAGCAAAAAAAACAGTCGCATGTAATTTTTGATGTGACGCAACGAAAACGACTTGACGCGCGTCTAAAACATGCCGCGACTCGTTTCGCTAATTTTTCTGCGAAGCGAAACTGGGTAGATTCGCCCATCACTAGATATAAACTGTAAAAATATAAACTGTTATAATCTGTTGCTCAAGTATTCATTTTTGGGGTATAGTTTTCCTTTAAGTGTGTAACTTTGGTGTAGCGTGAGCATGAACTTGGACCTTCAGTGTGCATTCTTGTAATTTCTTCAAGACCAATGTCAAAAGTACAGGGCTCCCTTGTTCTACTGTATGCTGGAGCACTGGTGTTAGGCTAAAAAAACTAAAGCCTAAAATGAAACCATAAATTTACATCACATCAATGAGACAACTTCAGGCAGCTTATCGTTTTCAGTTATTTATAAGTTTTAAGTTAAAGTAGCAAAATTAATGGCATTCTAAAGCTACATTTTATTGCATGGCAATTGCTTAGAGTCTGAAACAAATCAACAAGATATAACGTAATGTGAATCATACCTTATGCACTGCAGCATTTTGGGATTTTGAGAAAAGTCACATGGGGCAGCAAATGAGTCACGTGCACTGGACATGAGTAAGGAGTCATGTTGGTTGATAGTAAGCATAACTGGGCCTAGATCCCCATGTTAGCTAGACCAAACTGTTTCCAGTATCACTGAAAAATGAAGCCAACTAGTGTTTATTCTGGAGTATTGTCGATTTCCTTTGTGGATATGTAATTATAAGAGCAAGTTCACCCATGAAGCAATAGTTCCCAAAACAGTGGGCTCAGTTATAAAATTTGTGCAGCTCAAAATGGTTCACACAGTGAATATATTTGCCCTGTGCGTGGTTATATATACTGTAAGCTGATAAGAGTTATGCAAACAGAATTGCAATTGCAAAAAGAACTTTTTAAATATGGCAAAAAACAGAATTTTTTTTTTACGTGAACACTCTGCGTTTGAGTTATGCCACTACTTTGGTGTAACATTTTTGCAAAACAGTTTCCGCAAGTTGTGAATTTAATTACTATCAACTCTATTTTAATGCACAATGACCTTGCACTGTCTGCACTCATGCAAACATGCATCCCCTTTGTGAATATTTTTGAGCAATGTGAATTAAAAAACATTCAGTAAAAAACATGGGCAACAGAACCATTTGCTAAAAAATATGCACTATGCAAACTTGTTGACCCCCTATATGTTTTCTTCCAGTATCAGAGTTCAGAACAGTAGGTGGTGGATCTTGCCAAAAGGCAATGAAGAAGTAAATGTATATTAATCTTGCTGAATGTGCATTAACATTATTGTAGAGTGGCTTTTGGAATTTTGTTTTTATACATCTCTTACCTTATTTTGAGCTTTGGGAACCTGAACAAATTTTAGAAAAAGAAACATGAACCCATAAATACCTACAAATATTTACCTTTCAAAATGATACTTTATTTATTTGATTGATTGATTAATTAATGAAAAATAGCATCAATATAGTTGTGCATATTATAAAAATGTATGGTCAAGATGAACTGAAATAAACTATGTATTTATAACTTTGTAAGTATCTTACAATATGTGCTTATACATTTTTATGTACATTTTTTTCTGTCATATTCAGAAGTCAAGTATTAAGCCAGAATGCATAGATTTGTATGGAGCTTCTATAGAATGGACAAATGAAAAATCGAGCCGCAAAAACGTATTTCAGGTAAATACTCAAATATTCTAATGAGTTGTCTAAATGTTGGTCTTTCTTATGCCTTTCTATATGAACTTCAATAAATATCCCCATCAGATGTCATAATTAGCATTTCTGGTGAAGTCAGAGTAGAAGCAAACAACAACTTGTATATGTTGTGAGTTAAACTATGCCTTTATCTTTTCAAATAGTACAAAAGATTATTATTACTTTTATTCACATTATATTATTAGAATTATATTGAATTGTGTTTCTATCCCTATAAAATGATGTTCTTTAAAGACAATATTTACAATTTATATTCCAACATCAGAGTTGTCTACAAATTCTCTTTTTTAGATATCTGCTTGCTTATTAATTAGGGACAAAAATAATTTTGAAAATTAGAATTATCCTTTGTCCTTAGAACTTCATTATTTAAAAAGGTGTGTGGTGTACCTGTCTTTTTAATATAACATTTCATAGAAAAACATTTTTTCTATAGGGCCACAAGCTATCAATATTTCATGGCATTTCTTCAGTATCTCACATATGGTCAAGCAGAGCAGGCTTCTAGCATAATAATACAGTAATAAAGCATTGTTATTTTCTTATTTATTTATTTTTGGTTTCATTACCTACAGAATAATGAAAGGCCACAGAGTGAAACGAGGCAATAATTAGCCTTGCTGATGTGTTCTTTTATAAATGACAGTAAAATTTGTAGTTGGAATTAGCTTGGGTTTTCAATTTAAGACCATGAATTATTGATTATATATGGAAAATGACCACCGAATGATTTGGATAAGAGGAGTCAGAGAAACAAAATTATACCTGTTAGCTATGTTTAAATTTAAAATCCATTATATTAGAGAAGAAATATTAATTATAGCAACTTAATGAGGCACAGTGCAGGTGGATTAGCATTCTAATGTATATTGTTGAACAGCTTTAGTTTACTAACTCTGAGCATGTACTGCCTATTCATTTCTGCAAAATTGGCCCAACAAAAAATCAAGGTAATAAGAAATCTTACAGGAAAGAAAAAAAAAACCAGAATGAAAAATGGAGAAAGAGAACAATTATGCTCCATTTAAGAGCAATTACTGTTTTCTGTTGCCGACTGAGGTTAAGGTTTCCATCACAGTTGCCATGCATAGGAAGAGATTTATGTTGAGCCTTAATGCTTGCGCCACTTTTTTTTTTAGCTAAGTGCACTTTGGTGTTTAGGATGAAACTTAAAATGCGTAGGATATCCTGACTGTCGTTTACACAGAAAGGGTGGTAATAACTAAACAGATCTGTAGTAATGCACAGTAGCTCTAATAGTCAGTAGCTGGAACTGTATAGAATGCTACTAGTCTAAAAAACATTTTTTTATTAAAATTGCAGAAAGGCTTGAAAACCCTTTAACTTAGAATTTATTTTTTTGTACTCCGTATGATTGAAAGAATGGTTGAAACCATTTTGTTTCCAGTTCCCCCACTTCAGTGAGTACAGACATGAACCAAATTTCATGACAAAAAAAGGTCCCAAAACAAAAAGAGGCTCAATACAAAATAAGGCTTCTTGTACCAATAATAGATAAAGGTTATAAATGATAATATCTAAAGATGGGTACATCAGCTGCTACTCTCTGCATTTAAATTACTTCAGTTTACTTCAGTATCTATCATATAGTTTGGAGCTTGCTTATTCTCATCAATTTTTACTATTGCAACCATTTTGGATGGGGCTTGGTTTACTGGAGGTCTAATTTCTTCCATTCATTCACTTGGGACTATAATATTATTTGGTATTGATAGTGCTTTGTTATCATATGGAGATATATACTGTAGTATTTTAAGTTTTTTGTTCCACTTTTGTTTGTAAGTGCAGTACTTTTTTCATAGGAATGCCATGAAAATTGTCAAAACTTGGCACTAATGGCAAAACCCAGTGGGTGTGAGTGTGTGACTCCTGTCTAGGTGTGATCTTCTGCCTATTAATTCTACCTTTGGCTTTGGGTCTGGCCCTCAGCTACTTGGGTGCAGCCAGGACTTACCTCACAAGAATCCAGTACTCCCACAGGGACAGGAGAGGGCACCAAACATATAGTCTGGGGAAGGAGCCAGTAAGGAAGGAGCTTGACATAGTTAGACAGGCCAGGTCAGAACCAGGTAAAAGTAACAATAGTGAGGCAAACTCAAGGTCAGGAACAATCTGATCCAGAACCAAGAAGTCACACTGGGAATAGGAAGGAGTCAAAGGAACAGCAGTTACGAGTATCAGAGCACCTAGGACCAAGCACACTTGACCTATAACTAGCAGTGAGTCAGTGCAGAGCAGGGGGTTATATAGGCAGAATAGTGACAGAACACCTAGGAGCAAATTAATAACAGGTAAAAAAGGCATACCTACTTGGAATTACAGGGATAACAGCTGTGAACTAGGGCCTTAGCTGTCTGCTCAAATAGAGTAGAGGCAATGCTGATAACAATAACAACACCAGGTCACTGGTTCAATCCCAGACAGGATGTTACATCATGTCTACACTAGGGGCTGATCTATGAATCAAGGTAACAGTAAATATAGGCGTTATTGCCCAGCTGTTAATTGTAATGCTGTGGACACAAATTACATTAGCAAGGTAAAAGCCTAAATTTATGTTTTTTCTCATCAATAATTACATTAGTTTGGAAGTGTAAATTTCACCCCGTTCAATTTCTCTCATTCAGTTTTCTCTCTTACCAATGCAAAGATATCTAATGCCTGACACCAGTTAGAGCAAACTTTATTTTTCATTTCATAGCTGTACAATTGTGCACTCAACTAATTTATTGTTTATTTCTTCATTTTCTTTATTTATATAACTTTGACACATTCATATAGCGCTTTATGGAAATTGTTCATAATTCACATCAGTCTTTGCCCATGTGTCATTCAGTCAGCACACTAGGGTCAGATTTACCAGGAGTCTATTAACTTGCTCATATGAGTTTGAAATGTTGAATAAAACCAGAGGAAACAACACACAGACATGTGGAAAACATACTTACTCCTTACAAATGGTGGCTAGGTCAGAAATGAACTCAAAGCCCAAAATGCTGCCCACTTATTCTACAGAATATAGATATTTTTGGGGGTCTTAAAAAGAACAATGATTAATCTCTGGAGTCGTCATATACACACCTTAACCCGCTGGTCTTAAACAGCAGAAACATGTTTTTCAGGAAGCATAGTATTAAGATGAAATGGTTACTATGTGTCTCCTGAATAAGGGTAAAATAATCAAAATCAGACAAAGTGGAACATGTTTTATTCATTAGCTTTGAATGAGTCATTGAAGCATTCATAAATTGCATTATAGAAAATAACTTAATGATGGATATTTTCTTCTTCCTGAAGCCATACCAAGTTCTGTTTCACCAACTTCTTAAATTTTGTCTCAGCTGTTTGCCCTTACTGAATTCAATGTTTTGACAGGTTGGAAGGGAAGATTATTCTATTCTAGCTGACCTTATTGTACACATGGCCTCTGGTAGGGAAGTGCTCAAGGTTCTCCAACAGATGATCTTGGCATAATGAACTGATACCTCCCAGGGAGTTATTTGTTGTTTGTATGTCTGTTGAATGTAACACATCAAATTAATTGACATAAAAGAACATTCTAGAGTTTATATTTTATTATTCAATTATGGGATTTTTTTAAATTAAAGATAAATCTAAATAATGCAACATATATCATATTATGAATTAGATCACTATAAAGATCACATGAAAATGCATTTCAAATATAAATATTTAGATTACAATAAAGATCACGTGAAAATGCATTTCAAATATAAATATATTATATTTCAAATATAATATCTTTGTAAATTTTTGGTGTTAGAATGTGTTAGAATGTGAACCCCAATACCGTCATATATAAAACATTGAGCTCTGAGCAGTGTTACCCAGGAAATATGAAACTCTGCATTTCAAACCATTTTGTCCTTTTGAACTGAGAATGGAATGTCAATAGGCAGATAGGCTTGCACCTCCTGCATTGCCCTGGAAACCAATCAGGTTTGCAGTTATACTGACTGCATAACTAATCTGGGCACCCTCAAAACCCCTGGGCCCTGGGTACATGAAAGTCCCTTTGTATGCAATCATTCAATGTGATATGCACAGGCAAATGCATTTAGGGTAAACATATGCCATACTGAATCTGAAAACTCTTATGTGCATGCTTCTTCTTTTCTGTCATTTACCACAATTCCCTGTTATTGTATGGTATCAGAGAAAAGGTCTCTGATACCATGGAAAGGAACACACACTCTTTGTTCTAACTATAATAGATTGGGAGGCTTTTGTAGGTATGAGTTCTGGGGTTCTGTGAGCAAAAAATTGTCCCTGAAATGCTTTGTTCAAATCAATGATATGGGCTGCAGATTTGCAGGGCCACTGAAGGCAGGGGTTGACCAGTTCACAGATGTCTCCTACCATATAGACTGCCCCATATCACCCGCATACAGACTTCTCAAAAACAATTGTTAAACTTTTTTTTATGCAAATGTCAATGTATTGAGTCTCTGGCCAAAGAATGAAGTGTGTGTAATGTGCACACTAACATCACTCACATTTCTGACTGTCTAGAACACCACTGTGAGACACAAGCTGATCTAATACATGTATCCACTAACCTTCATAAATATACTTGTAGTTGCCTGCTGGAGCTTTTCTTCTTTGCTATATGCATTTTGCAGATGGCTTCATAAGTGAAGTCACAAATTTGAAGCACCGCAGCCCTGCCCCAAACCAAGTCATTAATTGGCTTGTGAGAAAATATGTTTGCCACTTTGATCTGTGCCATTTTGTTGAATGTGCAGCTCTTCCAGGTTCGCTGGTTTGGCTGACTTTATCTGGAAAGAATATCAAATATTTAAAGAGCCATCTATGGGGAAATCATTGCCAAACATAAAGGTCTTTTCATAAGTAAGGTGTGTTTTTATCTGACTTGTGACCTCAATTACTCTTTAGCTTAATGCATCTGTACTGCCTCTACTGTTTTGTTTTGACTCGGCCTGTGACCCCGACTACACTTCTTGTTCTCCTTTCTGTACGACGAGCGGTTCCCTTATCTGCCCGGCACCCAAGTAGTGGACGACTCCTCCCGAAGTGAAAGGTGGCTGTTATACGTAGAAGCCTGACCCGTGACTGGGACCTTGGGGTTTGTTCTGGGTTTGAAATACCAATCGTAACATTTGGCCATTATACAGGAATTTATTTAGCTAGTTTAAAAACCATTTGAATTGCAAAAGATAAGTTTGTTACTAAAATAATCTGTATAGCCCCAGCTCCTGTTCAGATACTCCTTACTTCCACAGGATATCACCATGATTATTCATAATTAACATGGCTAGGGAAGGTATGGAGCTATGATGTGTGCAGGCATGAGTTAGTTCACCATTTCACAGGGCACACTGTGCTCATATTTACATAATCTCTTTAGGATTGAATCAAAACAAAGTCAGAGTATAGATAAAACATAATGGGACTCATTTAAACACTGGGCAAGTTTGCTCCTGGACAGTAACCCATGGCAACCATTTAGATGTTTGCTTTAAAGGACCAGTAACATTCAGTTCATTAGTATACAACGAAAAAGAAACACCAAGAAAAATGAAACTTTTAAATGTCAAAGCCTTTTCTCTTCAAAAAAGGTGACAGGGCAACCATCCATCCTGCAGGGTTGATTTCTCCTCCCTGGCTATTCTAGTGACAGCATGTGAAGTAGGCTGAGGCTTCACTCCCAGGCTCTGGGCAGGCATGGCCTAAGCTGTACTACTGTTGGCTGGTGGAGCAGAATTTGTAATGGGGTTCGTGGGTAAAGTTTTCCTGATGTGCCCGAGCCTGCCTGCACCTGAGTGCACCTCCCCTTCACCACTACCTCCCACTCTTGCACTGTCACATACCAGGGCTACGAGGGAACTGAGTTTCTTACACATCTGCCACAGAGCCAGAGGTCCAGAGCCGGGTAAGCCAAACATTACTTCCGAGAGTCTGCAGCCCTTCCCCATATTCCCAGCAGCAGCAGGTACTGGGAAAGTCGGATCAGTGGGGCATACATGCCACTTGCTCCCCATCGCTGTGCCCATCACGACAGAACACTGACATAGGAGCGGGCTGCCCGGCTCATGTAAAGCAACAGTCTAGTCACACAACCATCTGCAAACTATTACACCCGGTTCCTGAGAAACTACAACTTTCATATCTCTGGCAGCTTTCGGGTAACTGGAGTAGCACAAATTGTTTGTGGGAACCAGGGTTCGCTAACAACAAGGCAAGCTGCCCCTCTTTATAAAGTCCATGTCCCCCCAATCCGAAGCAAACACCAGGGCAGCCCAAGGGTCTATATGGCCCCCTGATGTAAAGTAAAAACAGGGATTGTTTGTCCATAAGCTGGCCAACTAAATTAAAATCATCCCATATCTGGCCATTCCTATTATCAAATTGCATCTGATTCATTAAGAATTCTATTGCTTCATTATACATTTTACAGGGACTAAGTTTTACCTTCAACTTACTTGCTGCTTTCAAAGTTAAACTCCCAAACTTGGTTGCACTTTCATTAGACACAACAGTTAAACCCTAACTAGCATCTACTGAAGTAAAATAAATGGATCTAACAATGCAATCAAGGTTTTTACCCCTGAAAAAAATAAAATTTTTCACAAATATGCAAGCGGATAAAAAATTAAATTGCAACAAAAAAACTCAGTTAAGTTTATTTAGTATATTTTTTTCCAAATTTAATTTCAGAATAAAATCTGGAATTAAAAAATTGGTAAATCAAATTGCCTTTTGCCATCTTCTAATTAAAGAACTTCAAGCTTTGCAGCAGATTTTGCAATATATAATCTAATTGCTCCCAAAACAAAATAACGACCACAATTAGTTTCTTTAAAGATTTAGGAGCATATTTATAAATGACCTATAAAACCAAAGTAGAAAAGAGGTCTATACCCAGTCCTGGCTTTACGTAGAAATGCCTTTTGCTAAATTATTCAAATCATTTAGCTTTCAACTGTGGAGGGCAAAGCTTTAAAAATACCACAGATGTTGTTTGTCCATCTGAAATAAAATTATTTATTTTTCAGCCACAGGCATGTTCTTTGTTTCAGAAACAGCGCACAACTGCAGTTAATGCTTAATGCGCATATGGAGCAATTTTGTCAAGGACAGCAGCAGTGAATATAATCAGAGCCAAATAAATATCAGGGCTGTCACTGCAAGATTAAAAGAGGATAGATTTTCTGCAAAATATACTTTACTACCTGTATTGCTGTTAACCATTTGTGTCTAAAAGAAATTTATTTATAGGGCAGAATTCAATCTATGGCTGGTTTCAGCTAAAAAAAAAAAAGAGAGAACTGTCTGTTGCTAAAAACACACTGCTGCCATCTGGTGGAATGTACAAAAATAATTTGGGAACATGACATCCTATCATAATAGACCACATGTACTGTATAACATAAACTACACCTAGACAACAACACTACTTAAACACATTTTACAAAAGCAGCTATGTTCACAGGTATCTTAATGAAAACTAAACCTATTTGTTTGTGATTTTCTCTAGCCTAAACAAACAGATGCAGCCACTTGGATTTGTGAGTTAAATGCGTCATGACTCAGGGTTAATTGAAGAAACTGGGGGTCATTTATCAACACTGGGCAAATTTGCCCATGGGCAGTTACCCATAGCAACCAATCCGATTGCTGCATTCATTGTTCTACTTGCAACTAGCTTCAAAATCACTGATTGGTTGCTATAGGTAACTGCCCATGGGCAAATTTGCCCAGTGTTGATAAATGACCCCCACTGTGTTATCTAAAGTTATCTTAACTCATTTAATGCATTTAACCTTTTCATTAACATACCAAAGCACCATTGTTTTCAATGGTGAACTCTTTACTTGGATGGGATTCTGTGACACAATATTCTGTGCTAATTGGGATAAATGGGATATATGAGTTAAGTTATTCTGTGTCAAATGCACAATCCAAAGTGGCTTCATCTGTATATTCATTAAATCTTTATTTGTTACTTTGAAATGATCCTTATTTATACAATATCATAATGCACTGTGCACAGAATATGTTTTGTTATTAATATAATTGCCAGTCCCAAAGAAGTTCATAGTCTAGTTTTGCTGCCTATTTTATCTGATACTGGGGGAAAGATAAAAAAAAGAACTGTGTCTGCTTCTCTGTCTGCCTGTCTGAGCGGTTGGGTTCAAAAGCAACTTGAAAGCAAAAGCAGCAAAATGGAAATAATGCAGATTATTGTTATTGGGTTATCATCATTGACCATGGCAAAAAACAGACAAGAGGTGGGATGATATATGGGTGAGGGGGTGGTGATAATTTGGGGCCATGGCTGTACCTTTGGGGGTGGGGCTGTGACATTAGAGGTGCTTATTGGCCAGATTGTTGTTCGGGTTTCACAAGGCTGTAACCCAAATAGACAATTGTGACCCAAGCTGCCCTAGGAAAAAGAAAAAACAAATTGTTCAGGTCAAAACAGAAAAGGTGACAACCCTAGTGCAGAACTATACTTGCACTAATGGGTGGTACTGGTAAGACAGTTTTTCTGTTTTGCCCATGGTGTTTTGACTAGTCTCCTTTGTGCCAGTTGATGCCATATTTTGATTGTTCAAATATCTTATTACTGGAGACTCAAACTCATGCACTAATTACCACACAGTTTATTAAGAACATTATGTGTTTCATTATACGGCAATTAACCTGGTTGTATGTCTTTGCAGTTTGGGACTTCAGTCCACAGAACTACAGGAATAACACACACATGCTCATTGTAGCGTGTACCCTGAATGGATTTAATATAGGACTAGGGATGCACCAAATCCAGGATTGGGTTCGAGATTCGGCCATTTTTCAGCAGGATTCGGATTCAGCTGAATCCTTCTACCTGGCAGAACCGAATCCGAATCCTAATTTTCATATGCAAATTAGGGCCAGAGTGGGAAATCACGTGACTTTTTGGCACAAAACAAGGAAGTAAAAAAATTTTCTACTTAGGATTCGGGTCGATATTCGGCCAAATCTTTCGGGTAGGATTCGGGGGTTTGCCCAAATCCGAGATAGTGGATTCGGTGCATGCCTATATCGGACCAGTGTGGCAAGGCAGCAATGCTGACAGGGCCCTTAAAAGCAGGTTCTGTCTTGCCACAACTGTCATGATAGGGCTTTTGAATTCCTCCAAAACTCAGTTGGAGTTTATAACCTCAAAGAAGACTCCCTAGGTAATCAATGTAACCAACATGTTGATTGTAATTGCATTTTCTGTGTGAATATTTACTTACAAATTACTTACAATTCCTTTAAGACACACTATTTATTTTGTGTAAGCCGACTAGTCAGCTACGTACATGTAGTATGTATAAAATATATATACTTTATTTTA
Organism: Xenopus borealis; assembly: GCA_024363595.1. Taxonomy (NCBI): domain Eukaryota; kingdom Metazoa; phylum Chordata; class Amphibia; order Anura; family Pipidae; genus Xenopus; species Xenopus borealis. The sequence goes on from CM044448.1 coordinate 54,135,328, forward strand.
TCCTCATAATTCTTTTATGGACCATTCTCTTTTCTACAATCAATTCCTAGATTATTTGCTATGAGTAAAATTTGTATGAATGGCTTTCATTATGCAAATTTAGAACTGCAAATAAAATCCGACTCTGGTAGAAAGTAGCTCAGATTAAGTCCAAACTACTTCATTCTCTCCCCCTCCTTTTTTTTATATTGTTGATTCTGTGCTCTGTGGTGCATATAATATTGCTCTATAACTCTAACATGACTTTGACAGTGATTTTTCATCTCACTGGAAATAATCAATTTAGTGAAGGACAATATGTTTAATTTAGAAGGTAATTATTTCAACTGAAACAATTCTTTTGCACACATTACCTGCATTTGATTTTGTTTTCCTTGGTCACTGATGCTTCATTTAACTGTAAATGCTAACAGGTTAAGCAAATAGGGAAACAATTAAATAGAAGCCCGTTTTTTCACTTGACACCAGCTTTGTTCCTGAAATAAATTTAGCTCTATAGGAAATCTTTTACACAAGGGTGTTACTGCTATAAGACAAGGTGGCTGTGTGTTATGAACGGAGTCTGAAAACCAGAACTAACTCTAAGATCCCGGTCGCAGATCACTCTTCTGCCTATAACAACCATCACTGGCTTCTGGAAGAGCCATCCACTACTTTAGTGCTGCCAGGTCTTAGCGTTAGAGGACCAGGGAAAGAGTTTTGGGCAGGCAATGGAATCAAAAGTTGTAAATGGAATGAAGAACAAGGTGTAGTCTGGAACAGGATGAGTCAATATCAAACAGGAGAAGCAGTACAGATTCAGAAGATGGAAGAGTAGTCAAGGTCACAGGCTGAGTCATACACACCAAGATCACAGTACAAAACAGGATCTGATAGAGAAATCAATACACAAGCAAAGGTCAGGGACAGGCAGGGTCAGAACAGAACAGGAATACTCTAAAACACACCCAGGAACTAAATAATTATATCTTTATGTTGGGCAATGATTTCAACACAGAGAGCCCTTTAAATATTTTAATTTTGCGCCAACTGATGACATCACATTCAGCACTTTCTGGATATAGGTGTAAATAGCCGAAAATATTCACAGAAACTGCGCTGAAGGAGATGGACATGGCGGGCATCCCCACCAAGGGTGCAATGGGTGTGCTCATCACACCCCACACTAGACAACCAGTATGAGTTATTATGGTGTACAGGTGTGACTAAATTTATGAACCCACACCCATCTTTTGGCTACTCTTGATCTTACTAAATTTTCCTAGACTGCCCTTGACTTTGGAAGAGCTTTTAAGACACTTATTTACCCATAGCAAGCTTACTAAATAAGCAAATGTTTTCCTTGATAGTCATCTTGTGTTTTGGGTTCTGTTTGTCAGAATGTTTTGTGTATTCAACTATGGTTAAAGTCCTAAACCACATTTGATTTCGCAGTTATCGATACCACGGTTTTATGAGCATAAAAGGCAAATTATACAGCCTGGTTATCTTTTCCTGTTAGCTTTTCTGCCCCTCAATCCCAGACAGAAAAAAGTGGTCAAGGGTGACCTTGGAAAATATGAAAGATTATCACAATAAGCCTGATATCACTGTTTCAGGCTTCCAATGCAGAGGAAACATAAAGACCAAAACCTGCTCTAAGATCTAAGACAGATGAAAAAAGCAGTGCACAGAGATTTCTCAATTACCCATCTATTAGCAAAAAATATTTCCCAGAATATAACAATATATTATTGGTTCAGTTAAATCATGCTGTGAGCTGTAATCCAGTAACACCATGAGTGCACTTTTAAACATTTCCCCAGCTCTCCAGGGCAAGTGGCCCACATAATTCTATTGGTTTGCTTGTTGTATTTTATTGTTGTTAAAAATGCACAGGGCTACATTCTACATTGCATGTGCCCAAATTAATTTACATGTGGCCTGTACCAATCTTGCTTTTTCAACAGTCAACCATCAACATATGGATTATTACTGGCAGAATGGCTATTGATGCCTCACACATGCCTGACTTGGAATAATTAAAGTTTTGAAGAACTGATTTGATTGATGGGTTGTTTTTGTCCTACACATTGATCAATCTTGAAAAAGATGAATGACAGATTTGTTCATTCCAAGAAAAGTCACTTCCAGCTGCACACAGGGCTTCAGATACTTTGTGATTCCATCTTTACTTTTGCTTTTTTCTTTACACATTTAAAATTAAGAGGTAAAAATGCAGCAGTAGGAACAGAAAGTCACCCCCTAAGAAGGCGTTCTTCTAACCATCTTTTCCACTGAACCAGCTAAAGACATAGCTAAATAACAAACTAAATTTTTAATTTTAATTTATTCACAGTAAAGAGCATTTTTTCCTCTAGTTGTGACAAGCGTAAACAGAGTTAAACAAAGTGTTTATTCAGTCTAATCCCACTGAAGCTTGTTAAATGTTGATATGTGCCACATTATTTTGAAACAGGTTGAAAAGTAAGCCAAGCATTTTATCTGCCGGTCCACAAGCATCTTAAACCTTTTTAACTTTTGTCTTTCAAATCCTTTGATGACAACTGGGATCCTTCATTAGCTATGTTTGTGTATGAAAAGTTTAACATGTTTTGAATCCTGTCAGTTTTGTATCATAATTATAATAATAATGTTGACAGTAATCTTGCATTAGTCATTTTGCAGGTAATTTGCCTAAGTGGGGAGTCATTTACAGATGGTAAAGCGTTAGAAGAAAAAAAAACAGCAACAAAGCAAAATATGTTTTGTATGTTTTTGTCATATGTAATTCGTCAAGTGTATTCTTTCTCTATATGTGCCTGTAATGTGCTGCTCTTCTTCTGAAGAATCTTAATTACATCCAGACAGTTTCAAAATATATGCAATTTAAACAAAATTTTCAGTGAGTTGTTGAATGTAACAAGCAAATACAATTGCTTTGTGTTTTTGTAAGGATATATTTATATTTAAGTACATGTTATAGTGCGATGGAAATTTTAATGCTATATCATGTTTCATTGTGAAAATGGAATTTGGTTTACCCAAACAATGGAAGGGCTATGGCATGTATGTGATGCCACTTACATTGAAGCCTCCTTTCAGCCTCTGGATTTAAAAAACTCACAAACCAATAATTTTCTGTTTAAATAGACTGGTACAAGACAGAGGACATTTTCTGAAGTAATCTCTTTGTCTGCAGCTGCTGTACAGTATCAGTATACTTACTCCAGCAGTTACTTTATATCCCTACTTGCACGCTATGCATCCTTGATGGCCACCCAAAATACATACCAGAGAGGCACACCAAAAAGAAGGATTATAATGCTAAATATTTTTATTGCTCATATAATGTGTCTGGCTGTGACACCCAAATATTCCCTTCTACCCCCAAATAACTTGTTTGCACTCCTAGGCTAGGCTTATCTATGCTCACATACATCCCTATCCGCCCAAAGTCCAACTAGAACTTTTTCACAAAGTTTAAAATGCACAGTTGAGAGCAATGAAGATGAGGAATATTTCAATATTGGGGCTTTGGGTTTTTCTTTAAGAACTGTCTTTGACATTGAGAATCTGGCTAATCTGTGGCCATTGTGGCAGAACCCTTAGTTCAAGAGAACTATATTTCCCAGGATTTGCCACAAAGAAAAACAACCTTGGTTTCTGTAATATAAATTGCTGTTGAAAAGAACATTAGTATTTCTCAAATTTTCCCATCAAATATACTAGTCATAACAGCTATGAAATCAAAGTTAATATGATTGCAGATATCCTTTTTAATTTGCAATCTATCACAGGGATATGCCAACACCTGAGCCCCATGGAACAAGAAGATGCACAAGGACATCTCAATGTTGTGACCCAACAGGATAAACACAGCCAAAGGGCACACACTTATGGCTCCACATTTTATCAAAGAATGAATTTACCATGTTAGAATGTTTTGTCATAAGACATTATGTAAAATATTTATTGCAAAGTACAATAGCAGTGTAACTAATGGTTTAAGGGAATGCCTAAGATAGTAGGTGCTTGCTTTATACTCTGTATTGCAAGATCTAGGCAATAAACAAGAGGCACTCAGAAGGTATCTTTCCTCTAGCCTGTGTGCAGTTAAGATTAATATATACATAGAAATATGCAGAAGCAATTAACAAACACAAAAATAATGATATAGGGGCAGATATACTAATGGTCGAATTTCAAATAGAAAAAAAAATAAAAAATTTGACCATCAAATTTTTTGGGGGAGCCATTTTAGATCAAAAATGGGCCGATTTTGATGGAATAGGCCCGTTTTCAATTAAATAAAAATCATTCGAATTGTTTGAATGCATCATTCAATATGAACAATTCGAACATTTAAAAAAAAAAAAAAACTTAGATTTTCCAGGAGTTAGAAAATTTTTCAGGAAAGCTTCCAGGAGATCCCCCAAAAGCTGCAATAGCAATTCGGCAGCTTTAAGGTGGCAAAGTGTCAAAATCAAAGTTTTTAAAAGAGATAGTACTTCTAAATTTGAAAATTAAAATTTTTTCAATTCAAACCGAATTTTGGGCTATTCAATAGTCAAAGTAGACCAATATTACTTTGAAATTCGAATTTAATGGAGTATGGCAGCGTTATGCTGGCATTTATTGATGGGCGAATCTCCCCCGTTTCGCTTCGCCGGAAAATTCACGAATTTCCAGCGAAATTCGCAAATTGGCGAACAAAATTGTGAAACGAAACGTGGCGTTTTTGCCGAATCTTTTTGGGCGAATTTTCGCTGCCGTTTCACGAATTGCGGGAATTCGCCGCAAATTCGTCTCTGGCGAATAAATTCGCCCATCACTACTGGCATTGTAATTTATATTTGAATGTCATAATTGTAGATGCACAATGAATAAGACTGCTTCTTAAATGCCTGATATGCTTTGCATTTTTAAACATCCTTTTCTTTCCCCTTTTAAAAGTAAAAACTGTTAAGCTTGTCTCAGTTGCAAGAATGGTTCAGCAATCTATCAGCATTCAACCCTAATAAAGACAGTAAGGAAAATTCTAAGGCTCTGGAGAAATTTCTCTATAAGATAATAGTACAGTATGTTTGCAGCAGAGCATTTTCATATGCTTTTCTGTGACAGCGTTACTTCAACAGAAAATAGCTGGACCATACAGGCAAAAAAACAGAGTAGTAGTAACGCAGGCTAGCATAACATGATGGATCTGGACTATGACAAACAGAATTGGAAACCACTTCCCAGAGGACGAACTAAAGTAGGTTTGCTGTAATGTATTTCTTGATTTCTTACTTTGCAACAGTGCTTTTTAGTGGTAGATTGACTAGGATGGAATATTTTTAAACATGTCCAAATCAAAGTCTGCATAGCCTAAAAAAGAAGTAAAAATTGTCAAAGTGTTTTGAAATATCTTGTATTGAAAGATTTTGTATTCCCTGTTGTGAGGATTAAATATACACTGTTTCTTTGATGAAAGTTGGTCCTTGGTGTAATAGCCTTTACACTGAAAAGTTGGTGGATTAAGTAGCTATTTTTTAATATTAGTAATATGCAATACAATGCAGACCAGCACAGTCAAAATGCTTATTTTATGCATTCTGTTAGAGAAGGCAACTAGTAGAAGACTAGTTTTCCATTTCAAAACATATAATTATATATGAATATAGAGCAATTCACCTATTTTTTTCATTGAGGCTAATGCACCTTAAAGGGCAAGTCAACCCTAAAATAAAAATTTCCTTAATAAAAGAAAACATAATTTCAAGCAACTTTGCAATATACTTTAATTACGTTTTATATATTACTTTAAGTTATTTGCATACGTATTGCTATCGAAAGCAGTGTTTGTTGATACAATGTAAGAAAAGGCAGTTGTTTAACAGACCTGTCTTTGCTGGGGAACTAAGAATTTTGCAAAATTGTTTAAAAAAGTTGGATTCAAGCCAATGCTGCTTTCAATCGCAATTGTTTTTACAAATAACTTTAAAATCACTAAAAACGAGTAATAAATGTATATTGGAAAGTTGTTTAGAATTTTGTTTTCTTTTACTAGACACATTTCTATTTTGGTCATAACTTACCCTTTAAACCTTTATTGTTTTTCACCTCTGTATTCAAGGTAGCCAGGGATGGAAAAGATGACAACACTGGTTTGCCTCAATGAAAAAAGTGTGAACATTAAAAGTAACCCTATGGTTGGAGCCTGGCTATCCCAAATTATGTATCAAGATATCTCAGATACTGTAATCAAATTTTGTAATATGGATGTCTAAGAATTAATTTTTTGAAAGGGACCTGCCACCCAAAAAATATTCAAAATCTTATTTTATCACATTAGTCAAGCAAAATTAACTTCACTATATACATTCAATTAATTAATTACACTATATAAATTATTTGAATCTTGTTTCCTTCAGCTTGGGTAATAATAATGATAGCAAGCAGGCAGGAGCCATTTCGTAGACACTGTTTTTAAGGCAAGCCTTGCATTATACTGGCAGTCAGGGCTCCATGCAAGCGGGCCAAGCCCTGTATGTTTAATGCAATGTAACGCTTCTGGGGCATACCCCTTTGTCAGACAGCAAATCACACCTCACAGTGAACAATTTAAATGTTTAAAATTAATTAATTAACCATTAATTATAAATTTATCAATTGATTATTGAATTTAAGTATAATGTCATTCATTGTGCCAGATTAAACAGCAAAAAAAATCACTATATATATATATATATATATATATATATATATATATGTAAAGTCCAGAAAAAATCCAATATCGATCAGTTGAGAAAGTGTCCTGTGAAAAAGGTTAAAAACATTTTTATAAATATTAAAATATTTCTTTAAAATGTATCACTCTGACCAGGCTTGAAACACTATTTTGCCCTCATAATAAATTGTTACATAAAGTAAATTGCTTTTTACCTTGCCCCTGCAGCATATCAATTCTCATATCTGTAGGGGAAAGAGCAAAGGCAACATATTAACATTTTTACAGATAACAAGATAGATTATATTCTTAATTCAGTCCCCGTGGGACCTTTGTTTGTAAAACCCAAATCCAGTGGCACTCCCTTTGCAATAATATATTTTTTTATTATACTGTTGATTATTTACAGTAATTTTGTCAAGAATCTGCCATCTTAGTTGAGCAACTCTATGGCCTTTTTTGAAAAAGTGTCTAGCAAGGACAGTTTCTCTTTTCTTTTTATTGGTCTCTTTCTCATCCTTTTGTTCAACAGGGGGCTGGTAGTTAGGTATTGTGCTTTTATGCTAATTCAAGCATAGTGTTATTGATCTGCTCATTTGCCCAACATAGGCAAGTCCACATTTTATGCAGTAAACTACAGCTTTAGTATCACAAGTGAACCAACCCTTTAACCTAATTTTTACTGCCTTCAAGGGATGTGTAACACTATCACCTGTAATGATCCCACTACAGTGGCCACAATTGTGGCAAGGGTGAGCACCTTGTAATTTATTACTTGTAAGGGTGCATTGCATTTTTGTGTCCCGAGTCACTTTTCATTTCACCAAACCCCCTACCGTACACCCTCTCCTGTAGGAAAACAATGGAGGTGTACTGAACAAATTACAATATTTTACATCTGCACTAACTACACCCAAATATTTCAGCACAGTTTTCCTGATGGTTCTTGAGTTGAAATCAAATACTGTAACAAATGGTATCCCTGCTACCTTACCCTTATCCTGCTTCTTCTTACTAAGCATTTCTTTTCTTGGGATTTGTTGCACCTCATTTGTAAGTTTTAATAGTTCCTTATGTTTGTATCCTTTCTCCTTAAACTTTTTCAGCATTTTTTCCGACCCCTGCTTGTACAATTCATCATTTGATGTAATGTGTTTAATTCTGGTAAACTGGCTGCTGGATAACCCTATAAATCAGGGGTGTCCAAACTTGGCCCTCCAGCTGTTAAGGAATTACAAGTCCCACAATGCATTTGCCTGACTGTGGCTGTCAAGACTCCTTAATTGCATTGTGGGACTTGTAGTTCCTTAACAGCTGGAGGGCCAAGTTTGGACACCCCTGCTTTAAATGGATGGATGGAAACTTTTAGCCTGCAGGAAATTGTTCCTATCAGTTGGTTTGCAATACAATTATGTTGTGAAGCCAGTACCAGTATACATCATATTTACATTAAGTAAATGAAGAATGGTTTCATGACATTCCAGAGTAAATGTAATGGTATCATGTGCCATATTAAGATATTCCAAGTTATTCAAGCCTGGTCAGAGTGATACATTGTTTTAATGTTTATTAAAGGAATGATTTAACGTTTATAAACACTTTTTTTTTTTTTTTTTTTAAAAACCTTTTTCTCAATTGATCGATATTGTATTTTTTCTGGAATTTTATCTGGACTTTCATTACATATATATATGTGTTAAAATATGGAGATCTTGCACGGAGTCCTGAGTGCTGGTGGGGGTAGCTGATCCCTTCTAACTGTGCACCGGACCAAGTTTGGAGTTGAGAGGCAAGGGTGTGCTGGTGGGTTTGGAATTAAGTAAGCCTTGTATCATCTCAAAATCTTGTTTATGCACCTGAATCATGGACCTGATGTCCATCCTCAGGCCCTGGCTACACAATTAAACAGTGAAGAGAATAGGGGAATGTGTGGAGAGCAGTGACATCTAGAAAGTGCAGAATGGAAAGTGAAAGTAATGGTATTTGGGTAACATGTCCACTTTTAGGTTAATAAGGTGTGAGAATTCACTCAAATGGTAGTAACATAGTAACATACATAGAAGGTTAGGCTGAAAAAAGACACACGTCCATCAAGTTCAACCTTCTGACTTTTTTTTAACCTGCCTAACTGCTAGTCGATCCAGAGGAAGTCAAAAAACCCCATCTGAAGCCTCTCCAATTGGCCTCAGAGGGGGAAAAATTTCTTCCTGACTCGAAAATGGTCAGACTAGTCCCTGGAATAAACTTGTACTATGAGCTATCTTCCATAATGCTGTATTTTTTTAATGCCTTTCTCTTCTTTCTTATTAACTTCTTTACATCTGTATTAAGCCGCATAGGATGATTCTTAGAGCTTCTACATTTGAAAACAGTAATGATTTAATATTATTTCAAATGACAGCTATTTCTGTTCTGTGTTTTTAGCTGAAAACTTAATGCCCCAATCAAGGCACTAAAATTAGCTTTTCCAAAATTCATGGTTTTTGTTGCCCCAGTATATATATCTTTTTTTGTACCGGACATTAAATGATATTATTATGAAATTATTGTCACTATTACCCAGGGGGTCAATAACTTGCACATTTGCTATAAGTTCTGGGTCATTTGAGATCACTAGATCCAGAATAACATTTTTTTCTGGTTGGCTCCTCAACAACCTGTGCCATAAAATTGTCATGTAACAAGTTTATAAAAACTTGTTCCCATTAATCTGGCAGTACTGTTGCTCCATTGAATATCTGGGTAATTAAAACCCCCCATTATTATTACTTTACCCAAACTAGCAGCTTTTTCTATTTGCTTCAGGAGCTTAGCCTCCTCCTCCTCACTTAAATTAGGGGGTCTATAGCATACCCCTACAATTAGTCTCAACAGAAATCCGTATGTTTATTTCAAAACTGAGGTTTCCAAAGAATACTAACTTGTAACAGAATTAACAGAAACTTACAAGTTGTGCTTATTAATCAGAATAGCCTTTTTGAACTGGCCCACTTGCGGCAGATGTCTTGCTCTTTCAGCAACGCTTAAGCAGTTAGTCCATACTTCAGCCTCCCAGAGACTTGTCTCAGTAGTGTATCCAAAACTCTTCTTTTCACAGAGCTCCCTTAGTTTCCTTACACATATTCATTTCCTGTTTCCTGCTTTTGGCAGAGAGCTTCCCTCCTCCCAGGTGGTGACATCTCACCCACACCTGCAGTGCTAATTAAATGCACATTGTTCAAATCATCTGTATATCTTTTATTGTCTCATAAGGCATTCTGGGAGATATGTGCCTTCCATCTAGAGTTCTCCGAGACACTGTACAATGACTGTAATATATTGAACTCATTTGGGATGCATATCATGCTATAAAACTGTCCATAATTACATGATGCCAGAATACCATCAGCCGGAACAATGTCCAACGTTTGTACAAAAATAGGCATTCTCTGTACTAAAAATGATTTAAGATAACATTCCCCTGTCATAAACACAATTAAGAAATAACAGTCCCCCCACCTGTGCAGAATGATGCCAGAAAATAGATGGTCAAAGCAAAATGCTCTCCATCTGTTGTTGAGTAACAACCAGATTCAATTCAGTGAGAAAAAGTTCTCATGGTTTATGAGATTCAACATGAGGGGAAATTTTTTTTTCCAAATTTGGTTCCACGTTTTTCCGAATTCAATAGAGTTTTCATGTGATAAACCATTTCCTCACTTAACTGAACATGGACCATTATTCATGTATACACCACTTCTAATTATTACACGTATTAAAAAATAAGGTGTGGAAATATACGTTTTATAAGTAATATGATTGAGGATATGTGAAAGATGTATCAGCCTTATATAGGTGGCTTGTCCCAATAACAGTTTATTAGAGAAACGCTTAAAGTTTATAACAATTTTATTAACATGAGGGCAGAAAAACATTGCTATATTTTGGTTGTGGAACTTTCCAGCTAGGACAGCAACAAGAAAATTCTCAGGCTCATGGGGAAAACCCTCAGACGTTTTAAACAATACAGGGCAAGGTTTAAACCATCACTCATCACCTGCTAGGATCCTGTCTCTGAGGCCCATTACAGCCTTCTGGCCATTAATAACTTCATTCATCTAAAAGAGCTAAACTTGGGAGGTCAATTCTGTCAGTGTTTTTTCCTCATGGCATTTTAATAGTTGTTGAGCTCTTTAGAGAGATGAGACAAACAGTAATTTGAGATTTACAGTAGTGATCTGATGCCTGTAGGCCGTTGGAAAAAAAGGCCTCATTTATATAATGGAATGTGAACAACTGCTGTACACAACTTATACATCATTTCCAAAATGTAGAAGTATTGTTTTTTTTGCCAAAATGATGCCAGTCACATGGGGACATTTGGCAGAGCAATACACAGTATATGTTGTAAATTACCTCAGTGTTACATCTCTGTCTGATGGAACTGCAGCTTATGAGGGAATACCAAGATTGAATTTCTTCACAGCAGCTGTTTTTGAGAATATAGTACATTTTCTCTCAACCACCTGTTTCCTTTTATTATTATTATAAGTGTTCGGCCTTGAAGGGTCTACCCAGAGCTTAAGATAAAGATGGTCTGCTGAGGGCCATTATATAGAGAATTGCTACAATACACAAGCTGATAAGCTTTACCTTGATGTTATCTTTAATTCTGGATGGGACAGCTGTTTCACATGTTCATATCTGGAAGTAACCTAAAGAATAGCCCATAAGGGCTACAATGATACTGGTCCCAATTTGTTTTACATGTTTTACATGTTCCCTTGCCTGAGACCCGCAGAATTACTTGTGATAAATGGTGGCTCTTTTGCCATAGATATGTTTATCAAGAAATTATTGAGTGGGGATGGTATAAAGACCTGATAAACTTGAAACCTGGCTATAAGATTATCTTATTCCTGCAAAAGGCATTATTTAATTTCCAAATCAAAAGCCATACCAGTCTGGGTCACACTTCAAAAAAGGAAGAATGCACAAAATACACTTAGGGTAAGGCCACACGGGAAGATTTCGAGGAGATTTGTCGCCTGGCGACTAATCACTGCGACTAATCTCCCCGAATGGCTTGCTAGTCTCTTGCACTAAAGTCGCCTGCGCCTATTCACACACGGCAACGCGATTTTCAAAGTCGCTCAAAATTGCCTCACGAGGCAATTTCGAGCGACTTTAAAAAACGCATCGCCGCGTGTGAATAGGTGCCGGCGACTTTAGCGCTTTTGTGTTCAAGATACTAGCAAGCCATTGGGGGAGATTAGTCACGGCGATTAGTCACCAGGCGACAAATCTTCCCGAAATTTTCCCGTGTGGCCTTACCCTTTAGGGGCAAATTTACAAAATTTGTGTGAAGGATTCGAAGTTCGATCAAATTCGATCGAATACCGATCGTACGATTTTTTCGGAGGATTGAATATGCAAATTTGACCTCTTTGATCATCGAATACCCAATTATTGAATAGATCAAATGATCGGATATTCAATAAATCGATCATTCGATGATCGAAGGATTTAAAATGTTAAAATCATTTGAATTCCTACTTCACCAGATTGAACCTACCGAATACCAATAGAAGCCTATGGGACCCCCCCCCCATAGGCTTCTTTTGCAAAGACCTGCTCGAATACCATTCGTACGATCGAACGCCTCTATCATTCGAATCGTACAAATTTTTCGGAGGCTCGAAGGCAAAAACGATTTTTCCGTGAAATCAAACGATCGGTATTCGATCATACGATTTCATCGAGAAATCAAATATCGAGCAAAAAGATAGCCTAGAACTATTTGATAAGCATTCAAAAGTCGAATGCTTATCGAATTTCTAATGGATTCGAAGGATTTTATGTGAAAAATAGGGTTCTTGTGACTATTTCACATGGCTATTTTTCCTGTGCTAGCAGAAAGAGCATCTACTGTACCTGAAGCAGCCAAATATAATGTAGCCAAAGCAGAGGTTAAGGCAGCCCAAACCTTAGAGAAGCTGGCATAAAGGACCTTGTGAATTTGAAAAGAAAATCTTATCGCACTCCTAGAAATGTTGAGATACTGTAGTTAGGTCAGCTATAAAGAGCAGCATCTGTTCCATAAAGAGAAATATTGTGGGGCTAGCTCTCAGGTGATACAGCAATTGCAGCGACAATCAGTTTCCAATGGAAGCCTTGCATGGAGGAATGGCTGCCTTTGCAAATTCCTAATGGGCAATGGTGCATGATCTGTTGTACTTGCTTAATTGTTACTATCATTGGACTACTGCAGAGGGAAAACAGATTTATCTGCCACCCTCCTCCTTTTTACCTTGTTCATTAAGCTATGATTAAATGTAGGCACATTTGAAGTAAGAATTTATTTTACATACACTGCTCACAAGTGATTTTTTTAATGAATTTTTTTCTAGCAACATATGAGTTTCACAAAAAGAGATACCTGCTTGAGTTGCATATCTTTTTTCTTGTAGCTGATTGTATTCTATTATATTCCTCCTATTAGTATTCAAGTTATTAAAACTTTGCTTCTCTTTGATTTAAATGTTATTTATTACCAACATAATGTAATGTTTATTAGTCAGTGATTCCTTCTAATTTATTTACCTTGAGTTATAAAACAAAAACATCAACACACTATATACAACCCACTCTGACTGAATACTTGTGAGTATTCTCACACTGAAGAATTTAAAAGCCAGAAAAAGCCATTGAGAGCATTTCCAAAGTATATGTACAAAGCTACAAAGATCTTATTTACAATACCTATTAATATAACTAGTGTTCTGTGAGGATACATTTGGTAACATTAATAAAAGTATCATTAAAAATTGAGTATTTTCTAACAAAATTATGCAGAAAGCAAACCAATTTCATATCAACTTTGATTATACTATAACAATCTTTTTTCCCCGCTTAACTTGATGAAAAACAGAGCATCACCACTCTAAGTGAAATTCTTTGTTTAGGAAAACAGAATATATTAAACCAGCAAGACAAACTGTTGTACGATTATAAATAATTACGAACGCTCTTCCTCTCTCTGTCTCTTGCATTCTCGAAGGATGTTATCATGAAGATTAGGAATAATTTTCTCCAGAACTTTGTGTTTGCCTTCTCAGCATAGCTTTAATTGAAATTAATTTGCATAAAAAGCAATGTATTACTAACAAAGTAGATAGAACTAAATATATGTTTATATATATTTCATACACATTTCCGATGTTTTAATCTGTCCATAGAGAAAATAACACATGCTTTATGCTTACTTTGAAGGAATTAAAAAAGTGCATTAAAAAGGAATGGATCAGAATATTTTATATCCACCAATGCTCAGTTATGTAAACTTGTTTTAACAGAGTTGCTCATTTCAATCAAATTTTCTTATCCATTATTTATACAGTGCTAACATAACCTGCAGCACTTTACAGAGAAGGTAATTATTCAGATCAGTTCCTGTACTAGAGGAGCTAACAATCTAATTTATGCTTCATGTTATGGTCGGTTTCATCAAGAATTCGTAATTCTGTTCTGTTGGACTGTGGTAGAAAGAATGTGCACACCCATTAGATATATTTGGCCACAGTTAAACAAAGAGGTCATCTCTTCATGATAAGGGGTGTGAAATACACACAAACATGGAGGGACAAAGGTAAGCCTAACAGAGAAAACAGTCATCTATAAGGCCCCCCTGTACCAAAATATGGAAAATTGTATTTTGCTGGTGTGGCATATGGCTTTTCTAGTTCTGGGGCACACCACCTCCTTAAAATGAAACATATTACAACTGTTATCTCTAACCTTTTATATTCTTGATTGTATGCCTACCTTCAAACTGCTACATATGAATGGGCTTTAAACCCCAGGCAGCATACTGCACATGTGCATGGGGACATTTTGTGAAATGCATTGAAGTTAATGGGCCTGTTTTTAAGGCAACTTTCCACAGTGACCTTTTCTGTAAAAAGCTGGTTATGAAAAAACTATTTGCAATCTGAAAGTGTATGCCTTTGCACAAGCAATATTTCCTTAATTTAATGTAGTTTTTTGAACATGGAAAGTGTTTAGCAACCACGTCCAACAGTGGAAGGAATATTGCCAATTTTGTAGTTTGCGCCAGGGAGGTTGCGCTGTATATAATAGAGCTCCATACTGAAAGAAAAAATTATGTTTGCTCCAAAAGATTATGACACCTTCAAGAACTTAAAATTACACAATTAAAACTCACAATTCAATAACAGTCTCAGTAAGAATTGTTACATTGCAAAAAGTTATTTGTGGATTTTTTCCTTGCAGAATACATTGGATTATGTGGTTATTTTTTCTCTAACTTTTTTTGTCACATTTATTTTCGATTTATGGGAATTTTATCACCATTTTTTTTAATGCTAATGGCAAAATGGGACATTTTTCCATGAATCCCTACCTACTGAAATATTTTGCTCATCACTATTAACAACAAGAAGAAATAATGAATTTATATTAATAATTCATCTTGGGCCTGAACAGACATTTCATCAAGAACTGTCTGTCTGGGATGCAATGTCCTAAGTCACTTAAATATGTATTTTTTGTATCAGACACTGCTGATGTGACCCTGTATTCAATTAATTTTGGAGATGCACCCAGAGGGATCAATTCTGTACTGATCAAGTCAAAGGGCCCTCTAACTATATTCAGCCTTTTATTATGTGGCACTTAAAAGAGAAGTAAACCCTTAAAATTGATATGGGTTAAAAATGCCACATTTTATATACTTTTTGCACCAGTTTAAATTTTCAGCTTCTCAATAGCAGCAAGGATCCAGATGTTTTCACCATTTTGGAACATGTCTGTGACACTCACATGATCAATGGCCTCTGAGCGCTGTTGAGAATCTAAGCTTAGGGGTTGTCGCAAATTATCAAGCAGAAAATTAGGAAGGCCTTTAATATAAGCTGATGCTAAGGTACCTAAGCTCAGTAAGTGTCAGCAGCACAGATCATGTGCAGTGAATCAGCAGAAGATGGAGAGCTACTGTGAAATATGTGGAGGCCCGATACCCACTGAGGCTGCTGTCCAGGGCCCCCTCCAGAACCCCTGCAGAGCTGCCATGTGCATGCACATGTTTTTATGATGTTTGCGGCAGGAAAGAGCCAGCATATCATGGATCTAAGTGTGGATCTGAACCAGCAGGGCCCACAAGAGCCTGAGGCCCACTGGGGTTTTTTCCCAGTGTCCTGCCCACCCAGTCTTACTTTGTTTCATTACATTATTTTAGACAAAACATGCTGTATCTTCTTGTGTCTGACATGTTTCAAAGACAAAAGAAAACAGTTGCATTTGAAACAAAAATGCACTTAAAGGGATTCTGTCATGGGAAAACATGATTTTTTTTTTTTTTTAAACGCATCTGTTAATATATATATATATAATACACAAAAGCCGTGAATATCTTGTAAATTATATCCTTATAAACGGTGAGTTCTGATTTCATCAGTTATAAACGGTGAGTTCTGATGTCATTTCTGTCACATGACTCACTGAAACTTGTGTATTATAATAAATAAAGTACCCCCGTTTGCAAAATATGAGGATATTAGAAGTTACCTCGGAGTTCCATGACCTGTATAAAAACACTCGACCTTCGGCCTCGTGTTTTTATATGGTCATGAAACTCCTTGTTAACTTACAATATCCTTATATTTTACAAGAGGGGGTACTTTATTCACTATATATATATATATATATATATATATATATTTACACACATATATATATATATATATATATATATATATACACATATATATACACACATATATTCAGTTTTGAAATCTGACATGGGGCTAGCCACTTTGTCAATTTCCCAGCTGCGCTGGTCACGTGACATGTGTCAGCACTTTAGGAGGGAACTGCTTTCTGGCAGGCTGTTTTTCTTCTTAATGTAACTGAATAGTACGCAGTGGGACATGGGTTTTACTATTGAGTGCTGTTCTTATATCTACTAGGCAGCTGTTATCTTGTGTTAGGGAGCTGTTATCTGGTTAACTTCTCATTGTTCTTTTGTTAGGCTGCTGGGTGGGGGAAAGGGAGGGGGTGATATCACTCCAACTTGCAGTACAGCAGTAAAGAGTGATTGAAGTTTATCAGAGCACAAGTCACATGACTTGGGGCAGCTGGGAAATTGATAATATGTCTAGCCCCATGTCAGATTTCAAAATTAAATATAACTCACATTATGCATTTGTATATGTATTTAAAAACATGTGGTAGAGCCCTTATGCAGTATAACTCAATTCTGCATTATGGGGTCTTAGAGATCAGCAGCTCTAACCCTAATACCTCATCAATGAACCAAACAAAAATGTTTAAAGTACAAATATTGATATTATTATTATATTAATGAAAATAACAATTGTTAAGCACTCATTTCAAAGTGAAAAAGTGGTTCATTTGTGCCAATTTTTCAGATTTTTGGTGTTACACCTGACAGGCTATAACAAGTGACTCTTGGGACTTTGTGTAGCACTCTCTGCAAACAATTTGAAATGCTTGAGAACCTTCACCACCTCTTTGCAAAAAATATTGAACATTAATAAATCAGCTAATTAGATTTAGGTTAAAGTGAGCCTGTTCATAATATGAACAGATTGTATAGCATGTCTACAGTCTTTGTAATTCTTTTGAAAACATAAAAAAAAAAAAAAACCATGAAAACATTATATTTACTTTTGGCATAAAAATTACAACAGTAAAATGCAATTATGAATTATGAAAGTAAGGTGTTGTATCTATTTAAAACAAGAGTGGGTGCATTCTTCCAATGTGTTCCATGCCACTTTAGAACCAACAAGTGTTATAAGAAACAACTGTGACAAATGCATTCCTTTTAATCACCTTGCATTTTGATATCCCACAGCCTCGTACATGTGTTTGCTTTGATTGTTCCCTTGGGTGTTTCTTCCTTCCCTTTTTCTTTTGTTAAACATCTGGAAATCAATAAAGAGAAAAGTGTTCTCTTGCCAAGAAGTATGCCCTGAATTCTGAACAATATACTTTTTTTTCTTTCTTAATAGTTTATATTCTAGCCAATCTCAGCACAGCTCTACAAAGTAAAATATTTGGCAGCGAATTTATATTAACAGATGGAACAAGAAATTAACACTTTTTTTGCTTCGCTAATTCACAGTTCTTTTACTATGCTTATTCTATATCACCTGTTCTGACTTTGACAAGCTACAGACACCTGTTTGGGGTAATATTGCACAGCTAATTACTACATGAGAATGTTATTTTCCAACAGAAGGTTTTCTGTGTGAAATTGCTTGAGTTAACACATTAGTAATACCAAATTTGTACAAAATGTGCTTTGCAGTTGCTAAATCATTGAAGTTAACCTTCTCTGAAAGGAATGATTGGTAGTACTAAATATTGCAGCTTTTATACAAAGACCTGTCTATGTTCACAAACTTAAATCATCATAAATACTTGTCACATCATATTACCATGAATTCTGCTTTATAATACAATCCAGTCCAGAATTTACTTGTAGAGGACAGAAAAAGGCATAAAATGTAACTTTGGAATACCAACTTTATTTATTTTACATTCATAATTATAGTAGAGTATGTATGGATGTAGGTATTGTTCTAATATGTATATTGCCAGCTGGGTGCAATCCTAAAAATGTGTGCAATAGGTATATAATATAGACACAGTAGTGATCAAAATGTGCTAGCAGGTACAGCATAGTAATTATAAATTATACATAAAGAATCACAGTTGTGGAGTTTATACAAATGGCCTTTATATGTTACTGTGCAAATGAGTTATACTGTGCATACACAGTACTTTCTATACTGCCTAAGATGCTAGAGTTTATGTTACAGTTGTGTAATGAACTATACAGAACAAGTGTAAAAAATACAACCAATAACTGGTATACAATATACACAAAGTCCCAGGTTTTAGTCCACGTTCCCTTTGCCAGCTTCCACTTGTATCCCCTTCAAGTCCAATCCGATTTACCTATAACAAAAGCCAGCGCCAAAGGCACAGGATAGAACAAACAGACATTTGGCAATATTGTTTAATACATTTAACCCCTTGTGATCAGGAGCCTTTCTACTTATATACACCACACTATGTGCAGCCCCCTTGGTTCACCGCCACCTTTGGGAGCTATATTTCAAATGTTAATAGACTCTCCTCAGAGTATACTCTCGGGGGGGTACTCACAAACTGAATTATTGTAAATGCATATACTGTAATAAAACCAAAATCCTCTTCTTTGGCAAGATGCACCTCCCGGTGTGCACTGTAGGATAGATGCAGCAGCAAATAGTGTAATTCTACTTTTATTTTTAAACAAAATATATTAAAAAATGCACTCACATTCATGGTTAGAATGCGTATCATAACAAATATCCTGTGAAGCTAACCCCGCCAGTCTGCAAGTCCACTCAAAGTCCTTTATGCCAGAGCGCTCATTTGGCTTCCGGACTTCTTGCAGCCATCTTTTGTAGCGTAGGGGTTAAATTTAACAAACGATATTGCCCTATGTCTGTTCTATCCTGTGCCTTTGGTGCTGGCTTTTGTTATAGGTAAACTGTTGTATAATGGCTGCATGAGCCTGCTAGTAAAGCACTGTTATACTCTGCTCATCCTCGGCTACCAAAACACAACAAATTGGCGAGGAGATGTCTCTTCTACCTCTGCGGCAGCCTGCACCTTTTCTTCTAAACCCTGGTGAGCCTACCATACCTTTTACTGCTTGGATCTGTATGTTTGAAAATCTGTATGCTGACCAAGGGGAGATTTCTGCTGCTAGAAAGCGTGCTTTAATTATTCACTGCCTGGGAGCAGAGAAACATTGTATATTCTGTACATTACCATTACCCGATGGGACTTATGAAACTGCACTTACTGCAAAAAAAAAACCTTTTCATGCCATGAGTAAATGTGGTTGCTGAAAGATATAAATTCTGGACAATGTAATGACAAATCCACAGAACAATCTCAGGTACAAACTACATGTTTCCAACTGTCGGATGTGAACTCTGCATGCTGTGTCTTCATTCAACAGTCGGATACATGTAGTTTGTACCTGTGATTTCACAATCGGTCCCATTATATTATGCCCATTAGATACGTTGTCATGGCCTGGTGATGAATCAGTTTGAATCGCCCCGTGTAGTTCAGCCCTAAAAGGTTTAATTGCTAAGATAACTGCATTGTTTACATCTCAAATTCAGACTGACTCTTGCATTATTGATATCTGTAATCCCCCCCTTGCAATGTTCACACCTGTATCACTTCTATTGTTGATGCCCCTAAAGCCCTGTACTGTTCACAACTCAGAGCCAGGCTGAAAATGGCAATATTTAATTGAATAAAAATCGTTGTAATGGTTTGATGGCATCGAAGATGGACAGTTCATGCTGTGCTACATACAGTGAGCAATGGGGGCACCATTCGAACGATTTTTATTCAATCAAATACGGCAATTTTTGATCAAAAACGGTCATGTTCAATCGAAAATGACCCCGAAGAAGTTTTTTCACTTCAAAATTCGACCATTGGTAAATCTGCCCCATAAAATTTGGAATATGTACCTAAAAATATTGACACTGCCAACAACTTGCAAATGCAACTACAACTAAATCATTTACCCTTTTCCTAAATGAGCATTGTACATCTTCCCTCAACTGCTTACTGTACTTCCTGAGGTGCATGTCTTCCTATTATGTTAGGAAAAAAGGCATCTTGTAAACATTATAAAGTAGTCATAAATTATGTCTTCATTTATATCTCTGAGTACAATTAGAGTGGAACACCATTTTATTGTAAATAGTAACTGTTGACTAAATCAAAATGCATGGATTTGATTGAAATGGGTTTGATTTTTATTTTGCTTTTTAGACACTTTTCTTTAAAGTTATATCCTATTTAGGGGGCAGAGTTACGTAATTTATGTGAAGGATTCGAATGGATTGAAATTCGATTGAATTGCAAAATTACGATTTTTTCAAATTTTAACTTTGGCCACCAGATTAAACATACCGAATTGCAATTTGTTTGTTTTCTTATTGAATAAAAATTGTACGATTAAACACTTCCATTGTTCGAATCGTATGAATTTTTGAGAAATCTAAGGAAACGTTATGATTTTTTCGTAAAATCGTTCGATGGTACGATTTTTTGAGAAATTGAAAACTGGTAAAATCCTTCAAATTCGATGTTCAATTTTGTCGGATTTTACTTCGAAAATCGTACTAGGGTCGAATTCGAGGGCTAAAATCCCTCAAGAATTTGACCCTTAGCAAATCTGCCCCTTGATGTTATATATTACTGTAATCATCTGTAGTGTTACAAGTTACCATAGGCTCTAAATATTAAGAACACCATATTCCCAATTATTATTATTATTTTTATTAGAATAATGATTATTTTTAATTATAACTTCTAAGAAACAATATACATTTGGGTACACATAATAAAAGCCTTTACTTTAAAATGTGTTCAGTTTAAACTTTTTCTTGAACCAACAAAAATATTTAACTTCCGATAAGTATTTTTAAGCATGCCTTCATGGAGAAGGTAAGCTTTATCAGAAAGGTCTATATAAATACACCAATAAACCCTCAAAGCAATGCTGTTCTGAGTCCTCTGTCAAAAGAAACACAACATTTATTTCCTTCTTTTGTGTACTCATGGGCTTCTGTTTCAGATTTCCTGTTTGTTTTTTTTTTTTTACAGGAATCTCGTAAATCTCTAAAAAGCATTAAAAATTTTAGATTTAGTAACCATTTAAAAAGCACAAAAACCTCTAAGGCAAATCTTCACCAAGTAAACATTGTCCAGGTGCTATAGAAGAAAATTGAAGATATGCTAATCCTGTTGGACGGGTTTTAATCAATTTCAACTTCTCATATTTTTACTGCATTGTTCAGCAATTTTTTGTCTCACTTTTTATAATCAGATTTTTTAATAAATTCAATGACAATTGTGGTGTTAGAGTTTGTGAATTTTAGTTGTGGTTTCAAAAACCTCTAAAACCACTATAATCCAACCTGTAATAAATAAGCCCCCACTGTCTCTTACAAATAATTTGCTTGATTGTATCTCAAAGTTCCCAATATAAATACATTGTTGTCAAATACTATGGTCTTCACAGTTGTGTGTGTTGTGAAAATGATAGGGCAGATATTATCAGGTCATGGATATCAATGGATTCTGCAGTTGGACAGGTCAGAAAATTGTGGCCTCGTCCATTGGTTTGTACAAAAATATTAACTGACATTTTAATCATACACAGTGTGTCTCCCAAAGTCCGGAAAATCTATGAATAAGTTACATATTTTGCTTGTGGCAAAATACTACACTCTCCATAATTAAAACTGTTATAAATGAAAATGTGGAGGCCTATTTATAAAGGTTTGAATTCTAGTGGTTTTAAAGGTTTTTGAAACCACAACTCTATTTCACTAATGCCTCAAATGTCATGAAAGTAATTTAATGATCAGAATATAAAAAATATGAAGGAATAAAAAAGCTGAACAATACAGAAAAGCTACAAAATATGTATATATCTAAAAAAAGTTTACTGTGACAATCATTCACAACAGTTACTGCCCAGCAGAGTCAGGTCCTTTCCACGTTCACACAGCAAATTATGGTTTCATGATGAACACTTTACCTGCCTGTATGTTTTTAGAGTGTGCAGGTGACAAGATCTGAACTCCGATCCAGAGTACTACAAGGCAGCTATTCTGCTATCATGACTCAGACCAAAAATCACAGGTATCTTCCTTTTTTTTTAAAAAAAAAAAACCTCTTTACTATGCTTCTGATAACATCCCTTCTTAATTTTCCTTCTCTGTGTTGTGGAGTCCCTTTAACATTATAATACTGTATAAATTAGGAGATTATAAAGCAGGCTTCCTGCTGTGTAAACTCAATTGTTAAATACATAATTGCACAAAGTCAACTTGCTGCCTGTGATTTAAATTTAGTTTACATTATGGTATTGGATATAACTTAAATTGTAGTGTGATCTAAAAATTACTTGCTGGGAGCAATTTGAAAGTGTGTACATCAGTGAATTCTTATTACAAGTTTAGAGGTTACTTTGTTTGGTACCTTCATAGGTTGATGCTGTTGCCTGTCAAAATACTCTGCAGTATTAAGACTGAACTCAAACAACTTTGATTTTTACATAATTTAATTTAAAATAAACTACACATATTTTTCTTCAAAAAAATGAAAGTCAACATGGCAGAATTTATTGTTATAAAAGCCCACTAGAGCAAAATCTTGCAAAATAGAATTTCTGGCTTGGATTGTCAAAGACTATATTATTTTGTAAGTGGAATTAAAAATAGTTATAACAGAATGAAAAGAAAGAAGAATAGGGATAGTTAATACCATAATACTGTTTTGGATGAATACATATGTATATAAACATTCAGCACCACTGTAAAAAATGCTTTTCAAGGGGCACATTGTGCTAAACATTGATAAAAACAGAATAATACAGTTATTATCCTGTTTCTTTGTTTTCCATCTTTTTAAAGTATTTAGCTCTACTGGTAGTTTCACTCTTGTTTAAGACTACCCTGTTCTCCTAATTTCTGCAATAGCCTTCTGGTAATGTGAAAACTAATTTTAATACCTGTAGAAGAAGATGATCAGAAGCCCTGTGTGACTGCAATTGCAGCTTTATGTTAACGCTGCTTAAATATACCTACTATAACTGCAAAATTCTGCACTTGCACATTTAGGGCTGGCCAAGGTCCACTGCCGTTCATCACCTTTGTCCCCTCTCCTTCATTTGTGCACATGCACGATTTTCCATCATCAGGTCAGGAGCACTGGGGATTGGCGCACGGGAAATGTAAAATATTATTGCATCTCTTGAGCAGCCCAGAGCTTTCAAACCAATGTGGATGTGGTTGGGCAGCCTGCAGCCCCCTAAAATTCTGCTGCATCATTTTCAATGCGCGCCGCGTCATATTCGTCGTGTCGTTAACGACGCACGTCGCAACGTTTTCGTCGCGTCAAAAACGACGCGCGACTCGTTTTTTTTGGCGAATTTTTTTGGCAAATTTTCGCTGGCGTTTCGCGAATTTATTTGCCAGCGCCGAATCGTGGGAATTTGCTGAGAATTCACCTCTGGCGAATAAATTCGCCCATCACTATTCATGTCTGTGGCACTGGTGTTCCTAAAGGGAACCATCACCCTAAGAAATTATTCAAAATTCTGTTGGTTTTAGTCAAGCAAAATAGACTACACTATAAATTATTTAACCCTTTAACTGACAATTGTTCGATTCGGACAATGTAATCGAACGATTGTCAGTTAAAAGGCTAAATAATTTATTATTTTACTCAAAATTCTTCAAATTCCTAGGACTTAAAAAACAGGTTCTGGGAGGTCCCCCATAGGCTACAATGGCAAATTGGCAGCTTTAAGTTGGTGAAGTGTCGAATTAGAAGGATTTGAAAGGGCCAGTACTTTGAAAGTTTGACATGTCGAAATTTTTCTATTCAAATTGAATTTTGGCCTATTTGATAGCCCAAAATTACTTCGAAATTTGAATTTTTTGAATTTCAAATTTTATTCAAATAGACACTTCAACCCTTAGTAAATGTGCCCCAAGAAAACCTCTAAGGCAAAACATCACCAAGTTGTCCCATAGAAGTCAATGGGATTGAACTGATTTAAATCAATTCAGACTTTTAGGAGGTTTTGTTTTTCAGATTTCTAGTCCAAAAAATTTTTTCACAGGTTTTCAAGATATTCATATTTTTATAATTTTTACATAGTCCATTGCTTTTTTCTTTTGTACTTTTTATATTAATATATTTTAATAAATTCAATGACAATTGTGGTTTGTCGAGTTCTGGTTTCAAAAACCTCTAAAACCAGTAAAATCCGACCTTTAATAAATAAGCCTCCACACAAAATATATACTAAAATTTAAATTTTTAGTAAACAAATTAAAACAATATGTGATTTTATGCTGCTTTTTTAATTACAGATGTTGACAGGGTTGATATTTGATATGGTTTAATGATTTATAGCTAAAAAATCATAAAAAAAATGTACAAGTTAATTTGCCTCTGCACGCGATTTGTATTTCACATGTTTCAGTGGATGAATAATAATTGTTGTACTTCAGTGTCTGATTTATTAGGTGCAACACAAAAGCAATTCTGGAAGTAAGCCTCAGCACAGCAGGTTTTAAATGTTGACTTGCCACAGTGCCCCCTATTCTTTGCAACTGACCCCATATCCGGCACATGTAAAGCAATTAACATTTTGGTGCACTGAGTACATAGCCAGTATGACTTTACACAAGAAGCTTTTGGAATTGTATTTGACTGGTGCAATGAAGTGTCCATTGTTGTTGTTTTCCCTGGCATGTCCATGATACTGGTGTCTGGCAGTGAGTCATGTTAGCCTATGAAAAAGTCCATCTGTTAAGATGAGTAAACCGATTCATACCTTCAAATACACAATTTAAAATTGAACTGTTGTATGATGTCATGTGGGCAATTACCACTTCGTATGTACATTGCAGAGTTTATGTTTGAGTCAGTGTTAAAGGAAGTTGTCTGAAGTGATCCAAATTTGGTATAAATCAGTTCAAGATTTGCTTCTATGCAAAGCAGAAAATAAAACTGAAAGCCATGCAAAATACTTGACTAAAAATATCCATCTAAAATGCAGATGACAACTAAATTGTAACCCATGAGTTAGAATTTCTATCGAGTCTACCTATGTTTTAATTATTGTGATTTTGACATCCTATGCTACAACAATTATTCAATCTGTTCTTGAAAGTATCTAATTTATCTGCCTATGCAAGATAACCTGGCAGTAGACATTTTTACTCATTTGCATCATCTTTTGTGTTTGCCAAAGCTAGAATTTGTTTTTATCTCATTTGGAGGCTAAATCATGTCCTTAGATACAACTTTCTAAATTATTTTTCTCTAAATATGAGATCCATAAGTCCTAACTTGTAAAAGGGCCATCCACAGCTGGCTATATTATACCAGCTTTTACAAGGTACAGATGTGAGCAATGGAAGCCAATTCTCCAATACAAAAAAAAAAACCTTACACACATCTATCAAACAAATTTCTTCTCAAAAAGTCTTCAGTGCCAGGTGTAGTGTGTAAAGGCATTAGCAGAGAGCCATTAGTCATTTCAGGGGGCTACCTAGTCTCTTCACATTCTCCTTTGCTTCTCTGTAGTGCACAACATTACACTACACAAACGTCTCCCAGTCTACCTAGTCTTAAGAAGGTACTGCCTCCCACCTGGTCTAAGAAGTTAGTCTGTCTGTGCTGCCTATTGTTGGGTTATCAGGACAAAACAATTGTATTTATTATCAGGAATTTGGGTTTTCCAGATTAAGGGGCAGATTTACTAAATTCACATGAAGGATTTGATCGAATTTTCAAAAAGATTCTAATTCGAATTTTCAAATGTTTCTGAAGACCACTTTGACCTGTGAATTAATAAAATTTCATTTGAATATTCGACTATTTGACTGTCGAAGAACTTCCCCTTTAAATTTTTATTCGACTGCCCACTTCGCTAGATCAAAGCTACCGAATTGGGTTTAGTTATTTTTGATTGAATAGGAAATATTTGATCGATCGGTAAAATCGTTCGATTTGATAGATTCGAACAATTTATTGATAGATGGAATATTTCCTATTAAATCGTTCAAACGATCAAATTGCGGTAAAATCCTTCAATTTTGATGTTCGAATTTGAAAGATTTTACTTCCGTGCCTATTCACATGGTTGAATTCGAGGGTTTTTGAAACACAAAAATGCATAGCAAAAACATGAATTAGTTCTAGTTTAACCTGATCTTCTAGACTTTTCTGTCTTATTTCTACAGAGAAAATGCATAGTAAACCAATGCATATATTGTATAAATAATTGTTTAAATAGCACTTTTGGGGAAGGCAGTACTCAAGTTTGGAACTTACGTTTCTTTTTTATTTCTTTCTTTTAAAAAATAATTAAAAGGTTGTTATACAACACTCCATTCTAGTGATGGGCGATGGGGTGATGAATTTGCGGCGAATTCCCGCGATTCGCCGCTGGCGAATAAATTCGCGAAACTACCAAAAAAATTCGGCAAAAAAATTTTGCCGCGCAAAAACGAGTCGTGCGTCGTTTTTGACGTGACGCGCTGAAAACGACGCGACACGCACCGAAAATGACGCGACGCGTCGGAAACGACGCGGTGCGTCAAAAATGACGCGCGACTCGTTTCGCGAATTTTTCGGCGAAGCGAAACGCGGCCGTTTTGCCCATCACTACTCCATTCCTTTTACTGGTAGTTTTATTGTATACATAGATAGATAATGTTCACAGTAATAAGAATTAAATCCTTTACCTCCTGCTTCTAAATATTAAAATAAGAAAACTATACAAACAATATAGTAATAGTTATATAAAACAAAAGCTGGGCAAATGCATTCATGTGTATGAAATAGGAAGCATGACCCCAAAAGCACTGTGTTTTTACTTTGTTTCATCCTCAGTTTCTAAGGCTGCCATATTTTATTTACAGTGGCAAAATAAAACCCTCTATAAATGATAAATAAAACACAGGCATAATGGAATGGCTTGCAAATCAAAGCTATGAAGTGTGGAACAGTTATGTGTGTTCATTGAGTGACCGAATAGTCTAATTCCACTGGGCTACTATGATCTCTTCATTTTGCTGGAAGGCAAAACAGCCTTTGGGAGAAGTTGTTTCTTTGGTTTGTTTATCATAGGATGTGATGTATAAATCAAGGGTTTCTTTTGGACTCAACGTTTAATGCATTTTTACCACTGATAATATATTTAGCTCATGCTCTCACCTCTGGTAATATAGTCCAGAAGGGTTAAGTGACCAATAATCAATTATTATTGAGAAGCAATCAATTGTTAATTTCCATAATTGTGCACATCTAAACACTGTGCACAAGGAAAAGAAACAAAGCTGCACTCTGAGCATTGCCTTGTTAGCAGTAATTTGTTAACACAGCCTCTAAAAAAAGCTTCCACAGCTGGTGTAACAAATGTGTTTTCAGCATTCAGACCATCAACGTGATTCGTCGATAAATGTATAGAATCAGCTTCTTGCTAAAAACTACAATTACAGGTGATATACAGATTGAAATCACAGGGCTGGTTTGTCGAAGAAAATTGTCCTAATGATGGGTTTTCGGATCGGGGATACAAGCTCTTTTCTTTCAGTGTGACGGGGAGTGAAGGCAGCTGCACCTGCCTCTGTGCTGTATTCTGCCGCACTTAATGATATCTGATGATATCATTAGGCAAAGTGTTCATAAACAGATGTTGAGCCTGTGCCTAAATGCTGTCAGATGAGCGGTTGCTGGCCTGAAACAGTATTATTTATACAGAACATTTATGTTTGTTATGTTAATAACCCCACTATTAGCTCTCTAGATGTTGTGATAGGAATGCAAATGCAGTTAATATGAGTATCAGCCTCTTTACTTTGTACGCCATAGTTGAGCATAACTTTTGTCGAGAAACAAAAATTACCCACCCCAAAACCAACCACCCATTCTCCCTTAGCCAACGTGTTTCAACTCTATATTTTTGGCATAGTTGGAATTTTTGATCAGAGGGCCCTTTGTTCCTAATATGTGCCACTTGACAGAATATGGCGACAGTCATCATAGAAGATTTGGCGTTACCAGTCTATTTTATAAATAAATAATAAACAAAGAGTTTGAATTGTATATTTGTACAGAAGACAATAACGTCATGTTATGTTTTATTTCCACACAAAAGTCACCTTGTTTTCAAAATGCAGTTATTGTTTGGGGAAATCTAAGACAAAGTAGACAATAATAAACACTGGTTTCCTTTTTTCACAATAACTTTTCTAGTATAAAACAGATGTTTTGCATTTAGCTGTAACAAAGAAACCTGATGTTTGCAGAAAATGTTTAGTAAAAGATGGAGAATGAAACAACCGAGATGGATGAGTGGCTGCAACCAAAGTGAATGGAAGTATGAAACAATGTCTAAATTTCTGTCAGATACCTATATGTAAGAACATCTTAATAACATATGTATCCGCCTGTGTATTCCCTAAGGCTTCTTACTGTTGTTTCTTAGATGGTGTAAACAGAAATTAGGCCACTGGTTCATAGAGGATGTGGTGAAGGGAAGTTTCCCACAATCTATGTTGCTTTAATGTTTAGTTGTGATGAATTGCAAGGAGGAGCAATGATAAACACTTGTAGTGTATGTATACTCTGGAGGCCATGAAATCAAAGTTGTTTGAAAAGACTTGTCCTTAAGATAGCTACAGGATCTGCCAACACTTTAGAGTCCTAAAGTAATGGCACAATTGCAATTGTTTACCATACACATTTATGGTTTGCATTCTAAATGTATTATTAAATTAATAGATTGATTTAAATATTCAGAGAAAGCAACTATATAACATTGTATCTTTGTCTTAGCATCAGTATATATGTTATATTAAGTAACCATAAAAGGGACCAAATTCAATTTAAGAAGAAAAATGTATCTCATGAAAATGCCACTGACGTCTATTTGGATTTTTGCCATTAAATAAAATAAAGACATTCTCTTTTCAGTATTATTTATATATGCCAAAAAGATAATAGCTATTAACTAGAAATTGACCAGGGAACAATGGTTTTCAATCCTTAAAAAAAATTTCCCATTCTCTTGGATGGCCACTAAGGGGCACATTTACTAAAGGTCAAAGTGAAAACTCAAATAAAATTAAATTTGTAAAATTAGAATTTCAAAGTAATTTTTCTTCGTAGTAATAATTTTTCTTCGAAGTAATAACTTCGACTATCAAATAGCCCAAAATTCAATTTGAATTTTGAAGTACTTGCCCTTTAAAAATCCTTCGACTATTTGCCAGCTTAAAGGGAAACTGTCATGGGAAAACATGTTTTTTTTAAAACACATCAGTTAATAGTGCTGCTCCAGTAGACTTCTGCACTGAAATCCATTTCTCAAAAGAGCAAACAGATTTTTTTATATTCAGTTTTGAAATCTGACATGGGGCTAGCCATTTTGTCAATTTCCCAGCTGCCCCAATCATGTGACTTGTGCCAGCACATTAGGAGGGAACTGCTTTCTGGCAGGCTGTTGTTTTCCCTTCTCAATGTAACTCAATAGTACGCAGTGGGAAATGGGTTTTACTATTGAGTGCTGTTCTTAGATCTACCAGTCAGCTGTTATCTTGTGTTAAGGAGCTGTTATCTGGTTACCTTCCCATTGTTCTTTTGTTAGGCTGCTGGGTGCGGGAAAGAGAGTGATATCACTCCAACTTGCAGTACAGCAGTAAAGAATGATTGAAGTTTATCAGAGCACAAGTCACATGACTTGGGGCAGTTGGGAAATTTACAAAATGTCTAGCCCCATGTCAGATTTCAAAATGAAATATAAAAAAATCTGTTTGCTCTTTTGAGAAATGGATTTCAATGCAGAATTCTTCTGGAGCAGCACTATTAACTGATGCATTTTGAAAAAAAATTTTTTTCCCATGACAGGATCCCTTTAAAGCTGCCGCATTGCCATTTCAGCCTATGGGGGACCTCATAGAACCTGTCCTGAAAAAATTTCTAAGTTCCAAGAATTAGAAGGATTTTGCATAGAATCCTTCAATTTGTTCAATCAAATTGGATGATTAGAAGGATTTTTATTTGATCGAAAATTGACCTATTCGATTTAATTAAAAACTTTGAGGATCGAATTTAGAAGTTTTTTTAATTCTAAAATTTGACCCTTAGTGAATCTGCCCTTTAGTTAAATTTTAGTGGGTTTCCTCCCTTTTGCCTAAATACTTTGTTTTAATATTTATTTTATTGTTAGGATAATACATGTTTTTTTTTTTACAGAGCTAGGCCGATTACTAAAGGTGGCCATACAGGGGCCGATAAAAGCTGCCGACAGTCTGAGTTGGCAGATTATTGGCCCGTGTATGGGGCACTCCGACGGGCTACTCCGATCGATATCTGGCCGAAAGTCGGCCAGATGTCTATCGGGCAGGATTAAAAATCCCGTCAGATTGCGACCGACTCTGTCTGTTGATCCGACCGCCCGTATGCCCTGCATTTTGATCCGATCATTGGGCCCTAGTGCCCACGATCGGATCAGCCCGATATCGCCCACCTCAAGGTGGGCAAATCGGGGAGAGATCCGCTCGTTTGGCGACATCGCCAAACGAGCAGATCTCTCAGTGTATGGCCACCTTTAGAGCGATGTACATGAACATGTAAACTGTACTGTCATTATCCTTTCTTAAACCTAAACTATGACATGATAGCCTTCTATAGATTGTTTATATGATAAACCATGAGGTAAGTTTCTCCCATTAAAACTAATTTTGGCCCAGTGGTTAATAATCTTCCTTGAGGGAGGGATTCAATAATTTTCAAGATAGTTGTAATATATGTACCCACAACTACATGATAAAAACCTAGTTTAGAATGCTGTATTCAATAGTTATAGCCATTGGTCATGTGCTTCAGAAAAGTATTTTTTTTATGTATATACTTCACACTCCAGAGCACAAAAACACCACATTGGCAGCACTTTTAAAATGCTCTGACTCTATTACAATGATATTAACTTACTCTCTCCTGCAACTAGTCAGGTTTCCATAACATACATAGGGATCAAAAGTAAAATAATTGTATCCTATAACATTGTACAAGTATATGTTATCTAGAAAGCTCAATTACAACATGGCATAATTATTAACCACTATGCCAGAATACAACATGGCATCTCCCATACTTTTTATTAATAATTACTATTTTTAAATATGATTTACTTTTTATCTATAATCCTATAATGGTACCTTGTACTTGATCCCAACTAATATATAATTAATCCTTGTTGAAGGCAAAACAAGCCTACTGGTTTTTATAAATGCTTTTTGTAGACTTATGGTATGAACATCCAAATTATGGATAGATTATTTGTAAAAACCCGTGCCCCAAGCATTTTGGATAACATGTTCATATCTGTACTTGAGATTTACTACAAAATGGATTTTGAAGCATTTTTTTTATGACTAAAATGTGGTACCCAATGACCATCAATATAATCAATAGTATTCGATAATAGTTAATTTACATTGCATTATCATGATGTTTAGAAAGCATGGAGATAAAATAAATAGGAATGAGTTTGCCTTTTTCTACAGTTTTTTTATATTTTTTATATTACATTTTTTATATTATATTTATAACAGCTTTAGAAAGCCTTTGCAAAATCTAAAATAATGTTCAGCTTTAGCCCAGATCCAATCTGAGTTTGGATTTCATTGTATTTTTTTTTTATAAAGGTTGTAATTATTGAATGATTTGGGTGAAAAACAAAATGAAATTGACTGAGAACAATGAATATTTTGTAGTAGTTGTATAATTTCCATAACTCTGGCTAATTTTATAGATTTGGCTATAATAGAAAATCGTGCATTTTCTGATGTTTTGTAAAAGGACACATCTAGCATTTTATTTTAATTCTCTGCTATTTCAAGATGTTATATTAGGTAAATTGTTATAGCTAATGGTGACAGTGGTAAGCAAATTTATCTGTGATTCATCTCTCTATGGATCATTTAGCACACTTGGGAGCTCATAAAAATCTCTGGATACCTGGCTACATTATAGTTTATAATGTAAATTGATATGGAACTGCTTTCAATCAAAGTTCCAAAAGTTCTAATTCTGCAAAGGCAAAGTATCAGTGTTTTGTTGTTTTGTTATAAATGCTCATTGCTGAATGTTCATCACAGTTCTGTTTGTTCATCAATATACCAGACAGGATAATATAATATATATATATATATATATATATATATATATATATATAATATCAGGACTTAAAGTCCTGTGAATGCCTTGCTTTACTTGATATTCTATTTGCCTTTCCTGCTGTGTGCACCCAGGCTTTTTCTCCAGTAAGTGATTGCAACTATTTTTGCTTTTTACAGAACTTGTACTGTATGTATAAATACAACTCTGAACAGGACAAATGCACATCTTCCTTAACTGGCATATACAGTAAAAGTAAACAGCAGAATGGGAAATTATGACAAACAAAAGAGGTTCTCTTTTTAATGAGAAAAGCAGCAATGTTTCAAATTCTTTTGGTAATCTGAAAATGTAGCCGAGAACCCAGTTTAATGAGATCCATTTTAAAAGGAAATTGAAGCATAAAGGTTTTTTTTTTTTGCTGTGAATAGTATTTGATGCCATAATATTAAATGATAAACAGAGAATGCTTTAAATCAGACAGGCCATTTAGAGAAAAGCATTTTGGCTCATCTTGATATGTAGCACCTTCTTTAAATTAGGAGTTGTTAATTTGTAGCTTGAATAATATATTAATATAATATGTAAAGTGAATGGCATTGTTAATCACAGTCGCGCCTGGAACGACTTTGCTTCTGTGCACTGAATTTTAATTTTGCAAAACATTAATTTCAAAGATTTTGCAGCAGTGGTTTTGTAATTAAATATTAATGTCACATGTTATTGCAGTAGCATGTTTATGAAAGCCGGCAACACTTCAAGTCAACTCATTTATTTTATATTTATTCTCTTGTATCTGCAATCCCTTCTCTTTCAAAATTCCAAAGTGTTATATTATCCTTAAAAGAAGCTTTAATAGAGAACTAATTTCATGACAACAGATATTTTTAGAATTTGCTGACCTGTAAAAAAAAAGTACCATTCATGTTCTTTGATGTTTGTAGAATAAATATTAGTTCAAATATACAAAGCTGCAAGTTGTACTTTAAGACAGTGGTGGAAAATTGCTTTTTCAATAAAGAGGTCTGGTTTCTCATGCATGGTGGTGGTGAAACAATTTCATACATTTTGCAGCACAATACAGAAATGTACATATACAGAAAAACTTTCAAGGTACTTACATATACTCCAAAGAGATTGAGTCAAATGTTTAAATGTTTTAAATCATTGCTGTCCACAGATTAGAATTATATATATCAGAAAAATGAAAAGAAAATTGAAGTGTGTGCTGTGTCCCACAATTTAGGACAGCTGCACTACACCTCTAGCTAACCAGTTCGGACCTTAGTCTAATTAAATATAAAACTTAACTTTTATTAGTGACCATTCTATAATCATAAGCACACAGTACCCTGCTCAGGCGCACATGTATAGACACACTAATCCAACAACAATGGAGCAGTGCGGGACCATGTCCCTAAAACACATAAATTAAAAACCAGGGCTATAGAATGGACGATGGGATCTGTAACAATAAAGTTATGCTGGCAACTCGGTTACCACACGCATAAAGTATCGCATGTAAAGCTATCTTCCCATTCAACCTGTACACATAGTCAGGCTCACTTCCACAGCGTGTGGCAAATGGCGTGGGAGCAGTCCTACTTCCCTCCTCCCCACAATGCCTTTAAGTATAGTGGAGCGGTGTCAACAGGAAAAACGTAAAAAATAAAAAATATTAAGGAAGACCGCAGCGTGTATCAAAGCAACTCAGTTTGTGCTATAAAGAATCAAGTTCCCCTCCCTTCCGACCCGTCCCTCAGAGAATCCAAATCCTGCCTGTTCTACGTGGGGAATGGCTGGGAGCTAGTCACCCATCGTCCACCTATGCCAACCCTACGCGTTTCGCCGGTGACCCGGCTTCGTCAGGGGCATAAGGGTGTAGTGCAGCTGTCCTAAATTGTGGGACACAGCACACACTTCAATTTTCTTTTCATTTTTCTACTTGCATATACTCCAATACGCCTTGTGCATCCTTCTTTCCTGCCTTTGATGCTGTGCAAGTGCATATTGATTTTGCATTTATAAATGAGCCTTCTTGTACTTAACCTATGCTTTCTTTTGACTTGATAACATTACATTTGTCTAGGGAATGTATTGTTATAATTATTTTGTTTACTTTAATGGCAACAAAGCATCTTTACCCTGTGGTACTGCTCCCCATGTCCACATTGTAGGCCAAATATGGCCAGTACTTCGATACATACCAGCTATTGCAGGGCCAGTAGTTGAAGTACATTTCCCTGTAAACATAGTGCTACTTAATGCTTTGTTCAGGCTGTTGCACCACTTAATAGAAGGGCACAAAGAATTGTTTTCAATAATTGAATGTTTTTACAGTTGAAATATACGAATCCCTGTAAATGCTTATGTACAAAGTTTTCTCTGTGTTGACTAAAATATAATAAGCCAGATTTAAATCAATGAGAACATATTATTTTATGGTATGGTTTATTACATGAAAACTTATGATCAAGATTTGATTAGATAAGAAATAAAAAGATTTCTCTAAAGACGTCAAGAGAGTTTTCATGAGACTATAGAGTGAGATTAGTTTTTATCATTGTATTGCATCAGGTAGTGATAGTAGATTCTACAAAATGCTTTCAATCAGACAAAAAATGGTATAATGTACTTAGATGTTCTGGTACATATTATTCAACATAACAATATTTCCTGCATGCAATACTGGGGCAGAAAAAGTACCCCCGCCTTTACTCTCGACTTTCCATTGCCCAGCTTTTTAAGTATTAAATTGGTGAATATGCTACTTTAAATCAGCGTAGTTTATACCTTTCTTAAAAGTTTGTTTAAAAGTGTGCAAGGATTCTAGACTATCAATATTTGGGTTGAGAAACATTGCTCACATTCTCATTTGAGAATTACTGTAGTAACAATGACTTCATTTACCATATTATTTTCCAGGCTATGATGCTACTCTGTATAATGTATTTAATTACTCCTGTTCCATAAGCACATTTATTTGAATATACTTAGCATAACAACAATGAAAGGGATAAGTTAAACTATACTATTCTCCAGTAGATGGTGCTCATTTAACTGCTCATTGTGTATAATTATTCGACCTGAGAAATACATTCAGTTTTATTGACCTTTTTCCTGAACAATGATAGGACTAGGAGATTCTTTAATTTAGCAGCCAGTGTTATTTGACAGTAAAATAAATAATGAATATGACTGTACCGGTTCAAACCACATTTTACTGCCATGATGGGATTCCAACAATGTAATTTAGTATTATTTGTCACTATTTGAAATGAACCTTTCCCCTTTAAGTAATGCCATTATACTCATTTGTCCTGTCACTGTTGACAGGTTCTGTGAGTCACGAACAAAATGGTCATTAGGTACTGCATATTCACCCTAGATTAAAAAAAAATAAAAAAAATAAAAATAAGAAAAGCATTCTCATGCCACTGAAAGCCAGTAATTATTTTTATCCAAATAGCCAGTGTTGCTTGCAAGGTAATTTAATAACCTTTTGTGTGTACCTGGGGAATATTTCACAGGGGAACTTAGGTGCTGACATGGCTTTCAATTGTCAAAACATGACCTTTAATGGTTGCTCAGAGAGGAGACAGTGTGGAATGTTTGGACCTGCTCTGGGCTCATTCTGTTTTCTAATGTATGCAAAAATGTAATTCTTAAGCAATGAGCATTGTTGGAAGACTTACTAGTGCTGACCTGAGAAGCAAAAGGAATATATAATAGCACTGAATACATTCAGATTATAAATCATGTACATCTTGGGGGGGGGGGTTAAGCAGGTTTGTGAGTAAATTCTATTTCAGAGCAGCTGAAACTGTAGAACAAGGCCAGTTATAGATTAAAACCAAAATGAAAGTAAATTATAATAAGCAAATGAGTAAAAAACAGATGTTTTGTTTTTGGTGAAAACCAAATCCTTTGTTTTTTAACTTGTTCACAGTTTCAGGAGATTGTTGAAATTGCAACAAATATTACTTCTGACTGCCCAATATCAGGTTAACAAGAGCCTTTGGAATTATGTTCTTGTTATGTTACTTTGTGCTTTGCCTTTTAGAAGAGCAAATGAACAAACTTCCTGAAATTAAGTTCACCAAAGCAAATTGTTTCAGGATGCAACAATTCTTTGGGTTCACAACAACATGGTTGAGGCTTCTTCAACAATTTACCAAAACTATCATTGCCTGATCAATGTGAGGTCAATTTAAACCCCCTATTTATTTAACTATTTTCTGCATTGGTTGCCTTCTTGAGACTGGCATTAACCATTATATACTGTGGGAAGATTGTTTTGTGAAAATTTACAACAAAATGTTTCTATACCATATGTCATGCAAACTTTCCTATAATGAACTCAGAAGAGGTATATTAGAAACTTGCAAGAAAAAAATGTTTATTTATAATTTTTGTTAAATTTGTTAATTCTAGAATAATGTGTTTGATGAAATGTTGAAAGTGTAAATACAGTGGGTGGGAAAAAAACATTAAGACTCATGTGAAAAGTGGCAAGATTCTACACAATTCACCACTGGTTTTTACTGGAATGCAGGGTTATTTCCCAGAATCCATTGCCACACTGCTGAGTGCCGATCAGTAAATCTGGAGTCCGGTACTTGCGGCTTTATTCAAACACATATATGGGTTACATGGAGGGATATTATTCTAGAATAATGTGTTTGATGAAATGTTGAAAGTGTAAACACAGTGGGTGGGAAGAAAACATTAAGACTCATGTGAAAAGTGGCAAGATTCTACACAATTCACCACTGGTTTTTACTGGAATGCAGGGTTCTTTCCCAGAATCCATTGCCACACTGCTGAGCGCTGATCAGTAAATCAGGAGTCCGGTACTTGCGGCTTTATTCAAACACATATATGGGTTACATGGAGGGTTGCACAACTCATGCCCTACAGTTGGGCACTTCATCAGAGACATTAGTGAACACGTGTGTCAATGAGTAAATAACTATGTGTATGCATATCATTAAAAAAAGGCTAAGTAATCCTATAGTGATACATATATTCAGAAAAAATTTCATCAAAACTTAAACTTAAACTTAAATACAGTCCACAACACATTGTACGTATTAATACCTCATAGCAGTGTATATAATACACATAAAATATATATATTTAAAAAAGTGTCCAGCTGTAGGGCATGAAATGCGTTAGAGTTGTGCACCCCTCCATGTAACCCACATATGCGTTTGAATAAAGCCTAGAAATTGGCTGGAGTCCTGAATTATTGATTGACGCTCAGCAGCGTGGCAGTGGATTTGTGTAATGGCCGGCAGAGAGGATCCGGCGTATCGTGGGAGCTGCGGTCAGAGAGGAGACCCCTCGGCAAGACCCCTTGAGCTCCACCATTACCACATTGTTTATACAAATTTCTTTCCCAGAATTCCAGCAAAAATGCAGGCTCTCAATAAGCAGTATCTGCTGCAACTTGCACAGTACAAGCCCATACGAAAGCAAAGCAGCAACTGGTAATTTTAGAGTGGGAATGCCATCACTTCTGCCATGACAATGCATGTGATGTTAAAAACAGTATTAATGCTTTATTAGCTTAGCACGTCATTTGTTTTTGTGGTGGACACAACTGGCTAGCGTAGCCCTGGAACTACCAGCTCCAGCGTTTCCTAGTGTACATTAATGCAGTGTGTTGTAATTTACTGGACCAAGCTGAAGGGGCAGATTGACATGGTGTATGTTGTTAGAATTAGGGGCAGATTTACTAAATTAATTTGAAGGATTTGAATATATGCTCAAATAGTCTCTATTCGATTGTGCGACTATTTGAATATGCAAATTAAGTATTTTCGACTATCGAATATAGAATATTCGGCCACATCGAATAGATCAAATAGATCGAATAAATATATATTCGATCGTTCGACTATTTGCCAGTCGAAGAACTTGCCCTTTAAATGTTTTTTCTAAGTCTTGTGCCGAATTTCAATCATATGATCGATCGATTCGAACATTTGATTCATACAATTTTGGCGAATATTCGAATGTTTTTCCTGCGACTTTTCGTAGAATTGTTAGATCGTACAATTCTGGCAATTTAGGCGAATATTTATTCGCCAAATATTCGCCAATCGAATTCGAGGGCTAAAATCCCTCGACAATTCGACTCATAGTAAATCTGCCCCTTAGTGTTGATAAAGTCAAAGCACAGTTTTGCATCTCTTTTTCTACTTAACACTTGAAATTGTAAATTAACCCTATGGTTTCCAATTAAGGCTTCCCTTACTAGCATTTGCACCACCACTACACAGGGATTAAGTGCTAAAAGTATGATAAAAATGTATTACTTCAGCATGCCAGACCCATGCACATATCTCTCAGTAAGTGAGCCTTGTAATGTCACATACCTTAATCCAAATTGTATGTGGGAAAACAAAACCTTTACTTTTCTAAACAGCTGTACAGTAAGCACGTCATTTAGTTTCAGATATACTATACGTTGCTTCCCATTTTATACTGTTTCTATGGTTAGGACAGCAAATAGATGGATTAGGTGAAGACTATATAAAGTGCAATTTCCCATGCTGATTTCACATCACATTCTTAAGGTATCTTATGGTTCATTAAACAAAATCTCTCTATCATTTTGTTACTTGATCTAACTGTAGTCACAGATTTAACAATCCCAAAGGAAAGGCCTGACAAATAACATTTATCAACGTATTAACTTAGGAATTGCTCCATTAATGCACTGAGCATTTTAGGGCCATATTTTTTTCTCTTTAAAATATCTTTAATCCACTGTTCACCTCTCTCAAGCAGCCACCATAAAAGATGCATGTTATGCTTTTCAGAGCCACACCTGAATATAGATTACTTAAATGGGCTGTAAAATCATATCTGAGAATACATTTCCATTAAGGACAGATAATGCAATCTAATATATTGTTATATAATGTAATAAAAGACTAAAGGTTGTTGACTTTTTATATAATCATATTTAGAATAGAGAATAGATTAAAAAGTTTGTATTTGAATTGCTCCTTTAATGGTTACTTTATTGTGTTTAGAACAGAGCCTAAGACTTATAGAGATCAAGTCTAAGAAACATAATGTTCCCTACAAGCTAAACACCCCTTGAATAGTAAAAAATACATTGTTTTACCTTTGTAGATCAGATGGCGGTGACAATTTAGACGACGGCTATGATTAACCGATGCCTGACTGTAATGACTGTAATGGGTGCAGGCGTCAGCTTTGATGCTAGTGCCCATTTAGACGCTGGTTTCAAAAATCTGCATTTCAGACATTTTTTGCTCATTTTGGGAATTTCAGGGGAAAGTCACAAAATTTGTGGCAAAGCAAAACTGGACAAATTAGTCCAACACTACTTAATACTCAATTATCAACCCATCTCTTCAGGCCCAGTGCCTCGAGGTTACTCATGAGCCTACTCCTGCAGTCTTTTCAGTCTATTGTAAATGCTACTGCTTGGCTCATGCACATACTGCTCCTCCTCTGATATACCAGTCCCTGCACTGGTTTCTACTAGATAGTTAAGATTAGATAAGATTCTTTATTTGGCACATGCATAGTTATACAGGTACAATATTCAGTGAAATGCATCCTGATCCACTTTTTAGACTAGTTAAATACTACTACTAGTACAAAAGAATTACCATAAATATAAGGGTTCTAAGAAAAGGTTTAGTATAGAAGCAGAGCAGATGTAGTGCAAGATGATCCATGTTATTTTCGTTACCTCAGTTATTACCTCTTCACATACTCACATTCTCACAAACTTTGCTAGGGCCACAACCCTACTATGTATGCATATACTGCTAGATGCAGTGCTCAATGCCACTTGTCCATGCCCATACCTTGCGTCTTTAACTCCTTCTCTTTTTTAAATTGTAAGCATTTTTTTGGGCAGGGCTCCTTCTTGTTATTAAACAGAGAGAAATGATTAATGTTCTCTATGCTCTAGTATAAGCTTAACACTTTGAATCATGGGTCCTGGTGCTCATGCCCCAGACCGTCAGCATAGGTGATTAAGCAATTGGTAGTGTAGTATCAGGCAGGCACTAATCCGATTCAAAATGTGGAACCAGAAGCCAAAGTTACACTTAGGGGCAGATTTATCAAGGATCAAAGTGAGAATTCAAATTAAAAAAATTTCAAAGTAATTTCTGGCTACTTCGACTGTTAAATAAGCCAAAATTCAATTCGAATGAAACAAAATCGATTCAAATTGAAAAATTCGATTTAAATTGAAAAATGTGACCATTCGAAAATCGAAGTACTGTCACTTTATAAAATTCGAATTTGACCCTTCACCACCTTAAAGGAACAGTCCAGGGTAAAAATAAAAACTGGGTAAATAGATAGGCTGTGCAAAATATAAAATGTTTCTAATATAGTTAGTTAGCCAAAAATGTAATGTATAAAGGCTGGAGTGACTGGATGTCTAACATAACAGAATACAACACAACATCCTGCTTTTCAGCTCTCAAAATCTGAGTTAGTCAGCGACTTGAAGGGGGGGCCACATGGGACATAACTGTTCAGTGAGTTTGCAATTGATCCTCAGCATTCAGCTCAGATTCAAAAGCAACAGTTATGACCCATGTGGCCCTCCCTCAATTCACTGATTGGTTACTGCCTGGTAACCAGGGTAACCAGTCAGTGTAAACAAAAGAGAGTAGTGTTCTGTTCTGTTATGTTAGACTTACAGTCACTCCAGCCTTTTGCCTAACTAACTATATTGAAAACATTTTTTATTTTGCACTGCCTATCTATTTACCCAGTTTTTATTTTTACACTGAAGAATTCCTTTAAACCTGCTGAATTGCTGTTTAAGCCTATAGGGGACCTCCTATAAACTTTATGGAGTTTTTTTTTTTAATTTTTGAGAATTTTAATTCTTTTGGAGGAAATAGTTTGAATCGTTCGAATTGGATGATTCAATCAAACAATTTGAACAATTTCAATTTGATCTAAAACAGACCTATTCGATCGAAAATTATCTGTTTTCGATAGAAAAAACAATTTGAATAAAATTTGATGGTCGAATTTCGAAATTTGACCCTTGATAAATCTGCCCCTCAATCATATGCAAATTTACACTAGACATCTGTACATTATTTAAAGGAAAAAGAGCCAATCACCATTTACATGGTTAGAGTCTCCAAAAATGGAACAATTCTATTGAATATGATATACAGTACCATTCCATGGGTAGGTTTGATGTAATAGATACAATATGTGGTAATAATGATCATAATGTAAACAGAGCAGCATCAATATAAATGAATTATTATAATGAAAACAGAATATATCCTCTTTTTAGGATTTCTTTCAAGTTGTGGTCTCTAAGATCTTTTAAATAGACTTGGTCTATCTCTTTCAGCTGCTTTCTTATATGCTCTTTTTAGAATGATATGGTTATATCCCCTGTGTGTTAATCTTTCTCTAAAATCTTTATCTTTTGTAAAAATGTAATAACCTGACTATGGTATATGTTTAGAATGGCTTGCTTTTGCATCAAGCATTGTTTAATTAGAACATTTATTTATGTAAATGGTGAGGACTATGGTATCATTTTCAATATACAGGGTACAGATGCAGCCACTTGGATTTGTGTGTAAAATGCATCATGACTCTGGATTAATTGAATAAACTGAAGTCATCTTAACTCATTTAATACATTTTAACCTTTTCATTAGCATGCCAAAGCACCACAAAGGTGAAAGCTTTAATTAGATGGGATGCTGCAACACCATTTTTTATGTTGAATGAGTTAAGTGGGATATCTGGATTAGTTATTCTGTGTTAAACACACAAACCAAAGTAGCTTCATCTGTATATCTAGATAGTTAATTGATTAAATTCACTTTTGAACTTAAGGATACATGTATTGTGATATAAGAAACAAAATCAGTGAACTAGTTACATGTACCTGACCAGATGAGTAAGACATCATCTATAAAAAAGTATGTGTTTTATGTGCCCAGAGAAAGTGTTGATATCATGAATAAATTAGTGATTCTCCTGCTTGATATTGTATAATTTATTGGGTGTACCTTGGCATGTAATCTGTATGTTTAGGGGGTTATTTACTAAACTTCAGTCAGTCTTTTGCAACAAAACAAAAATGTTTCTTATTTTTTTAAATCAAAATTTTCGGGATTTAATAAAACTTGATTCTGCAAAAAGTCAGAATACAAAAATCCACTCATCTCAAACCTGCCAAGGTTGTATATAAGTCAATGGGAGAGGACCATATGTCATACCTCCCAACTGTCCCTTTTTCAATCCCGCTTTTTACAGCTCAACCCCCAATCTCGCATTTGTCCTGGACAGTCCCAATTTTCTCTGCACTGAACAGCTAAAAAAATATACAATGTTTCTTACTACTGGCTTTTGGCAGAGAGTCCAGAACAGCAACCAAGTGCAGATAAGCTACAACAATTTAGATAACAGGTTTCTTGGGAAAAGTTAGACTCATACCTTAATGGGCAATTCACGTTCATTAGCATAACTGGAAAAAAAACCACAGAAATATGTTCAAACATTCATAGCCTGACAGATTTTGTAAACTGAACATTTTTTGTATCCCTCTTTTTATTTCCAAATGTTGGGAGGTATGACTATCCAATTTGGAAGTTTCTGTGGTTTGATTTGGAATTATTTACCCCTACAATCCAACTATTTTGGGTGAAAATTGTAAAAATTCTGTCTTTTTGGGAAAAGCCTGAAAAAATCATACAATTTGGAGAAAAGCTCAGAAAAAATTGTATGATTCAGGTTTTCACTCGATTTTATCAAGTTTTTCCCCAACCTGACTAAATTGTGCTTTTAAAATAAAAGTCAAAGCATGTATTTTTGTTTGGTCTGACTATTTTAAAAAATCATAAACATTTGGATTTTGATAAATCACCTGTGCAATACTGCAGAATAAGTAGAACATGTTGTTTCACCTTTAACATAATTTCTTCTTATTTCTCCTTGAAATATCATTTAGATATGTAACAGACTCATTGTTTTTACATTAAACATTATCTCAATACAATTTATCAGTGA
The DNA here is from genome assembly GCA_024363595.1 of Xenopus borealis. Classification (NCBI taxonomy): domain Eukaryota; kingdom Metazoa; phylum Chordata; class Amphibia; order Anura; family Pipidae; genus Xenopus; species Xenopus borealis. Next base: position 54,178,901 of record CM044448.1, read on the forward strand.
ATTATAGCACATACAAAGTCAGTTATGCTGTACAAATCAGCTTCTGAAAATGTGCTTTTTCAGAAATTCTTTTGAACAAAATGCCTGAAATATTTTTTTGAAAACATACAATTTATGCTTGTTCTATTTGAAAATGTAAAATTAAAAGTTTTGCAAAGGTGGATGAGAAAGTATCTAAGTTTCAAAACTACAATTTAAATTACTTGAGAAAATTTGACTACTTGAGATTAGGCTTAATGTGGCACATAAAATTAATTATAAATTGGTAAGATTGCATTTGTGAAGTCACATGAGATAATTATTTAAAAAGGAATAATTTAAAAGATGAATTATAAAAAAAGTCTGATTCAGAAAAGAAGGCAAGTGTAAACTTGGGAAAAAACACGCTGTGAATAAAGTCTGTTAGATCTTGAAATAGGAGTCCTACTAAATAATGCATAGTTTTATTTTTTGCATCATTTGCATAAACCTAAAGAGAGTATTTATTTATGTAAACTTAACTTTATGTACTGAAGAATTCAAATGGGGAAATGGCATTCATTTTGTTTTCATTTTGATATTTAGGAAAAAATGTTCTGTTACATATGGACTACTTAGACATAATCATCTGAGTGAATGTGATGAGCAACTTGAGCCAGGCTGGAAAGGGCTGAATTGAATGCACTGCCCTGGTCTTGCTGCAGGCTGCACAGGTTGGCCCAAACTCTGCTGGAGAGCAGATGGCAAGCCAATGCTTATAGTCACACTTACCTTCCTTGCTAAATCCATAATCCCTCACTGGACACATAGCCAAGACAGGCTTGGAGGCAGAAAGGAGTTTACAATCTGGACTTTTATGCTGATTGCCAGAATGGAGAAACAAGCTCTGAAATATCAAATGCTTAACAAGTTGTATATCTTGTTTCAAAGCCAGTGCAGATTTTTTTAAAGTAATTAAGACATGATCGAAATTATTTATGGCATGTAAACACCAAAAAAAATTACAAATAATAATCAGGCAACAATAACAACAAAGCAAAGATAAATGCTTTAATTTAACATGAACACAGGAATATGGATAGTCTGCACACTACAAAACCAACATCTTTTTATTTAAATGACTTAAAGAAACTGTTTTATTTTTACTCTGACACAAATATTTTGAGAAGTGGCACTAAATTTTTATTCTGTAACATTAATGTATTAGTTAAGATTTGATTTAAATCAAAACAATGCTGCATTAAAATAAACAGCCACTCACCAGTAATAACAATGAAAGCATCATCAAAATTATTAAAATTACAGAGCAAATCATGTTTCCAGTACTGTTGTCTGGCTCTTGTCCTTCTTCTATATCAGGGATCCCCAACCTTCTGAACCCGAGAGCAACATTCAGGAGTAAAAGAAGTTGGGGAGCAACACTAGCATGAAAAATGTTCTTGGTGTGCCAAATAAGTTCTGTTATTGGCCATTTGGTAGCCCCTATGTGGCTTGTCAACCTACATTGAGGCTCTGTTTGGCAGTACACTTAGTTTTTATGCAACTAAAACTTGCCTCCAAGCCTGAAATTCAAAAATAAGAACCTACTTTGAGGACACTGGGAGCGACATTCAAGGGGTTGGAGAGCAACATGTTGCTCACGAGCTACTGGTTGGGGATCACTGTTCTAAATGGATCAGTTTGATGTTGCCCCTTAGCTTATAAGATATGAAAACCAATAGTGATTGGTGAATGTTACAGTTTTGCTTCATAGGAAATACGCCAAAATACATTGAAGTCTATTGGTGACAAAAATGTTTAGACTAAAAGCAATAATACTAACTAATTTGTATCTTTCAGCATCCAAAAATAATATCTAGCCCTACAGTTTGGGAACCACTGCACTAGAACAAAGAGCCATCTGCAAGTAGCTTTATAATAACTTCTTAGAAGCCAGGGAAATCCCTGCAACATAAATGTATTTCTATTTTTATCTTATTTTCATTCGTCAAAAATAATGCAAACATTTTAAATAGAAACTGACACACGTGAACCATTAATATGGCCCAATAAAAATAGCTCTGAAATTTAGTGTTTTCCTTATTTTGTACATTGCAGCTGTCATCATGTTGTCCAAAAAAATAGATGCTTTAGAAACAGATGATGCACTTATTGATAATATAACATATGGTAAGTTTTGTGGATTAATAAAGTTTAACCATTTGTTCAGCTCAAATCAACCTACTGTAACTTATTTTGGTGCGAGGTGCTGATTAATTAATTCTATATGTATTCTTTAAGCACCAGAATAGCATGGAAATATGTTTAAAATGTCTTGCTTTTTTATTGTGAAAAAGAAGGAAAACATTTGGCTCTGAGAAGCAAACTGTACAGTTTATGTGCAGCCTGAATGTTGTGTTTAATGAACAAGAGGATAGTCTTATTGACATTTCTTTTTTCACATTCATGAGGAGAAAGGTTTTAAGCCAATCCCAAGATATTCACATGTGGTTTTATACTGTTTCACTTTGTTTTTTTTTGTTAAATTATTACATATGAACATTGCACATGCTTAAAGGAAAGGCTGTTTTTACAGGCCAGGGCTCCTATCAGCAGAAAACTGCATCTTTCCAGGGTTCCTCCAGCGAGTACCACAGAGAGATCCTCTCCCTGCTCCTTCCCGCTGTAACGTACAGTATCCCTGGTGGTCTAGGGGCTTACCATGCACGCGGGAGCGCCCACCATGCCTCCAGCTGGACGCCCACCACGTGCATCCATCCTCCTGCTTGCTGGCCTCCCTAGTGCGCACACGGCGCACTTCCGGGTTGCTTAAAGGCACAGGCGTGCTGACGTGATGACGTCAGCTTGCAATGGCACCAAATTCAAATGTTAAAAGGGAGATTCACTCTGCAGCTTGTTGCCCATGATAGGTTCAGTTTCGCTGAGTTCCTGGTGCCTTTAGCTTTTGCCTAGTTACTGTTCTGATTCCTGCCTGATTTTGACTACTCCTGACTTCTGTATTCTGACCCTGCCTGTCATCCAACTCTGATTCTGCCTGATCTCTCTGCTAGATTTACCTGGTTTGACCTTACCCTGTCCCTGACTATTCTACGTTCTCTAATCCTGATCCTGGCCTGTCTGACTATTCTACTCCAATTGTGCTGATCCGGCCCGCCTGTTCAACTTGGGGGTATTCTTCAAATCCAGTTTCCTTTGTGGGATGATTGTGCCCCTGTGGTAGCCAGAACTCTTAGCCTTGCACCTCTCGTTAAGTCCAGGTGGCATCTGAGTAAGCTGAGGGCTCCTCCCGAGGCCAAAGGTGGTCACTTAACTGGTGAAGCCGAGCTGAGACCAAGGTGCTTAGCAACTGTTCTGGTATTGGGTGGCTATTTTGTTCTACTGTGCATGAGTCTGTCCCTGGAAATTTGAAGAAGAAAAAGGAAGCTGATTGCTCACTGGAAGAACCCCCGGGCCAGTGCAGTTTTCTCCTGATAGGAGCACCAGCCCAGGGTGTGAGGTAAGTATACAGTATATAATAATATATAGTAAAAACAGGCTTTCCATCTCCTATAAGCTATAATAGCATACAAAGAGAATCAAGTGCACCAAGATTGGTACTAATTGATATATGACATCTTAAGTTTAATAATATTGAATGGCTCATAACATGAATGGAGAATCAACACACCTACAAACTAACCTGCATTTTCTTTAGTAACACCAATACTCACTGGCAATATTTGCATCAATTTTAGTATGCCCACACTTGCTGTTTACTTATAATGACCACACAGAGTGTGCCAGTTAGATTCCTCCATCAGGTCAGGGACTTGTGCTTGCCAATGGAATACCCACAAAGTGGTTGGTTTTGGGTCAGTAAGTCTATGATTCCTTGATCATGTAAAATCAGTTAAAATGCTCTGACTTCTAGTGATGGGCACATTTATTCACCAGGCATGGATTCATGGCGAACTTCTGCACTTCACCAACTGCAAATGGTTTTGCGACATTGCCTTGAAAATTCTTAGTGGAAAAATTTTCATTTTTCTGTGTGTCAAAATGATTCGTATGCTCATTGATTTAATGCATTTGGACAAAAGAGCCACGAATAAAAAGTTTTGCGGACGTCAAACATTATTTTGATGCCCTTTGACTAGTGATGGGCGAATTTATTCGCCAGGGGCGAATTCGCGGCGAATTCCCACGATTCGCCGCTGGCGAATAAATTTGCGAAACTGGCAAAAAAATTTGACAAAAAAAATTCGCCGTTCAAAAACGAGTCGCGCGTCAAAAACGCGACGAAAACGACGCGATGCGCGCCGAAAATGACGTGACGCGCGCCGAAAATGATGCGACGCGTGTCAAATACGACGTTTTTGACGCGCAACTCGTTTCGCAAATCGGCGAAAAATTCACGAATTTCTCTGGAAATTCGCAAATTTTTCGTCGAAGCGAAACGCGGCCGTTTCGCCCATCACTACCTTTGACTCCAATGGGTTTCACAAATTTTTCGACATTTCGCATATTTTCACAAATGTTTCTTCAAAAAGAAACGGGACAGATTCGCTACTGACTCCATCTTAAGAAAAAAATATTTTTCCTAAGCTGGTTATTTGCCTGTCATGGTGATGTCACTTTTGATCTACCATGATGTTATGCAGTGTATGTAGTTCCTGGGTTGGGATATAGCTAGACCCATATAGGGTAGCATTTATGGGGGAGGGGCAACACAGGTAGATGTATCCAGGTAGGGTTGTGGGTCAGGCATGAGCCTGTTTGACAAGACCAGTACATGACTGTTGTGCCAGCAATGTTACCAAATTGTGCTATAGTTATGTATTCACCTGTAATAACTTTCTCTTTCTGTCATATATGCATTTTTTGTCACACACACAACATTTTTGCACGTGAAATTCTTATTTATCACAATTTATGACCTCTAAATGGAAATCAAACTTATAAAGGGAATACCGTTGTTTGCAGTTATCTTCCCTAACATTATGCAATTGTAAGTCTGTCTTCAATAGTCTTTTTTTTAATTAAGGATTCTCCTGTTTTGCTTTGCCTGTCGTATTTGTATAGGAAATTGAAATATATTTTATTTGTGGTTCAAACAGGTCATCCCATTTGTAATGCTGCATAATTTAAGCACCAAATCATTCAGGTATCTTGAGTGCACTTTTTAGCTATTTCCAAGTAGCTCACTAGAGATTGAATATTCTCATGTTTTACTTGAGCCTTAAAATATAAAAGAGATATGAGACTATATCTGACACCATCAAGCATATTGAATTAAAATTTATGAACAACTTCATCAAAAACCACTTTCTGTCTCCTGTATAGACAGATGTGTTCTGACATAAACGTTAAATGGCTGGTTGCAGCCTTAAATTAATGTAAGGGCCCTGGCGATTCCTTTTAGACATTATTTTATGAAACAATACCTGTCATCTGCTGCCTGACCCCGCGAAAGGGGGCAGGTTTCCCAGGTCATTCAGCCATCTGTCAGCTAAATCTCATCTGTCCCTCTGCATTACCACCTGATCTAAACTAACAGGCCGCACAGGGAGGCCTGTTTCATTGGCCTACTGGGAGCCAGATAAAGAAAGCTGTGTGAGGACATCACCTGTGATTCGGAGATTTAATTATCACTCAGCTGATGAAGATGTGCACACAGACTGAATGTGTTTTATTCCGTCTTCCACCAGATATGTTTGTTTTTCAAATGCTACAGGTCTAGCAGTTGTAACACAAAACTAATTTAACTAGAAAATATAGAATAAAGGAAGCATTTAACCTTCATATGCATTAGAAGCATTTAACTATAATTTTAATTGTATATGTATACACAGTATTTATTTCTGAGTAAAGACATTGACTACTAGCAGAAACTACCTTCAGTTTGAAATTCATAAAGATATGAAAAACAGATGTTCACCATACTAAAATAAAAAAATAGAATAAAAAGTGGTTGTTTTGAAATAACAGAATCTGAAAATGTAATTTAGAAATTATTATAGTGATTTTATACTTACGTATTTTCAGGTACTACCTGGGTCTTTTCGCTGTTTTCCAGTTATGTGATTCTTGCCAGGCCCTTAAACATTTGATACAATTGTTGTATTGCAAAATGTCCACACAGTCAGTTGAATTGAATTAAAGGTGCTTGCATTATAAGGGTTCCTTGAACTTTATAATCAGTTATGGGACCTGTTATCCAGAATGCTCAGGACCTGGGGTTTTCTGGATAATAGATTTTTCCTTAATTTGGATCTTCATACTTTAACTCCAATAAGGATTAATTATATCTTAGTTTGTATCAGCTACAAGGTACTATTTTTACAGACAAAAGGGAAATATTTTTTTAAAAATTGGATTATTTGGATGGCAGATGTCTTTGTGGTAATTTGGAGCTTTTTGGGTAATGGGTTTCTGGATCCCATACCTGTAGATAAATTTGGTGCCAGTGATGAGTAAAATTTTTGCTGTGTTTTACCTCAGAAAAATCCTATGTATTGTATAAAAAGAAAAAAAAAGTTATGCGGCTTGCATGAAGAGAACACTCTTTAACTTTGAGATATAGTTGTGCCAAAAGTATAGGATGCTTCTCCATTGCATCCCAAATGCTGTCAACTACACTGGATTTTTCAGGAGTGAGATATATATATATCTATCTCAGGACCGGGCCAGGCCAGACAGGCGCCCCAGGCAACCCGGCCAGCCGAGGCGACCCCTCAGCTGCATGTGCAGGAGATGCACACGCATGTTTGCTGACCGGTCATTTCAGGGACGCTCTCCCCCTCACATATGCATGCGCACAAACAGGAGAAGAACTGCCTACGAGCGCAACTCACTAAGTCAGACTAGGGGGTAGGCAGCAGTGAAAGATTTGCGCCCTAGACACGTGCCTCCTCTGCTTACCCCTAGTTCAGGCCCTGATCTATCTATCATCATGTCTAGAGAGATATATATATATATATATATATATATCATTGTTCTATCTATCTATTTATCTATCTATGTATCCATCTTCTACAGCATTTAACTACCTACAGAATCTATCTGTCAATCTATTGGTCTGTCTGTCTATCTATCTGTCTTTGCTATACACTTCTATGGTTGCTATGTCAGATATATACATTGTGGAGTATTTAGTGCTTATTTCTATCCATATAACTCTGAAATCCACTTCAATCGTCCTTTCACAGTGATTCCTTTTCAGTCACAGCTTTCATGCTCAGCTTGATGTGGAAAGCGAACACAGTCACCTGGGGTACTTTGCAAACAGTAGCAGAAGCCTGTGAGGAACACAGTACAGTATGAAATGTGATAGACATCTGTATGAATGCTGTTCAGTGACTCTCACAACATCAATAATGTGTAGAAAAACTTAATACAGGTCTAGGTCTTTTTTTTACTTCAAAGCGGATTAGGCTGTATGTGGCATTAATTCCCTCCAGTACAAAAATGGACTTAATCGCCAAGCTGAGGAATGGCATTAAAATTAGAACAGCAGATTTCCTCACAGATTACAGACTAAAACCTTGCTTCTTGGGATAAAACAGAATAACTATTTCCAGTGAAATATGTTAGAGTTGTGGCACCATTCTTATTTGACAAGGTTTTATAATTTTACAATGGAGAGGTATATATGACACATTTCGCTATCTCTTGTGAACTCATGGGTAGTGATGGGCGAATTTATTCGCCTAGGTCGAATTTGCGGCGAATTCCCGCTGGCGAATAAATTCGCGAATCACCAGCGAAATTTCGCTTGGCGAAAATTCGCTGAAAACGAGTCGCGCGTCAGTCGCGTGCCGTTTTTGACACGACGCGACGAAAACGACGCGCTACGAAAACGACGCGATGCGCGCCGAAAACAACGCGACGCGTCAAAGTTGACGCGACGCGCGACAGACGTGCGACAAAATTGACGCGACGTGCGACAAAATCGTCCCGCGACTTGTTTCGCAAATTTTTCGCCGTTTCGCGAATTTCTCTAGAAATTCGCAAAAAATTCGGCGAAGCGAATCTCGGGAGATTCGCCCATCACTACTCATGGGAATGATGTAGTAAAACTTTACCTATGAAAAAATCTGTAACATTCATTAATGGGTAACTATACCTGTATTTTTTATATCCCTTTGGATTTTTCAAATTTTTTTCTTTTATCTGCTCTGAATTTCTATGAAGGTTTTCGAGGGTCAATAATTATTACTAAACATTATTTTGCAGAAAGCAAAAGCAAAGCAGTAGTATCTAGAAACCCTATATAAGCATTTAAAAAGACTTTGATTTCAGTTGCATTCCTTCGTTAATGAACTGGAAGACATTACATTAGGTAATGACTATGTTTTTATTTTACATGACTACCCAGCACTGTGATACCTTCTGCCCCATTAACAACAGATGGTCAGCACTTTGTGCCTCATTGTCCTGTACTTTTGATTTCTCTAGGCTCAACTTGTAGTTAAAAGCTTAACAGTAAATGCTCAAATCTTGACTCTTAAGGTCCAATGCCCCAGCCTTTTCGCATAGTATCACTTATTACCCTTCTCCTGTAAGCTCTACATCAGTGGTCCTCAAACTTGGCCCTCCAGCTGTTAAGGAACTTCAAGTCCCACAATGCATTTGCCTGACTGTGGCTGTCAGACTCCATCATTAACAGCTGGAGGGCCAAGTTTGAGGACCACTGCTCTACATGACAGGGATCTCCATCTTCTCTATCACCTAGCATGTGACATTTAATCATTGTAACTCATATATTCATATTTATTCATATCAATGATTATACTGCATGTATAAGTTGTTCTATATGGATATACATTGTACCAATATGCCTCTTAAATTTAAATGCCCCCTTAAATGAAAAATACATAATACAATATTTTCTCTTAACACTTCTGTGCTTCTTTGATCTATTTGTAAGATTTACTGTCTCAGACCAAATTTGGATATTTAATTAGCAAAGATTTTATCCACGCAGCAGAGATATAAAAATCCAAACACAATATGTCAAAGAAAGTGTAATGTAGAAAAAATAAAAAAATAAAACATAACATATGGAAATGAAGGTTAAAGCTTTAGTGTGAAATCTGCATGTTGTAGGTTATTAAAAGTAGAAATAAAATCAAATTTTTTGCTGTTGTAGTAAACTGCAAAATAATGTAATCCATGTATTTGACATATAATTCAGATAATGTATATGTGATGTTTTTCATTATGGCAAAGTAATTAGAAACAGTATAATAAATAAGTGACACAGCTTACTGCTTGCCATACCTGCAAATAGAAATTTCAGCAGCTGTGATTAAAGTATTAGTTTATACAGACAGCTATTATGGTCCAGTGTTCTGGTCTAAGGCCACGCTTCTGCCTTTAGCAGCCGCCTTTGGCTTCAGGTGGAGCCCTCCACTTCTCAGATGCTGCAAGAGAACAAGGGAGGGAGTTCTGGGCAAGTACAGGAACTGACTTTGTACTGATAGGATGGAGGACAAGAAGTGTGATGAGGGGCAGGCAGTGTTGAATACCAAACAGACAATATGCCACAGAATCAGGAAGCTGAAGCGTAGTTGAGGTCACAGGCCAAGGTCAAACACAGAGCAGAATCAAATGCAGTACCAGATTGGAGTCAAGAGAGTTGTCAAGCCAGTCAGGGTCAGTACAGGCAACGTGAAGCAATGTCAGGGACGCACAAGGGTCAATACACAGGAATTCAGACAGCATATATCACACCCAGGTACTAGTAAAATAGACCTATACTAGGCAAAGTGTCACAACAGTGTAAGAACTTGCCTGGAGACACATTCAATGGTAAATTCTGGGCTCAGTGATGCCACCATTATTTCCCCCTAGACAGATGGATCAGACACAGATTTTGCATGAGGACTAGTTCTTTTCCTCTGGCCTATAAATTTAATAACATAATCCACTTGGGCATTGAGTTTGGGTAACCAGGCAGAGTCTGAATAGCATGAAGATAACCCTTCTACAGATGAAGGTCTTAGACAGATGAAGGTCTTAGACAAGAAGCCCCACAGCCATCTCCCCATTGAAATATCATTATTAACCTAATCCACTTGGGGATTGTGTTGCTATAACCAGGGAAGGCCTAAGATCACAGGAGTGATTACATACTTTGACCGTTAGGACCAGGAGTAGTGTGGGTATTCTGTGCTTTGCACACAACTAATATCTAGAAAGTTCCTGCTACCCCAGAGTCTAAGAAGGCAGAACGTTCTATGTAACTATTATGCCACTCTAAGATGACCAGGAAAGTGCTTTCGAGGAAAGGGATTGGGAAGTAGAAACAACTGGACCTAAACAGAACTCCCCAGAACTGATTAGGTTTTGCTGTGTTCCCAGTCTCTTGGGACAGGTATCACAAAAATGCCCCTTATCCCCTCAATATAAGCACAACCCATGAGCCTGCCTATGACCCCTTTCTGCAGAAGACAAACAATTGCATAGGTTCCTCTAAACACCTAGGGGCTAAGACTTGAGGTGTAGGAGCTAATTCTAATGGGATATCAGGAGAGGTAGAAAAGAGTGCTCTCTCCTGACACCAGAGCAAGGCGCATTAGGGAATTAAGGGAGGACAGAGCAGGGAAGTTAACAAGGCTACCTTTGATCACATCTGAAAGGCCCACTCTGAACTGACTGCATAAGGCCGTATCGTTCCAGTCCGTATCTATTGCCCAATGGTGGAATTCAGTACAATAATCAGCATATTGAAAAAAGAAACTTTCTAAATACAATCAATTGAAAATTCTGTAACAATTCTGAAACAATTAGCATCTGTTTCTCCTCATTCTGTCTTCATTCAGGAGTTTGGTGTCAGATGAATGATCTAATATATCTTATAGGGGCTCCTTTTGCCTAGAAGATGTACTACAGCTCACTCTATTAAAAGCACAAGAAATTCTGTCTCTCTACATGCAGAATTTGTGCAAAAGGCAGTTATTTTTTTAGATTTTGTTTGTACTGGAATCAGTTATTTGAGTGAGTGCTAATACATCTGCTAGGAAAGGGGGCCCCCTATAAGATATATTGGATCATTTATTTGACACCCAACTGCTGTATGAACACAGAATGAAAAGAAACAGATGCTAAGAGAGGAATTGTGAATATAAACTTCATTATTTCAGAAACAATTCAGAATGTTCAATTGATTGTATTTAGAACATTTCCTATTTCAGTATGAAGAAGCATATATGAAATTGAATTTTTTATAGATTCCTGCAAACTATAGTTAGTTAACTGTAAAAGATCTGTAGTATGTGTATCTGAGTAAAGTATCATTTCTAGTGGAGCATTGCAAAGGACAATGTCATTAACTTCCCTTTAAGAAACTGATTCATGGACTAACTCATGGTTGTTAGTCACTAACATCTACAGTAGGTTGTAAATGTAATGTGGAGACATGGGAATCCTGAAATATCAGCTATATACTGTAAGATGTGAAGAACAATTTTTCCAGTAGGCTACATTGTACCATATATTATGTAAGCAATGACTCATTGAAGAAGGCATTGCTTTGTGACTTAGTAATGCCTCTGATCAATTTCTTGGATTATTCTTGAGTAAACCAATTTAGATTTTTTTGAACATCACTTCATCTTAACATATGGGGGGAGGTGCTAGTTGTGACATCATATTATATCAACAATGTGAGGCAAAGGGAGCAGGAAACATTTACAAATAACTATTGCATAATGACAACTATACCCACTGCAAAAACCCTACAAAATGTGTTCACTTTGTGGACTATGTAGAGTTAAGTGTTATAATAGAGCACTATTTTGGATGGTGTTGTGACGTTATCCTCTGGCTTTATAGTAAAAACACTTATTATACTACCTAATACCTTTGTGATGTGTTATTTAAATGCTTAAATGGAAACTGTCATGGGAAAACATGTTTTTTTTAAATGCATCAGTTAATAGTGCTGCTCCAGTAAACCTCTGCATTGAAATCCATTTCTCAAAAGAACAAACAGATTTTTTTTATCTTCAGTTTTGAAATCTGACATGCGGATAGCCATTTTGTCAATTTTCTAGCTGCCCCAGTCATAGTAACATAGTAACATAGTAAGTTAGGCTGAAAAAAAGACTTGCGTCCATCAA
>CM044448.1:54194789-54257687 GCA_024363595.1 Xenopus borealis
ACAGCACTATTAACAGATGCATTTTGAAAAAAAAAATTTTCCCATGACAGGATCCCTTTATCGGTGACTAACCTCAGTATCCAGCGCTATACTTTGGGTTGTGTTACATTATGGCCTTTGTGATATGTGCTACAGTAAAAGTGATGTAGCAGACTAATTTTAAATCCAAAACTTATCTGTTTGATTTTAACACTGGTGTTATACCAGAGGCAACACAGCTGCTGCTTTGATAATGGCTCCTGTCATTACTGATACTGTGGATAGTATAGGTGGAGCTAGTGGTTGGTCGGCAGATTTATTCACAAATGGTTGTTTAGCACGTTTCCCCCTAAAGGCTTAGACATTGCACCATTGTGCTGTCTTTCTTATTTTTGTATGTGAGATGCACATTGCACACAAATATTCACAAAGTCGCAAATGACATAGGTAAGCACTAGTATTGACAAATTGCTTGCAAATTTGATGGGGTGTGAGTGTAGCCACTGTGCCTGTGTTGTTGTCTATAATGTTAACAGTGATTTTATGTATATAAATTTGTAATCTGAGAAAAATGTTTAACAAATATTTCGCCCCCCACCTTACCAAAGTTGTGGGATTACCCGATTCAGTTAGCAATTATGCCATATTTAAAAAGTTATAAAGGAGAATTGTAGTATTTGAAATTAAGTTTGCACATTTACACTGGTCTTGTTCAGCTTTACAAACAAAAACAAATGAGGGCTAATATGTTCATTGTGCAAATAATTTTGCACTGAGCCCCAATGGGAGGTGAATTTTAAAAATTTAAACTGTTTAAAGGGTTTAAAAAAAATTATATATATATATATATATATATGAAGTGGAGCTTTTACAAACTCATTGAACATGTAGAATAGTAGAATTTGATTGTATTGCTACTGGTTTTTTGTCACATGAACACAATCAAGTATTTCTAATACAAGTTTTTATGTAAATAAGTTGGCAATCGACAAAACATTGTTCCAGTAAATTCAGTTTTTTCTTTAAAAAAAAAAAAATAGAAAAAAAAGATTTTTAGTAAATCTGCTTCCCAATCTGCTCTGTAAATTTGTTCTTCATGCAGTCTATTATTTTAAGATTATGCATTTGTGCATAGCACTCATCATAGCTAAATTTATGATGGGTTAAATTCTGTAAACATAAAGCAGAACAAATGATGTACAAACAGAATATGTCTGGCTATGAGAAGAGATCCCATGTTTCTTTACACTCGAGAAGACACGTCTGTTTTTCAGTGTACACTTGTATCTAATTATGGCAGATGGATGACCTGCTAGGTAAGTAGAGTTAACACAAAATGCAATGCTGAATAAGAATCATGTGTGTATGTGACTTTTATTAAACTCCTACAGAAACAGATTAATTGGAGGCTGATTCATTGGTGAACAGGCGTTAAAGACAGAAGGACCTTCTAACATTTTGTTCTGTTATCCAGGCTTATAACACCTCTCAGGTTGGCAGGAATATCTCAAATGAAGCATTTGAGAAGCTCTGCTAAAATAACAGGTGCAAAACATGTTCACTCTCTGTCCAATATTAATTAGGATTATTTCTTTCTGTTGTGTAGGTTATAGTACTTTCCCTGTTTTTCCCTTAAACATGCAAGCAAAGCTTAGTATTCTTTTCCAGAAACATTACAGTAAAAACTGTGTATGACTGACAACAATAATAATCACTAGAATAATTTCCAATGCTGTTCATACCTAGAAAAGTTTAAAGGCTGAATAAGGCCCAACAATAGCTACCCAACAACTCATCATGCCTTTTATGAAATTGTAATATATTAAATAAAATTGAAAATATCACAAAAGTATACTCTTGAATTATAATATATGATACTATGAAATCCCTGTGAAAGAGAAAGGTATTAATTATTGTGATAGTTAACATTTTCCTAAACAGCTGCACCTTGGGTTGTAAAATTAACTCTGCTACTTGGCAGCCTGGAAAAAGCTGACAAGGGTATAATATTCAATTACCCTAAATATGGATATTTAGAGTAATTTATAATCTACTTTATACCCTTGAGAAATAGTATGGGTCATTTACTTCTGCAAGCACAGTGGGCAACGTGCACTTTCTAAATACAGTGTGTTGCACCTAAAACCATTTCCATTATGATAACCATGAAGTGGAAGTCAGCTCCCACCCCCCCGAAAAAGACAATGGATACAAATATTGAATGACACTGTCTACCAACTGACATACTTGCAGAGAGGTTGCCCAAAAAAAATCAAAAAGGTATGGTCACCCTGGATTTTAAAACACCTTCCTGCTCTAGAATTTCCAAAACCAAAAATCCCCCACCCCTTAAACCCCCCTCCCCAAGTTAGGTAAGGAAAAGAAAAAGACAAAATACAGACATTGATGGGTATCAAGTTTGTTTATTTGTTTGAAAGTTAGCATCTCAGTTGTCCAAACACGGTAATTACATGTAAATGCTTATGGTCCAAAACTTAATAAACATGAAAACTTAACACGTGCCTTGAACTTGGTATTCTATAACTATATTGTTAGTCTGATAACTGAATGGATGCTGTTAAAGTTGTTTTATTCAAGTTGGTAATGTGTAATCAACAAAATGCAATAAAGAAAAATTACAAAATGTACTTCACACACTTTCATACAGTTGCTCTCAGTGCCACTCAGTGTTTCCTGCCTTCTGTTTTAAAACAGGTGCTGCTGTGTCAATTGACACTGGAGGAACCATGGAGATACAACAGACATCTCTAGATGCAGTAGCTCCAAGGATCCCTTTGTGACCTCTGTCAATAAGCTCATCCCATTTGCACCTAAAGCATTGGGCAAAGATGCCACTCACATAGCAAAAACCAAAACTTAACTTGCATATGCAGTTGTATCCATTTTGGCATGTTGCAGCGGGCGCAGAGCAATTTTGCAAAGGGAACAATTAAAAAAGCTAGTAGGTTTGTAAATATGCTTAATGACAACTTTTTATTCCAGCTAGTTCAATAAACTACTAGGAATAACTCTCTTTTGGATCTTCTAATAACTAATACTGAACTCATCTCTAGCATTTGTGTGAGTGAGCATTTAGGGAATAGTGATCATGAGTTGATCTCCTGAGATTCTGTTGCAGAGGCAATTCTATAAGGGAGTAACTAAAACACTACATTTCAGACATGCAAACTTTGACAGTATAAGGATATCTCTGCAACATATTAAGTGGGAAATGCTTTGCACAGGATTAAATACAGAACAAAAATGGGAAGTCTTTAAAATGCTGCATAATAAGGATATTGCAGCAAAGAGTAAAAATAATCCAAACTTATTTTTTAAATATGTTAATATTAAAAAAAAATTAAGCAGGAAGGGATGGTACTCTTAATGTTAGTGGGGGTCAGAGGGGGGTCAGCTGGTTGATGAGAACAAAAAAAAATCTGAAATTCTGAACTAATTTTTTGCCTGTCTACACAAATGAGGAACCAGTTCATGAAGGTTTCCTTCTTAATAGACCCAATTCTAGTAATAAAACTAATGATGCATGTTTCACACATGAGGAAATTCAAAAGAGACTAGAACATTTTAAGATAATCAAAGCTCCGGGGCCAGATGGTATTCATTCCAGTGTACTTAGCGAGCTTAGCTCTGTGCTTGCCAAACCTCTTTACTTAATTTTTCAGGATTCATTGAGGTCTGGCCTGGTGCCGAGAGACTGGTGAATTGTTAATGTGTTGCCACTATTCAAAAAGGATCCCGTTATCAGCCTCAAAACTACAGACCAGTTAATCTGACATCAGTGAAAGCTTTTCAAAGGGTTAATAAAGGATAAAATACTGGACTTCATAACAAATCATAAAACTATGAGTTTGTGCCAGCATGGTTTTATGTGTAATAGATCTTGCCAAACTAACTTAATTTCTTCTTTATGAGAAGGTGAGCAGGGACCTTGATTTTTGGGATGGGTTAACTTTACTAAAGCATTTGATACAGTGCCACACAGAAGGTTACTGGTCAAATTAAGGAATGCTGGCCTAGAATTTGTACCTTTGTAGAGAACTGGCTAAAAGATAGACTACAAAGAGTGGTGGTAAATGGAACATTTTCTAATTGGACCAGTGTTGTTAGTGGGGTACCACAGGGCTCTGTACTGGGTCCCTTGGTTTTAAACTTGTTTATTAATGACCTGGAGGTGGGCATTGAAAGTAATGTTTCTGTTTTTTCAGATGATACTAAATTGTGCAGAACTATAGGTTCCCTGCAGGATGCTGCCACTTTGCAGAGTTTGTCTAATTTGGAAAACTGGGCAGCAAACTGGAAAATAAAGTTCAATGTTGATAAATGCAAGGTTATGCACTTTGGCAAAATAATATAAATGCAAGTTATACATTAAATGTCAGTGTGTTGTGAGTTTCCTTACATGAGAAGGATCTATTGGTTTTTATAGATAACAAGTCTAGTTCTGGGCAGTGTCATTCTGTGAGGGGACATGATTACACTTTACAAGTACATTAGAGGACTTTATAGACAATTAGCAGGGGACCTTTTTACCCATACAGTAAAGAGGATCAATGAACCAGAGGCCACCCCTTTAGACTAGAAGAAAAAGACAATCGTTTGAAGCAACATAGGTGGTTCTTCACAGTGAGGACAGTGAGGTTGTGGAATGCACTGCTGGGTGATGTTGTGATGGTTGATTCTGTTAAGGACAGAAACATCAAAAAAAAAATTTTTTAACTATGTAACTATGTAAAGGACAATTGCTATCAAATTTGCAGTTGATTCACTGAGTTTTTTAATTTTACTTGCTTTTGTCTCAAATGAAGAATTGTTAAGCTAGATTTTAAAAGGAGGTTACTTCCTATGATCAGTTTTTGGGCAAAAACTATTAAGTAGAACATACAGGGAGATGAAGAATACAGAGGACATTTTAGGGATACTGTCATGTCTTTTTTCAAAACGCATCAGTAAATAGTGCTGCTCCAGCAGACTTCTGCACTGAAATCCATTTCTCAAAAGAGCAAACAGATTTTTTTATATTCAGTTTTGAAATCTGACATGGGGCTAGCCATTTTGTCAATTTCCCAGCTGCCCCGGCCATGTGACTTGTGTCAGCACTTTAGGAGGGAACTGCTTTCTGGCAGGCTGTTGTTTTACCTTCTCAATGTAACTGAATAGTATGCAGTGGGACATGGGTTTTTACTATTGATTGCTTTTCTTAAATCTAACAGTCAGCTGTTCTCTTGTGTTAGGGAGCTGTTATCTGGCTGAGTGGGGAAAGGGAGGGTGTGACATCAATCCAACATGCAGTACAGCAGTAAAGAGTGATTGAAGTTTATCAGAGCACAAGTCACATGACCTGGGGAAGCTGGGAAATTGACAATATGTCTAGCCCCATGTCAGATTTCAAAATGAAAAAATCTGTTTGCTCTTTTGAGAAATGGATTTCAATGCAGAATTCTTCTGGAACAGCACTATTAACTGATGCATTTTGAAAAAAAAATCCCATGACAGTTTCCCTTTAAGAGTTAGATTGGAGAATTTTTGGAAAGTCAATAAAATCTTTTTTTTTTGTGTATTGAAAAGTACAGGGCTCATCTGTTTTTTTTATTTAACCTGTGTGCATGTTATACTTGTGTCCATTCAAATTAAATCCTAGAACACCACCTTCTGTTTAATGAAAATATTGTTAATTTCATATATTATTTCTGTTTGAGTTCTACAAAATGCAAATCACTCATGAGCAGAATATGAACTTGAAACTACACACTAAGAATCTCTCAAGAGGTTACTCAAAAGCAATACTGTGCTTCCCAACAGATGTATACATTACTTACAGTACCAACATACTTATTGGCTTGCTGCCCTAATGACCAGTTCAGAAAAAAATATTCACCCGTTATAATTTTTGAAGCAATTTATCATTTGCATAGTCACTAAACATCTTGTTAGCTACAGTAATCAACAACATGCCTTATAAATGTAGCTCTTTAATCATTTTAAAGATTTACATTTTAGTTTGGGATGTATAGTAATATTCATTATTTAGTTATACTTTAACACTGAAATATAAATCATAATACTGTAAGTCATTTCACCTTTTAACTTGAACTAAGTGGCCATGGGCAGCTTTACTGACATTTTTAGACCTTGTCTATGAAGTATAATTAAATATCGGTATTTCCAATTACTCACATTTTGTTTTTTTTACAGAATGAGTAATGAGTATAACAACTAAAATGATCCTATTTGTGTAATGTTTATACTAATGTTTTATGCATTTTAAAATACAAGAGTTCATACCTTCCAGATGGTAGGTAGTTTCACACTGCCACAAAACATAACTTTTAAATTTACTTTTACTCTAATCCTCTAGACCAGAAAATTCCACCACTCCTCATATGTTTGCTACTGTTTGTTTGTTGCTCCTGTATGGTATTTTTCCTCTACATGAATCATTATCACATAATTTTGATTCACTTTGTTTAGACATGAAATTACAATTTTAAATAAATATTGGTTTAGATTCACAAACTGTGTAATATAATTACTAGCTGCACAGCTACTATTGCTCCTTCCTAACATGTCCAAGTAGATGACATAGTAGCCATTGTTAGGAACCAATCAAATGTCATTATTGCTCAGTATCAATAAGGCCTTATTGTAGTACTACCTACTGTATGTATTTCCTTCTCTTTGCAAAAAAGTGTGCTTGTGTCTTAATACATTCTTATAATTAAATCATAATGACATATACATAATTATGGGAGTGTTTTGTGAACATTATTATTCAGTGTAAACTAGTGTTTTTTCAGCAGTGAATGCCTGTGGTATATTTTCTGCCCTCATCACATCCTCAAAGTGGTAAAACTAGCCCAACTTTACCCCCAGCCTTAACAGCATCAGGATAAGCAGCAAGTGTACTCCTCCTCTTTCTGCACCTAAGGACACTGCACCAATACATCAAGTTGAAAAACTGGCCTCAGGCGGCATGCACCAGACAAGTTACTAGGGGTGGCAAAAAAATCTCTACTGGTAACTTTAAGAGCAATATTTCCACTTTTAAACCCACAATTTGGCTTGTCTAGTACTGCAATACCCCACCCCCTCCAGCAGGCCGAGACTGGCAATCTGGAAAATGCCAGAGGGGCTGCTGTAAGTTGCCATAGAAAGTGACTATTAAGTGGACTGGCGGGCTGTGTACTTGGAATGCAAGGGCCTATTTTGAATACCATCCAGACCTGCCCTCCTTTGCAGGAAAGGTAATTGCTGGAGACGAGGTGGGATGCTGTCTGGGGAACTTAGAATCAATGCTGTCTGTACCACAACTTGCAGGTCCAAGTGGCGCACATGTTAGGGGTGGGTAGGGACAGGTAAGAGGACACTGGTGATGGGCGAATTCGCGCGATTCGCCGCTGGCGAATAAATTTGCGAAACGGCAGGAAAAATTTGTGCCGAAAAATTAGCCGCCAAAAACGAGTCGCGCCTCGTTTTTGACGCGCCGCGCCAAAAAACGACGCTGCGCGCATCGGAAACTACGCAACGCGCCGCGTTTGCCGCGCGTCAAAAACGGCGCGCGACTCGTTTTTCTAATTTTTCGCCAATTTTTCTGCAAAGCGAAACGCGGGAGTTTCGCCCATCACTAGAGGACACCTATGCGACTGCTCCTGCCTGCCCCTATTGCATAGAGTGCTTCCTAATGCAGCCTTACACCTAATACAGGTATGGTACCACAAAATGGGCAAAATAAAAAAAAAATTGCCCACTGTGTGGGGAGTAGTAAATGACCCCATCTATGTTGAATGCAGAAATGGAAGTGCTCTCACCAGTATTTTCCTGTTCGGTCTCAGGTGCCTCCAGGTGTATGACCCCAAACTGCCAAGGGGTCCAATGTAGTAGAATCCACACGAAAAAACACCAATGGCACTTCTGATACTGTGTAATCAGTTGTTTCAAGCCTTGAAAAAGGGTTCCGCATAGGCCCGAAACGTTGCCATGCTTATGAGCTAATAAACAACTTACAACTGATTACACAGTATCAGAAGTGCCACTGGTGTTTTTTCGTGTGGATTCCCATCTATGTTGAAGACTGCCACAAAGCTTTGGCTATCATTACAATGGCTGGAATATGTATCACTATTGGTAATATGTATATTTACATGTAAGTGTAATAGTTGCAAAATGGTGTAAACTGCTGTCAGATTGCTTTGGAATGCAATTACTTTGCAGTTCAGCAACATTTTTAGCTATGCAGTAGCATTGCCTTGAGAAACTCCTATTCACTAAGCTACTACTGTTCTTCATAGGGAAAAGGCTGCCATGTTGCTTCCCAACATGTGACCTGGTCAACTTCTTCCATAGACAGGTGACAGGGGACTCCAATCCCATTGATAGATATGAAAGTCAAGAGATGAGGTGTGTGGATAGACTGATATATTAATTTTCGAATTCACCCATTTTTATTAAAATGTGGTCACAAAAAACCCCCAAGATTAAACATCTTTGAGTGCTATTCATTATTCCAAATTGTATCTCCATTCCCTATCATACTTATGAAAAACTTGAATTAGAGAATCAATCCACTTAGACCTTTAAGTGTCTTTGTGAATAACAATAGCTATGGTTGTTATGGTGATCATGATTATTTTTCACCATTTTATAACTGTGCAAACGCTATTTGCAAAGTCAGGATAACACTTATTTAATCAAAAATGTGATATTTTAAATAGCATTTTATTTTTAGAAACCAAACTAGACATTATAGGAAATGTCCATTCTCTTCTTTAAAGTCTCTAACACATCTCGTCCTCCTAATTATGAATTTCAGGCAACCCTTGGCAACAAGCATGGCATAAAAAAAAATAAACTTTCTATTTCAGACAAACTACATTTGTTTCACAGATCAGATGATCATTTAAATGTGAAACATTTAACATTTGTGGATTCTTTTGAGTAATTGGCTTTTTAAAATAATAAGGTGCTTTGAACACTTGTTATGTGGATAGGTCTGATGTTACATCCCAGGAATCCATATGCCATACAGACAGTACAGAAGAAAGATATTCACAAGCATGTCACAGATTGGACTAATGCAAGCCAAAACGCAAAGTGCCATGGCATTAACAATAGCACCAGATTTCCTGTCAGGACTGCAATCTGTGCTGTATTCCAGACAGAAGGAGAACTTTTGGTAGGTAACACTTCAGTGTTTTTTAAATCTTTTTGGCAACTTCTCATTAATAATTACTTTTCTCCCCTGACTGTCATTTGAAAAAGCAGAGCTCACACCGGTAGTTCGACAGAGAACATCATGTAGCATGAGAAAGAACTACTGTATGTAATTAATTAGACGCTGAGCGGTGCTGCAATACAGCAAAGCAAATAGAGAGAAATAAAATTCCCATCTCGCAAACTGAAACAAATACAATCACCAAGGCATCAAGGAATTCAAAGATTTATACTTGAATGTATATTTTGTTCCCCATAAAGAAAACAAATTTTCAATGCTTTTTGTTTAAATTCTGCATCCAGAAATTGCAGTAACATGTGGATAGTTAATGTGTTTCAATTCTAACTTTGGAAATGTTGGTCCTTAAATACAGTTATAACAAAATAGTATTAGTTTAAAGCTTTATGTGGCCCTCTGATAATGTTTATGGAACACAATGGCTCTATAGGCTTCTTTGTATGACTGGGTTTTTAGTTTGTCCCATAAACATGTGAGGGCAGATTTACTAAAGGGAGAAGTTCTACTGCTAATGACTTTTTGCCAGAAATCTCATCCGTATTGACACTGCCAATTCATTAACAGGCACAGACAAAAATTCTCTAGTGAAAGAGCCCGCCACAAAGAGTCAGTGATATATCCTGTACCGGGAAAGTCATAAAAAGTGTAAAAAATGCAGGCGACTTTTTCAAAAGTACAAACTAGTAAATTAGTAGATAATTTTTGTGAACATTTTTTAACATATTTGATGGGTCTGCCACATATATTTTAGGGTGGGCTCATGTCTTTGGCACTAGATGAGCTTTTATGTCTTTATTAAGCATTTCTAGTAAAAAGTGGGCACTTCAAGCATTTACACCAACATAAAATAGATGTGTATATGACTTTTATGTGCCTCCCCTATTCAAACTGACCTAAGTGTAAGATTATTAGCGAATTTTCGCTAGGCACATACGAACACTAGCGAATCTTCGCTATAAAATGCCTGCATTGCAGAAGTATCACAAGTGAAAAGTTGTGAGCATTCAGCACCCAGGACACAACCTCACATTTAAGCAAATTAGCATAGTGATAACTAATTTGCGCCTGGTGAAGGAATGCAAAGTGTCTGAAGTGGTCGCTGCCGACAATTTGCCCTTCAGTGAATCTGCCCCGTGGTGTATTAGAAAACTGGCCCTCTCAATGATATATCTGAAGCAGCATTGATATACTATATATATTGATATTTATATATTGATAGATATTGAATACTGCAGTTTATCTTCTATTAGGTGATATTTTTTTCTTCTTTACCTTTATATTCTGCCCTTCTCTATATCACGGGGTAGCATAACTCAATAAACAGAAAGTAGATACAATCTGAGGCTCGATTTTATTGATAGCGTTTTATTTTCCTTAGCTTTTCATTTAGATTATAGGGATCTTTTGTTTTCCCAAAAACACATTGAGCAGCTTGAGATTTTACCATATTACATTGTGCCTAAAACTGCTTTCATTAAAGATACTCTTTGCACTTATATAGTTGTGCTCATTGCTGCGCAGTCCCACCCAGGGGAAACCTTGAGCTACCTACCACACCCTATCCAAGCAATAGCTCCATTGTTCCTTTTGAGCCCTGCATTACTAGGCACAGGACTTTAGTGCAATCTGGTGCAAGACGTTGCATGCATGGTGGACACCAGAACAACACCAGACAGACTTTGAAAATATTCGTCATAACTGTGCCAGATGGGGGAATAGTGTATGACACTTGTATCCATTTTAGCAAATCAAAAACCAAAATACATATTAAGAAAGAGTGAAGAAAACTAACCTTACATCATGCTGCAGTTGTTAGGGACTGATTGACTTAAATTCAAATTGATTTTTGCATATACTGTACATTTGAATACCAATGATATTTTTCAGAGAATTTTGTAAATATTGTTTTCATTTCTAAAAACTAAGGGCTATTTTCTTTTCTTGTGTTTTTTTTGTCACAATTATTTTCAATAAGTGTTTAATCCATTATAAATGATGGCTACAGTATAGCAAGCTTTTCAGGGTTTTTTTTACTGAAAATATTAATTTGAAACATTGTTGAAAATATAATATCAGTATACAGTTTCTAATAATTGTTTGCATGTTTTTGCCAGGGCAAGTTACTAGGTAAAAGAGCTGTGTTTAAAATATAATTAGTGCTAAACCTTCACCATAGCAAGTACCTTCCCTCTCACCACAGACAACCAATATGAGTATGAGAAATTGCATAATATGCAGATAATTTTTTACATCAATGAATGACAAGATAAGCACATGAAACAGGCATAAGGAGACATATTTAGAAGCTATGAAACAGTCAGGCATATGGAGGAATATTTATTATGATTCTCCTTTTTGGCTACTTGATTTATATAACACCGGCTGGGTATCCCCTCATGTGATTGACAATAGAACTCACCTACCAAATGGTGCTCAGTTCTGCTTAATAATGGCAGCAGAAGTTGATTCTTTCTATACATATTTTATGTGTGATTTGGTTGCATGAAAGAGTTTGTAGAACCCTTCATCTCAAACCATACAGAGATTCACGCACCATGGCAGAATATGCAAAAACGCATATTTTGTGGGATCAGGGGTTGCAGGAAGATGTGTGTACACATATGAAGTATGTTTACTAAAGGTGGCATTATCCATGAGATTGGTAGGTGCAAGGTTCTTTTCCTTTATGCCAGTCATGTAATGGCATTGAATACAAAGTGGACTAGCTTTGGCAGTCCCAGAAAGAGTTGACTCAGAAGTTCAATCAAGATGTCTTTAAGATGTAGATAAGATTACAGGGTTGGTTAACTTTACATGAACTTTTGGCATGTTATAGAATGGCTGATTCTGTGCAACTTTTCAACTTGCTTCAATTTTTTTTTTTTAATGAATTGCCTCTTTCCAGATTTCAGATGGGGGTCACTGACCCCATCTAAAAAAAACAATGCTCTGTAAGGCTATACAAACATGCAAAAAGTTCCTGGTGGTGCATATAACTGACTATAGGTAGCCTCATTGGTAGTCCCTATGCGGACTGGTGGCCTACAGCCATCTCTGTTTGGTAGTACAGATGGTTATTATGCAACTAAACCTTACCCCCAAGTCAGGAATAGAAAAATAAGCACCTGCTTTGTGGCCACTGGGAGTAACATACAAGAGGTCGGTGAGCAACATGTTGCTTACAAGACACTGGTTAGAAACCACTGGCTTAAACCCTGGCAACCAGGTAGGGCAAAGTGTAAACTGAATGTCTTGCCATCTTGTACTGTGTTTTTGTGGTTTTCTATTTTACTATTATTTATTGGTAGATTGCACAGCTGATTTCTATATAGAACAAATATAATATATAGTATCCTGTTGTAAAATATAAAGAGATGAAGGGGCCCCTTTGCTATTTTTTCCATAAATAACAAAAAAATTGTAGTTTTCCTATTTTTCTAAAAAGCTCAAGTGAAAAAAAAGTGACACAAGTCTTTCATGCCAAACATCACCAAGTAAAAGTTGTCCAGGTGCTGTAGAAGTCAATGGGAGTAGTGCTGAGCCTATTGGTCCATTTTTAAACCAATAAGAATGTTAGTGGTTTTTCATATTTTTTTGCAAAGAATTCAACAAAAAACTTTTAGACCTTTTTGTGCTATTTGAATTTTTCTTTTCTGATTGTTCAGCACTTTTTTTTCCTCCTTACTTTTTATAATCGTAACTTTTAATAAATTCTGTGACAGTCATGGTTTTAGAGTGTATGAGTTTATTCATGATATCAAAAACCTAAAATCTGACCTTTAATAAATAAGCCTTCACAAGTCACCTCGGAGTTCCATGTCCTGTATAAAAGCCTTTGTCCTCATGCTTATATTAACTTCACTTCTTGGACATAATTGTAATTTTTCCTTTACTTGTCTAACTCTTGTCTAATTATTTTACTCTTTTCAGAAAGATATTTTTTTCACACTTTCAACCTCTACTTCATGTTCTGATATGTTTATTTTTAAAACTTGTTTTCCATTAATACAGTTTTTTTTCTAGCTAGAGCCAAACTACGCATTCCAAAATCTTGCTGTTGTTGAGAAGCAAGCAGGTTTTGCTTAATGAATCTACCCAGTGCCTCATTCTGTTTTGTTTGAATATATGCAGTCTCTTGACTTGTATGTACGATACTGTGCATTAATTTGTAATGAAAATAAATAGATTGGAAATGAAACATTCATTTTAGCTACAGCTAAAAAAATCCCTTGCATACTGTATTTTAATGTATTCAGTACATGTTCCAGCTTCAAGAAATGTTTAAGCCAAACATTTGCTGTGTTGAACTGAAAAAGATAAAGAGATGAACTGTGTATTATAAAATGTATTTCTAAAAGATGAATCATTCTATTCACTATTTGTTAAAGGAACAGTAACACCAAAAAATGTAAGTGTTTTAAAGTAAAGAAAATATCATGTAGTGTTGCCCTGAACTGTTAAATCTGATCTGTTTGCTTCAGAAACACTACTATAATTCATATAAACAAGCTGCTAAGTAGCAATAGTGGAAATTGAAAAACGGCTATATGGCACAGGATAAGTAATGGCTAACAGATAACATTATGTTCTACAGAGCTTATCTGCTATCTGCTGTGTAACTTGAGCCTTTTCTCTTTTGTCTAGTTGCCCCGATGGCTACACAACAGCTTATTTATATAAACTATAGTAGTGTTTCTGAAGCAAACACTGCAGTTTTACCAGTGCAGGGAACACTGCATTATATTTTTACTACTTTAAAGATTAGGCAAATTAGTTCATATTATCTATTTGTCACTGCCCAATAATGTTACAGTACAAACTTAGCAATATAGTAAGCACACCACTTAATAGGAGCACATCATTTTACCAGGTTAAATATAAAATAACACTGAGGCACATGTGCAGGTATATTATCTGCTTGCTATATTACTCTGTTCCCTCACCAGTCAAGTGCCAGAGTGTATATAGTATGTGTAATTTGACCATGTAAATGGCCAGATTTATGGCATACTATAATTAGATAATGGGGTATTATTATAAATCTGATATACAGTAAAAAAAACAGGAAACAGTCAAAAGCAAGGAAACATTTGTTAACAAAAAGTTTTCTTCGTGTGCACAAAGGCAAGTTGATTGGGCTAAGGGAATGCACCACTTGGCTGTTATGTATGATAAGTTGTAGGCAATCATTTAATTAAAACATCAGATATGGAAATCAATTGCAGGTGAGTTTAATAAAGGCTGATTACACATCAGATGTGCCTAAATTTCACTATATATGGTACATACTGCATCCTGTCTGTACCTTATCCGAAGTCGAGAACGTACTCAAGGCTTAAGAAAGGCTTAGCAGCCAGCCGCTACAGGATCCCATGCAATGGAAAGCGGGACACCACCTACGTACCTTAGAGGTGGACCGGATAGCCCTAGAAAACACTGCATCGCTGTATAGACTACATATCGGTACTGGGTACTCAGTGCTGCACGGCCAAAACAAGTCAATAAATAGGAATACGGGGTACCTGGCATTACCGTAACCCACTTACATTCATCACATGTACACAGACTACAGTCTATCTTGCTTCAGTTGCACTCATAATCTGTCTCTTTTATTGGGAACCTGTCTCATTTAAAATACTCATGGCTTCCTTTCTTCTACTTCTACTTCCTTCTTCAGAAATATTCTTGTGGTTGAATAGCTTTACATTCTATATTGTCTAGATTATGTTGGCTACATTCCTTAGAATTAGATTAAGACAATTTATTTTCCTATGTACTTTTGCATAATCACATAAAGGATTCAAGGTGAGATCTTCTCAACACTCTGTAGAGTGCAGAATGATCAAATTTTCCCAGACATAACAGTGCTTATTACAATCTCATTAATTAGAGTCTCATCTAAACACAGCACTGGCAGGTGTAGGATTACAATACAGGATAGCATGTGAACAAAAATACATCTGTTTTAGTCTCAGAATAAAAAGGGGGAAAACATAACATGCAATGGAGGACAGATTAATTTTAAAAAGATGTTTTTTGAGATGCTGATTATATTTTAGGAATAATTCTCTATAAATTTCTGTCTATCAAAAATTGACAAACGACATGCAAAATCCTGGATCAAATGCAAATACGTCTGTGCCGAGTAAAAGTTAGCAGGTGTTCTAATTAGTACAAGAAGACAAGGAACCATTTTTGAATGCATTTTTAATGTTCATAATTGGGTAGAAAATATCTAATGTTGCACAAAGATTTTTTTGTTTTCCAGGTGGCATTAGTTAAAGATTTATTAATTCGAAATGTATATGAATATTAGCAATCTGTAGAGAAACCTGCTTTTGCAAATGATTGACTGTAATGAGGGTTGGGGTTCTAATAATACGTGCAGGCGACTATTCATTATTGCACTCCAGACTCATGTTGTTACTTTAAATTGAATGTCTTTAGAGCAGAATCTTGCTTTTTTGGTATTTCAGCAGTGTTAAGAAATACCAGAGTATTAGAAAAAATGCTTCAGTTAAAAAGCAGTAAAAAAAAGCACCATCCTCTGAAAAAAAGGGAAAATAAGAACATTTTGAAATACTGGATCATAGATCATTGGATCTGGATCATTACATAGATAATTTACTTTTCTACCTTAGCATACAGCATAGTGCCAGCCTTATTGACAACCTGGTAATTTCACTTAAACATTTGCAATAAGCTACTGTATATTGATTCATTTAAATGTCACCTTCACCTTCCTTATACTACTTACTTGTACCATGCACTGTACTGAATTTTGAGGTTTTCACTGAAAACTGAAAACAATTCTTGTTTAACATGCATAGGACCCTCATTGATTATACATTGTATTATTCCACTATTCCATTGTTAATAACTGTGGTACATTATCTATCATTTCCATTGAACTATTGAGAAAAACAAAGTTTGCCTTATCCAGAAATCAGTCTCAAGTTAGAGTTTCATTATAAAGACTTCCAAAAAACTGTAGTTTAGAAGTGTAGAATATTATTTACTTATTGGGTCATCTTTGCTACAGTATGAATTTTCTCCTCATCTAGTTCCACAACATTTTGCCTCAATACATTTACTAAATAAAAATGCAGTTGCAAGTGTAATTTTGAGAAGTTCCTCTTGGCGTCAATGGTCGGTGAAATTTGACAGTGTATTTTCACCTATACAATTGTATGAACAATTCTCTAGAGAATTTACCCCATAAAGCAATGAGGATGAGAAGCAAATTGGGTACTCTAGCATTATTACTGTAGTTGATCATAACCTGGTGAATTTCCACTTTGTGAAAATTTGCTCTGGCGCTCCTGGAAGATTGAGTACCTGTTATCTATATAATCTGGGTGGATTCTAAATGGTTAAACTATCATTCTGATGACATTATTTTGAAAATTCATAATTGCTTTGTTGGAAGAGTCGTATCTATTTGTTTATTTAAATCTATGCAGGTGGTTGACATTTGCAAATGAAGAACAAAGGTATAAACTGGAAATGTATCAGCAATCAGCCAGCTGGTAACAAACCATAATTAGAGACAATTAGACTTTATGATAGGTACTGTCCTGTGCATTATGAAAAATCCATGACACTGTGGAATGTTCTATTGTGCATGATTCTTTTTGAGGTTTCTAAACAATGTACTGTAGAGTAACAGGTCTGGATGATATTATATTGGAAACATTGCTGTGTTTGTGCAATTGCCATACATTCACTGCAATTTCAAGTGCCTTTGAATGTGAAAGATTATATCGCCTCTGGTAGCTGTTGGCAGGCAATTCAGCAGCAGTTATTTGCTCAGTAACGTAGTTTGCTGCACCATAGGTATTTATAACACTACCAGTTAAACTGTGTTGTTATTAATTGAAAGAGAAACAATGTTGGCCAACGTATCCTTGGTGCCCACTAGCCTTTTAAATTGTATAATAGGGTTTTTGACATCCAACTGAAAAATCACAGAAAACATGCAGCGAAAACCTTGATTTAACATCTCATTAACATTTAATTGAAAAAAAGACATCTTTAAACTAATAGGGAGAGTTTAAACACTTACAAATGCACAAGATCAGAATATTCATTCCTCTGCTTCAAATAGGTGGCTGATACTAACTGAGCCATATTGATAAACATTAACGTGTGTTTTAGAACCAGAGAGACAATTCTTGATAGGAAATAACATGATTTATGTTAATAATGTTTGTCCTACAAGTCCGCTTTGTACCTTGTATACTCAACATGAGAAATATTGGGGAATCTACTGTATGTGCCTTATGGAGTTTATAGAGCATGAAATAGACACAGGTCTAGGCTATGATGAGGCTGATAGTAGACATAGGGAATCATCTGAATCCTAACTATTGGTTTGGTGTAACTTTAGTGTGCTGCTTTTGCTGCATAAGAATAAAACTAATGTATGTAACTAATAAGGTTAAAAACAAAGTTATTTCCAAATCAAGGAACCAAGAAGTATATAGAGCAAATAAGTATATGTGGATAGTACACATTAATATTGTTACCTTAAGTGGTCATTACTTATGCGCCTGTTAAGCACAGGAGCACAAGGGGCCAGGCCTGGATTTGGTGGGTGGGTACCCCCCGGTCCTAGCGCCCCCCCACATACCCATTTCAGGAAGCAGCTGGGTGGCATGCTGCCCCTAAAACTTTGCCACCCTAGGCCCGTGTCTATGTGGCCTCGCCAAAAATCCGGACCTGCAAGGAGCATTAAGTTTCCAGCCCCTTTAGTCTTTTATTTTTCAAAGCAATTGCAATAGCATACAGTGCAAGTTGCACAGAGCAGAGGCAAGTTAGCAATTTAAGTGTAGGTATTGTGCCCATTTTTTACACTTTTTTTTTACCCTACCTCGTATTTTTGTTGTTTTCTCACACATTAGAGGTTAATACTTCATATAAGTATACTTATATACTTATATACTAGTATGTCACAAGTTCAGTGGCTTTGTTGCCTTATCAAATGTTCTGGATCGGATAGTGGATCTTTCCATAATTTGGATCTTCATGGCTTATGTATTCTAGAAAATCATTTAAACAAACAAACAAACCCAATAGGCTTGTTTCACCTTCAATAAAGATGATTTAAATCTAAGTTTGTACAAGGTACTGTATCATTATTGCAAAGATGGTCAGTGACCCCCATTTGAAAGCTGCAAAAAAACAGAAGAAAATTGCAAATCATTAAAAAACTATGAAAAAAAAATAATGAAGACCAATTGAAAAGTTTCTTAGAATTGGCCCTTCTACAATATACTAAAAGTTAACTTGAAGGTGAACCACCCCTTTAATGGGTTTCTGGATGACAGTTCCCAAACCTGTAAAAGAGATAATGCTGTGTGTCTTACACTACCTCTTTCTACAGGTAAAACCCTTAAAAGCAGGTAGGGTCTTGCTCATAGATAATGTTATATATATACGTACGTATATTAGAGTAGGACCCACACTCTCTGTAGATAGTGATAGCTTGTGATTTATAATTCCACACGAAAATCTTGATCCAACGTCTCAGTATATATATGCAAGAAGATTGCGGCACTCATATGGGCCTTTTTAAAGAAAACAAAAAGTTTTTTATTGACTCTATATAAATATATATTTCAGCAACATAGAAAAATGCAGACGTAATTAAGTTTAATTAAAATATACTCTACTACAGCCAATATTACAGATTTGAGACACAGTTAAAGCTTTTTATTTTAACATACAAATACTTGTAATTCATAACATAATAAACTCAAACTACAGGAACAAACCCTTTATCTGTATGTATGTATTGGTTTCTTTATATCATGCTATATAATACCTTATCTGTACTGACTGATTGATGGATGTATAAGGTCAGTCAGTATGGTATTCCTTTAAATGAATCAGAATGCAAATTCCTTCATATTTGTAACTCTAATATATAACGATGGCTAGCATCACCCAAATAATTAGCTGCTATTTTTTTTAACGTCCATGAGACCATAACAAGGACTTCATTCTGCAAAATAAGCCTCTTGCCTCTTGGGATACTGAGCAGATGTCTATGAAGTGCATTTTTAACACTTGTGTCATTGAGCTAAAAAACAGTGTTCATTATATTATCGCAGAGCATGGATGCTTTTCTTTAGAAGGTTTATGTTCAATAACTCAATGAATACGACATAAAGATCACCATGGCTGTTGCTTTTTTGCCCTTTTGTGGAACATGATTTCAATATAATAATTATATTGTGTTCTTCAACATCCACAAACTATGTAAGTGAGCTTTTACTCTTTTCAGCAGAAGATTTGTCTTAATCCTGTGCTAATAGTCAGCATCAAACCCAGTATCTATCTCCCCTTCAAGCAATCTGGCACATTCAGGGTTAACCAACTTTATGTTAAAGGCAGGCTGCAGTTAACCATTGCCAACTCATACAACCCACTGGCTTTCAAAAGATGCAGGTGCCTCCAGACAGCTACAGTGCAGAATGCCCTGCAAGTCTGCAATGACTAAAACAGTCCATTAAATATCTATGCACAGGTAAAGGATTGATTAAGTTCTTTTTTTTTTTGAAAATTGTTTACCACATCAGCTTATCTTATATATTATTATATATTATATATGGTGCTAATATACTATAAGCAAATAATGCAATAAAACAAAATACCAGAAAGTAGTATGGAAAAATGGAGTTGCAGCAGTATGTAGGTTAATAATATTTATGGACAGAGACAAAATGGACTCTTTATAAAAATATAGACCTACATAAATTTTATTATATAGAGATGCTGCTCCATAAATTATATTGAAATGCTATTCAGTACCTGCTCCTTACAGTCCTGCTGGCCAAACAAGGAGATTCAATGTCTTAACCAATCTGACCCAGACTTGACAAAGGAATCCACTGACTTGACCACTGAATTATTCCTTCATTATTATATTAAATTTAGTGAGCACATATCCATCAAAGGGGCTTTAGTGTGTATCCCTATCCCCCATAGTTCTTTGCAAAATATAAAAATTAGGACGATAATAGCTGGAAGTTACCAACACCTCGGATACGTTAGTGCACACCCTTTAATAACAGTTGAAGTGTCTCTCAGTGACAAATCCAATAGATAGGATGTCTTGTCCCCAATGGCTGTGATTTAATATGAGGCCACTGGCTTTTCTGCATTACAGTGAACAGTGACATTGTAAAAAAGCTGGTGGCATTCTCAAGGGTCATTTGTGGCGCTGGTGAATGCATCATAAATATTCCCCATTATGCCTATCAACTATCATGTTTCAGGAACAACAGAACACTGAATTATAATGAGTAATGTGTCTTATAAGGAAACAGCTGTACCTTGCAGATATCTGGCCTCTCTTATCCAGAAAACCATTATCCCAGATAACTTTAAAATGCTGGAATCACATTTTCCTAGAGTTCTGTTAAAGCAAATTATTTTCTTGAATGATTTTTACACTTTTAAGAAATCATTGATGGTCTTCAAAATGGAACTCAGAGACCTGTGGTTGTCTATGAATATAGTAGTACCTGCATTTGGTAGCAATGTCTCAATGAAGGGTGTGGGGGGGTGTAAAGACATTGCCATTTTTTCCCCCATTTGTCTTTTAACTTTCAGTCATTCAGAAAAACAAGGTAGGGGCGCCGAGGAGCACCGGTTACAGTGGGGCCCTATACTTAATGCTTAAAGCAGTGGTAGCTGTAAATTACCTCTAGTATCTTGTATCCAATTGATAGCATGGCTAAAATAAGAGCACTAAATAGCTGATTATATGTTGTTAGGTATATTAATTATAATGTATTAAGTTCTTGTGTAAGCATCATGCAAAGTTACGTTGAATGAAAAGCAGTTGAGCTCTTGACAATACCAATCTTTTCCTTCATTGTCTAGATTGCCCCTATGAATTCATGACAATCAGAAATGCACGCTTATGTCTGGATGTGCCTTAAGTACAAGATGATGAGTTTTCAAAAACTATTAAAGACAAACAGGACCTGATGCAAAGTGTGACAGTTCTGTGATTTCCCGTATTCATGCAGATTTGTCTATTTATAGTTGGCGAACTCCAGAACCATGTCCATAGAAGCAAGGTCTGCTCTGGATATTTGTGCCATTGCATGTTTCCCTATTTGTGCATATTCCTAGCTGTAGATCATTTTAAGCCTGTGATCATAAATTGTTCCATCACCGGAGAGACTAAAAGCTAACATTCCTCACTGATGTTTTCTCCCCAAGGGGTGTTGAAAATTTGATAGCAGAAATTGCAAACATGCTTTAGTAATCCATTCCAAGAATCATTTATCTGAAAGCCAAAAGAGTCAATATATAAAAGTGAGCTAAGAATGTACACAGGGAAAAAAATACCAGCCAAAGACCTTGGAAGAGCTTTGCTGCAAATCACTGTTATGAAACGGAAACAGAGTTAATTACCATAGGAAATTAAGAAGTGGAAGTTTTTAAACTGCAGAGAGCAGTAGCAGTCTTTTGAAAGCTCCGTTGTCTAGCGTCTGTGAAGATGAGAAAATAAAAGGGCTTGGAGAGAGCAGAACAGAAATCATACAATCTTTTTTTAAGCATTAATCCTTCAGAGGTAATTGTCCTCAGTTGGCTATATTAACCCCTTGGCATTGATTAGAATCAAATACACATTGCTTATATCTAAAGAGGAATTCTATAAAAGAGCCTTGGATATTTCTAGGAAGTCAGGCATAGGGAAGATTCAGAACTACAAAAACCAGCATCCTCCACTAGATGTACTCCACTTTAACAGTGAGCTGTCGTTCCATGGGCAACTTCATCATATCACGCTCTGCTTAAGTATATTTATCCTTTAATGGTATGTTCACATAGTGGCTTTGTGCTTATTTTTTATCCTTTACACAGAACCCTAGCATGAACTGTATTTCATATCAGTAGCATCTTGGTGTCTTTGGTCACGGGCAAAAATGATGCCACCATCTTTTAGCAGGAAATTTTGCTGAATACATATGGGTGCCTAGGATCCATTGATTAAACATTCCACTGTAGAAGGGTAAGGACTTAAGCACAAAGTCTCTGCATCAGTATAAAAACCTCATATCTCTACAATGTGTCAACATGAGACATTTTCAGTTACACATAAGCCAAGGGCCCAGTAGTGATGGGCGAATCTCCCCAGTTTCGCTTCGCCGAACGAGTCGCGGCACGCTTTTGACGCGCATCGCTTCGACGAGTCGCGATGTTTTTGGTGTGTCATTTTCACCGTGCGTCGCGTCATTTTCATAGCGTCACATCAAAAACGACGCGTGACTAGTTTTTTTCGGCGAATTTTCGCCAGGCGAAATTTCGCTGGCGTTTCACAAATTTATTCGCCAGCGGCGAATCGCGTGAATTCACCGCAAATTCGCCCCTGGCAAATAAGTTATTGTTGGTGATGAAAGTATTTGGGTGGAAGTACCCTGTGTGCTGTTTTCTATATTTCTTTGGTTGTTGCAGTAAGCCATGATGCCTCCAACCCTACCCACCTATGAGCCTCCCAAGCTCAGTCTCAAACTGGACCTTATGTAGAGCATGTTGGGAGGCATAGTACAACAATATTTAGGAGCAACTTTTTAAAGCTTTGCTTAAATAAATAGTTTTCAAGGTTTTCCAATACTAAATAGCTATTTATTTATTTATTTTATTTATTGTAATCTTGTCTGTTTTTTATCTTGTCTGTTTTTTTTATGCAACACCAATATTTTTATCTAGTTTATATCCTATAACTAAGCAGCTATAACTAAGAAAAATTGAGAAGACATAAACTCTCTCACCCCCTCGATAGATAGCGAGATGGATAGATGATAGATAGATAGATAGTTAGATAGATAGCTAGTCTCCAACTCTTACTGCCAACCTCATTTTGATTTGCCAGTGTCACTTCTTCAGTCATACAGGGTCAAAATCACTCTCTAACTTACTTCCATCTTTGCATTAACCATAAGATGAGAATAAAAAAAATCTACAATTTCTTTGCAAATCTCTCAATCTTGGCATTGCTTTACAGAAGCTGAAATTCCAGGCACAATTTTGTTAAAACTTCTAATAAATAATTATTGGGCAGCTCAGCCACTTTCCTGAAAAACAGATGCCAAATTGTAGACTAGGAGGAACATGCCAAGAAAATCACCACATAGGTTTTACTTGAACTGCATTTCATATTTATTAAAATGTTATTATACTGTATAGCTTAATAGCCTCCTTGGCATGAAAATCTCTTCTCAGTATTGATTGTTTGTGTGTTAACATATTTTTTGCAAACATGTTTAGTTATAGAATTATTACATTTGTGTTAAATTTAGCATATAAAATACAAGCTGACATAGCTGCCTTCCGACTTCATAATTATGAGCCTGATGAAATGGATTAAATAGAATATGGTCGTGGAATCACATTTTAACTTTCTTCAGTTTTAACAAAGTAATTATTGATGAATTCATAAATAAGATAAAATGCTACCTCTGGCAAAATATATAGCTATTAAAGGTCACTGAACATCCTTCTAAGTGAACTGTAATAACGAGAACAGGTCTGCTGTCTGTTTAAAGTGAATGTATAGCCCTAAAGGAATATAATCTTGTATTTTTAATGCTAGGTAATTGTGT
Source organism: Xenopus borealis (assembly GCA_024363595.1). NCBI lineage: Eukaryota > Metazoa > Chordata > Amphibia > Anura > Pipidae > Xenopus > Xenopus borealis. The sequence goes on from CM044448.1 coordinate 54,218,640, forward strand.
TTTTTACTGCTTCCCAAACCAGAAGCTCCTCCCACGTTAAACATTTAAGATTCCTAAAATGTTCTACCATCATGACCAAGCAGGGTATACATCTTAGGTCTTCATGGTATTGTATGTCTTTTTTTGTACAGGTATGGAACCTGTTATGCAGAATGCTCGGGACCTAAACTTTAAAGAATAACTGATCTTTCTGTAGTTTGTATCTAGTGATGGGCGAATTCGCGATTGCGCGAAATTTTGCGGAAAAAACTAGTCACGCGTCGTTTTTGACGCAACGAAAATGACGTGACGTGCATCAAAAACGTGCCGCAACTCGTTTCGCTAATTTTTCACCAATTCGCAAATTTCGCTGGAAATTCGCTAATTTTTCGGCGAAGCAAAACGAGGTAGATTCGCCCATCACTATTTGTATCTTCTACTATCATGTAAATGTTATATAAATCCAATAGTTTCACTTTGCTTCCAGTAAGGATGAATTATATCTTAGTTTAGATCAAGTAGAAGGTACAGTTTTATTATTACAGAGAAACTGGAAATCATTTTTAAAAATCAGATAATGGAACCTATACATGTATATTAAATAAGAAAAAATAGAAAACAAATCCAACATCAAACGTTATACAATACTTACCATTTACTAAAAAATGCTTTCAAAATCAATATTCACAGGGTCATTTATACAATACCCAACAGATTTCACACTTAGGGGCAAATTTACTATTATTCCCCATAATTAGCTCGACCAAATTCACAATTCGATAAGCATTCGACCATAGAATGTTTATCGAATTGTTTTAGTAAAGTTGCTGTTCCTCTGGCTAGGCCCAGTCAAATGACCATTCAAATACTTTGAATTGAAGTTAAAAATGTGCTTTGTTCTGGCTTGCATATCAAGTGAGATCCATTATAAATGATTTAAACTGAAAATGAAATTTTCAGACACTTGTTTAACTAGGCAAGAAAGACACTTTTCCCATGTAAAAGGAGAATACAGTATAAATAAATAATCTTTCAATGCCAGCTTGCTTACACCAAATTCTCTCCTCAGATCACAACGTTATCAGGGAACGAATTCCTTTTCCAGGCAGATGCAGACATTACCATCCAGGAATGGTTTAGTGCAATCAGAAACACAATTGACAGTTTGGTATGTATTCACTTACTACAAATAGCCTCTTTCGTTATAATGTTTATTTCATTACTGGGACAGCTTAATGACAGATAAAAAGGAAAACAAATAAAGGGAGTAATCAATAACTGAATAATTATGTCTTGATTATTTGGATACTTGCAATGATTTGTTTTCATTTCTTGGAAAGGTTAAGTACTTTAGGTAATCTCACATTGAGCACTTTACTGAGATGATGGAGAATGAGACTGTAAAGCAAGCAATACATTAAGCTTCAAACACCATTTAATGAGCATGCCTTTCCAGTATATACAGGCCTCAAGAAAAAACTTTTTAATAGGCTTTTTTATAATTCTTCAAATTTAAGGTTAGACAGCAATCTGGCTGCTAGGACCTGTTCAGTGGCCAGGGGTCAGTAACCATGACAACTAGATTTCACATTTAGTGTAAGGCTTGAAAGAAGCATAACACAAACCTAATAAATCAATAATCATACAAAATGAAAAAAGAAGAGCAATTTAAAAATTCTAATTTAATTTAAAAGAAATGTCCCTTTAAATTTTATAATTGCCCAAAGAAGGACTCATTTTGCATTCCTTAGGGGCAGATTTATCAAGGGTCAAATTTCGAGGGCTTTCAACCTTTTTGAATTCGACACTCGAAATTTTCCCGAAGTAAAATCCAACGAAATCGAATTCGTAGGATATCACCGCTATTCGATCTAACGAACGATCAAATAGTGATCATCCAACTTCACGAAAAAAACGTAATAAATATGTGAGTTCACCAAATTGTACAAATGCATATGATTTCACAAAAAAAACATATGAACCGTATGATTCATACGATTTTTTCGAAAAACCGGATGATTTGTATTCGATCATAAAAAACTAAGAAAAAGCCTAGGTAGGACCTCAGTAAGTAATTTGACCATCGAATGGTCGAACGTTTTTCTTATTCGAATTGTACAATTTATTCAAATCATTTGATTCGAATTTGGTCGAATTAGCCAAAAAAAATTTTCGAAAATCAAATTTTTTGCATTCGAATCCTTCATCCGATCTTAGTAAATCTGCCCCGTAGTGTGTTCAATGGTTTTTGGTATCTAGTCCTGCCAAAATCCACACAATGCCAGGACTATGTTTTTTTCACAATAAACATTTTGTATGCCCTTCGGATACCTTTCCATCATGCTTAATATTAGTACATGAGATTTGTTCTCAAAAAATGCAAGAATGGAAACAAATCTAAAAATATAAATGTATTATTACCAATTGTTCTAGAGCATGCAATTACAGCATGTTTATTCTAGCATTTTAATTTTCCTAAAATAACCCCCTGCTTTGGCATTTTCCATTGTTTCACTAAACCTAATAGAAAATAAAATCAAACCTAGATATATACAGTATTTTAAAGTAATATTTTTCCTTTGTACTGACCTTAAAAATAACAGAAACCACTATGTATTATGAAATTCTGTAGTGAAAGGGAACATATTGATTTTGTAAATTATCAACTTATTTCCTGTAGATCGTGTGATTAAACAATAACCAAACAGTCATCTTCCCTATAATTGTTAGCTGTTCAAAGGACAGATAAACTTAAAAACTCAGGGGTGAACCCAGTTGTTAGGCACTCCCAAATGGTAGGCCTATTCTTTAAAAAATCATGATATTCTGCTATAAAAAGCCACTATATTTTTTACAACTCCCAGGTTTCTTTTGCCCTACACTGGGCTGGCACATGCTCGGTACAGAACATTTTTCAGTGCCTACTGTACTTCAAATGCACGCTGCTTGGATGTTTTCAATAGATTCCCAAGAGTGGGAGAGTCATATACTGTAGCTTTGGAGGAAAGTACCTAACGCCAGATATTGTTTTCAAGGAACAACTGGGTAAAATGTCAGCAACTCTAGTCACTGGGGGTGCCTACTACATTGGCAAACCCAATGTTTTTGAAATTAGTATTGTGTATTTATTGACCCATATTGTTTTCTATAGCTTACAAATTATAAACATACTTTTCTGATTTATGAATTTTGGACTCCGTATGTCTAATTATAAAGTGCAGTAAGCATTAGATTGTTAGGTATGATAGCATAGCTTTTTAAGCATTCATAACATATATTTCTATATGTTTGCATCAATAAACAGCATATGAGTGGGAGCCAAGATATTACTTTAAACATATAACTAATGAACAGCAGTATCTATCTGTCAAAGACAGATGGTGATTTTCTTCTGTTGCCAACAGAGAACTATGGCAGCTCCTGTTAAATGTATCCATACAAATATGCTAAGGGAGAATGTCCTGTATATATAATATAGGCTATGCAATCAACAAATTAAGAAAAGTAAAATAAACTCTATTTAGAAAAAAAAAGGTATACACAAAATGCCTCTCATTTACAAATTGTTCTTCCCCTCCCCATGTATCCAGTAAACCATTATTTAACCTTTTCCCTACATTATATTGCTGCTTATTTCTCTCTATTATGAACCAAACATAATTTGTCTTAAATGAAACATACAGCACATTTCCCATTAAACTCCCAGAAACTGAACCTTGAAACAATTATACCTTCTGCAAATTACTATCAAACTAGCAGTTAATGTCCATATTAACTGAGCACTAAGAACTCAAATAACTCCATGGTCTCATCTTGTCTCTATCCCTGATGAGCAGACCATGTAGCTGAGCATACTGTACCATAAATTTCAATTACCTTTATGTAGAATGCAAGTTAAGGCACACACCTACAGTATAATTTCAAGATAATTAGATTTCAAAGCTTCTTATGCAGAAGTTTTTGCCTGGACCATACACCATTATCCAAATTCTCTTAAAAATCTTTATAATAGTGCTAAATTATGCATTTTCATACAAGTTATTGAACTGCAAGATGATCTCTGATTTTCTATTTTAGTAGGGGAGTATGGTATTAAATAAAAGCTGTTAGGCATGTTTCTCCATGAGTGCATTTTGATGACGTTTGTTGAAATGATCTATTTATAAAATTTTAAACAGCTGTCAATATTGTCTGGTGAATATCAACAAAACTGTACTACAATATTTATATAGTAGTCAAATAATTATTGACTAGATTGAAAACTGCAATTATTTATTTTTTATTTATTTTGGTCTTAAATAGGGAATAAAGGATTTCTCCATAAATAGAAAAGTCCCCTCAACACTTTTATAAAAGAATGCTAAAACTTTACAAAAATAGTAGGATGTTAGAAAAATTTCAAAGTGTTGAAATGAAAGTCTTTGATTTTAGAAGAAAATTTGAAGAAAATAAAATATGTTCCAGTGTAGCTGTAGAAAGTTAATTTTCAAGTGGCACTATGACATCCAGGAGAAGATAGTAGAAAGGCAGTCTGTAACCTGGGAAAGTACAGAAGGAGAATGGTGAGGAGTAAATGGATAGATATGGTTACCATCAGCATATCAATGGTATAGAAGTCCTAGAGAGGTGGCATAGAGTGACAACAGAACAGGGCCTAATATAGAGCCTTAAGAAGCTCCAGCAGAGAGAAAGAAGAAAGTGGAGGTGGAGCTAGAGAAATAAGTTTTAAATGGGCCATCAGAAAGTTAGGATTAGTTTAATTTAGTACAAAATGTCTAGAAGGAGTGGATGGTCAACTGTTTAAAAGACTGAGATGAGAGATGAGAAAGGTCTAGAAGGATGAGTGTGATACAAAAAGTTAATTGGAGTCAAAAGGAATAAGGAGTCTAGACGATAGTTGTCATTGATGAAGTGTTTAATGAGAATGGGAATGTGTTTTAAAGTAAGTTACCATTAATTAATTATGTTTTCCTCTCACTTATGATTGATCAGACTAGAAGGATGAAAGTTTCTTTTACTCATAAAGGTTAATCTACTAAAATCAGATTTCTGCTTTCATTTTATAACTGGTCATAGGTTGATTAAAAATAATGCTAGAGACCCTGGTTTGATTCACTGTGACAACTCCTTGTGACCCTGGACAAGCCACTTAATGTCCTGGTGTACCCTCTACTTAGAGTGCCTATAATGGCTGCTTTGCTTGCTGTTAAACCGATTTGAGTCCCATGGGAAAAAATTTCTATATAAATAATTCCCTTTCCTTTTCCCTTACTGATTGTTGCAATGGACATAAGCAGTGGGGAAATTTAGCACCCATGTTATGAATTATTAGGATGTTTTACATATATCCAAGAATTATATTAAAATATTGTTTGTCTGAAAAAAATTATTTTGTTTCATTCAGGGAACAAAAAAAAAGAGTTTTCCACTGCATAGTAACATTCAGAAGACTTCAAGTATAGAACTTTTACATCAAGAAGGTGAAACCACCAAAGAACAGAAAAATGAACAACGCAAATCACTGAGTATGTAGCTTTTACTATATTTATAATTTTTTACCTGTGGCTTTCTACAACTCAACACAAATACCTGGGCAATTTTGCCAAGATGAATATTATGACAGGGTAAAAGATTTTGGTTATTTACCAAATGAATTACAACAGTGTATTCCAAGACCAATTAAATCTTATTGGTTTTCTAAAGATTCCTTATCTAAATCCACACAAACCTAGGCTCCGTTGAATCAGTCTGTTATAATAGCTATTTTAATTAGTGTAAGGTAAAAATATATATTTTAAAGCCTTCCTGGCTGTTTAAAAAGAGGTCCTGCATTTAAAAGATATCTAATTCAAATGTAAATGCCCAATGTCTCAGATATTTCAAATTTCAAGCAGTTTACAAAAAAATAATTTTCAAATATAAATTTGATAAAATCGTAGAAAAATTTGAAGGTTTTTGGCTGCTTTTCGATTTTTCGATAAAATTGTACGATTGACCGATTTTTAAAAAAAATCGCGAAAAACCATTCGGTTGTTTGAAAAAACGTAGGATTCGAATGATCGATTGCTATTCGAACATAAAACTTAGAAAAGAAGCCTATGGGGATTCCCATAGGCTTCTATTACAATTCGGTAGGTTCAATCTGGTGAAGTAGGCAGTCGAATAAAATTTTAAAGGGGAAGTACTTCGACTATCGCATGGTCGAAGGATCGAATAGATTTTTATTCGATCTATTCAATACGATCAAATTTAGCATTTTTGATGGTCGAAGTGGGCAAATTTGTATATTCAACCATTCCAAAAAAATCATAGGATCGGAATTTCGAATCCTTCATGCAAATTTAGTAAATGTATGTGTCACAATAAGGCCGTGAATTTTCATGAAGATTGTGTAGTCATTTCCTTCTGACTAGCACCGAAGTTCCGGTTGTGCGGTACTCGCAGATTTACTGCAACAAGTTTTATTCACACACAGGGCCGGAACTAGGGGTAGGCAGAGTAGGCACGTGCCTAGGGCACAAAGCTTTGGGGGTGAAAGGCACGTACCTTTCACTGCTGCCTACCCCTTAGTCTGGCTTAGCTCATCAGCAGTCCTGCGCCTGTTTGAGCGTGTGTGCATGGGAGCGCATACATGAAGGGAGGGGGAGAGCAGCTCGTCGGCAGTCCTGCGCCTGTTTGAGCGCATGCGCATGGGTGCGCATAAATGAAAGGAGGGGGAGAGCATTTTCTGTTTTTCAGATGTCATTGATTTAGTTTAATGTAATTAAATGTAGTATAATGTAAAAACAAATGTTACATTGAATTGTATTTATTAAATGCGGTGTTATTATTATAAAATTACAAATGCTAATTTTACCACTATTTTTATCTTGCCCCTAAAGACAAATTAATAAAACCAGGAATTTTTAAAATGAAAAAGCCAAAATACAATTTTAAATATCTGGCAAAAATGCATATGACACATTGTAACTAATTAACAGGTGATGGCATCAATGCCCAGTTCCCACAATTGAATCCAATGGAAGCAAACTAGAAAATGTATTTCAAAATACAGATTTACAGCATCACAGATTTCATGCAGCCTACACAGGCAACAAATACTTGAACATGTGCCTCTTCCTTTTTAAATACACTGAAAACAGGAATTACCCACCTACACTTAAATACTTTTCAGCATGTTTTTGGAGATATATTATAATAATTAAGGTATTTTTTGTTTTACATTCTTAATTTATATATATATATATATATATATATATATATATATTTATATTTATTTATTATGAAAATTAGAATAAGGGATGAGCAAATCTGACCCATTTCCCTTCTATGGAAGATCACAAAAAGGCAAAGAACTTGGCAACCCCATTTAAATCTATGGTGCTTTGTCATGCTGCATTTTTTAAACTACACATTAGCATCTATGGGCATTTATTTTTGTTGCTGAATCATGGCACAATATTTGGCTCATCGGTAATTAGCATTAATAACAATGAAAATTCACATGTAATATTCTTCACTAGACATTTGACATTTTAATTCTACAAAGTGCAATTTTAAACCTTGGTGGTATATTCTCTTCCACTAAGGTCACTATAGATGTGTTGGTTCAACACATCTATATTGAATCCATGCAAAAATAATTGTTCCTGCAAAGGAATAATTTTTAACTTTTTTCCAATAACAGATTTTATTTGTTCACTTAGAGCACCATAGAGTTTATAAGCCTTATAAATGCAGTGTGCAAAGTTAAAAAAATGCTGCAATTGGCATCCAGGTGGCACAAATCTAAAAAAATACATAGTAACATTTTAACATAGTAAGTTAGGTTGAAAAAGACACATGTCCATCAAGTTCAACCTTTTAAATTTTTTAACCTGCCTAATTGCTAGTTGATCCATAGGAAGGCAATACAACCCATTTGAAGCCTCTCCAATTTGCCTCAGAGAGGGAAACATTTCCTTCCTGACTCCAAAATCGGACTAGTCCCTGGAACTATCCGAGCTATCTCCCACAACCCTGTATTTCCTCACTTATAGTGATGGGCGAATCTCCCACGATTCGCTTCGCCGAAAAATTCGCGAAACGAGTCGCGGGATGCTTTTGACGCGCGTCGCGCGAATTCTAAGGATCAACTGCAAACTCATTGACCAGTTATGTCCCATGTGGCCCACCTTCAAGTTGACTGTCCAAGAGTTAGAGAGCTGATAAACAGGAAGTTGCATTCTGTTCTGTTATATAAAACGTTCAGCCATTCCAATCTTTATAGATTAAATTTTTATCTAACCATATTAGAAATTTTTTTTTTATTTTGCACAGCCTATCTATTTTCCATATTTTTATTTTTACAATAAACTGTTCCTTTAAAAATAAGCACTAATTGGTGCCCCCTTTTACACCCTTAGAATGACCCCTTATCTTTTCAATTTAATGCATTATGTGGCAACACATGGAGCCACATGGTATACCACATGGTATAAAGAGTTCTGATCTACATTAAAATTAAAGTCTACATTTACAGATTCTTATTCAAATTAATTGTTTTTATTAAAGTTAACTAATCACAGTTAAACTAATCTGATTTTGGAGACAATCAGACATTATTAGCCAATTGAATTCATTCACATGAAAATTGTACTAACATTCTTTTAAGTTACTTAAAAAAAGTCAATTATATTTTAAAATTTAGAAATCTACTACAATTTTACTGAATGCAAAACTGCAGTTGAAAATTGCAGATGCAGATAGCAATTGATTGGACATATTTTTAAAGCATTGCTACAATATGTCAAAGCCGCATAACATAATGAAATATGAAGTTAAGGGCTCCAAATAATTACTGCATTCACAGGTATTGTGCATTTCAATAATGTTTTACACAGATACACTGTTCATGCTTTTTACTCCCCTTCCTATTCAAAGACAAATACACGATTGGATGATTTTAATATAGTCATCTCAGGTGTGAGGCCTGTCAAAAGCTGTGGAACACTGCTTGAATAAAATTGTCAGCACCTGATCCCAGTATTTTTCTCCCAAGTCCCAGCAAGCTACATAAAAACACTCACAATATGAGTGTACAACATTTAACATTGTAACTGTAAGTAAGGCTAGGAAGAGGCACATGCCCATCGATTTAAATCCTCTGCTCTACTGACTGCTACCTGCTTCCCAGATTCCTACTAAACTAGACAAATGAAAAAAAATAGTTTGTTTTATTGCAGTGAAATTTTAATCCAATTGCAAAAATATACACATTTTCAGTTGTAATATAATCACAGCTGAAATTTGCCGGCAATTTTTGCCCCTGGCGAATAAGTTCGCCCATTGGTACAATTTTCAAGCTTATAAAAGAATGATCACTACAAACTACTTATTTGTTATGGGTAACTGCTAGTGTTATTTAGCTCCTATTATCAATAACCGAGCAATTTGATATCCTACTTCTCTATCAACATATAAGATCATTGTATGCACTGTAATACAAATCATTTTTCATTAAGGGCTCTTTTCACATCAATTGTGATTTTTTTTGAGTGTCACACTATGGTTATAACATGCTTTATAGCCAAGATTATATCTATCATATTTTATTCAAATTCCTTTTATATATTCATGTAGTCTTTGATCTGATGAAACAGTTTTAGATATGGACATGTGTTCCCTCCTGATGTGCTTAAGTCCTATCTGAAAATACAAAAAAACAAAAAAGGCTAATTGATAACCTCATCTGACACATGTATGGAGTCAGGAATGGATAACATCTCCATGTAATTATTCACATGAGTATGTAAATATCTTGTTGGACCTTACAACTCTTGATTTGTTGAGAAAGCTGAGCAATGCAAGAGAAGAACAAACTGAAATAAACTCTGAATTGTATAAAAATTACAGAATACAGAAGAAATTTGTCAAAAATCTAATCTTTGCATTTTATGAAGATGAAAAAAATCTAAAATCCTTACCAAAATTGAATTTGCACTAAAGCTTGATTGAAAAATGTAGCAAATTTAGGTTCTATCATAATTTGCAATGGATTTACAATCCAAAACTCAAATTGAAACAAATCACATATTTTGATAGAACACTTCCCATTGACTTACATTTACTCCTCTGCTTTTAGATACCACATTTTTTCAATCCAGTTTTTTAGTTTATTCTGCTTACTAAATTTCTCATTTTGATATTCTGCCCCTTTAGTGCAAAATAATTTAAGTTAAAATTTTCAAGCATTGATAAATCAGATAAAATGTAGATTAAATGATAGATCAAATAAATTATAGATTACATGTAAATCTGTAAATAAGGAGATGCCAAAAAAGATATCTTATAATTCCTAAAATGTTCTGACCAATATAGCACAAAATAGTAATAAACTATCTGAATTTAGTTTAAGATTTAATTGCTTCTCTAACTCCATCCCTTGCTCTGAGGATTTACTTAAAGAAATCAGCACATTACACATCAAACATTGTAGTCAGAAAGGCCAAACAGTTTTATTCAAAGTTAACGAAGCCCAAATTATTTCCTCTACACATTTACTTATAGCTCTGTTTGCACTGTAGCTAGTGTAACAGTAAAGCAAGTATTTTGTTTCCTTAAGAAGTTGTAAAAATTATCAAACCAATATTTTTAATATGTAATTTATTATACCCACAGATTTTGTGCATGGTATTTTATCACTCCAGCAACAATTTGTTGCTATACATATTTCTTATACATATTTTATCAAGCTTTAGAATTCCAAAATGTAATTGTTCATAACATCAAATGGGTCAAATTCACATAATAAATAAACTTTTAAACAATACTGTAGGGATATTAATATTTTGACTTACGTTTATGATCTGTTCAATTAACATATCAAAAATACACAATATTTTTTCAGTAATATCAGATATTGTCAACAAGTTAAATTTGATGTGGATTTTTGGCTCATTTTTTAAAAAAATGCATGTGCCAAACAGTATTGGCTGCAACTATCCAATATGTCCCACAGTACAAATTGGCAACATTTATTTGCTATCTATTTTACTTCATTGTTTTTTCACCGAAAACCCCTTGGGTGCCAGATTTCAATGTAAATCCAGCTTCTTTGTGAGTGTACATAAAACTGATACTTGGAAATATTGAATCAAAAATGTTTTGTAGCTTTTTTTTTTATACAGGCAGGAATACTAATTCTAGAGCAATAGGAAAATCTTATGTGATACATAAAAAACATATATGATATTTGAACCAAAATTGTACATTCTTGTTTTTAAACTGTGAAATACAGCCCTGATGGTACATTTCACAAATGGGCAAGTATCGCTGCAAAATCTTCAAATAACTATAGTACATATAAGGTGTATTGCAAGATTTACAGATTGAATGATCAAGGTGTCTAATTTCTTTATATTCTTATAGGCTTTTATTTTGCCAGCAGATTTAGTGCAGTTGCATCACAGCTGTGTGGCATCAAAGCTCTATCTGGGATTGTGTATGCAAATGGGCACATGAATAAACCCCCTTGGCTTCTGCTATTGCAGAAAGCCGCTCAGTAGTATATTTTGTGCCTGCCATTTGTAAAGAGACTCAAGTTATTATTAAAATAATCCAGCCAAGGAAGGTAGACATTTTCTATGTGTTGTGCACAAAAGAGGCAAATGTTTTTTTCCCTTGAAACTTTAGTTTTAAAAAACAAAGCCTCAATTGCTTGGAAAGTACCCTTCTACACAAAACTTTTATTCTTCTCTTTCAGACATTCTTCAAAACACAGCTGTGAGTCCACAGACCATTCTGGCCATTAGCATGCAAATAGGCATAATGCATGAAATATTCCACTCTCCTTCTTAAAAACCCCTTTTTGCAAATGATTGTCACATATTTTGTTTATGCACTTGTAATGTCAGACAATTTCATGCCAGGATTTAGTGGTCATTTGTCCTAATTTGTTATTCTGTTTTTTTTTCCGTTTTGCAAAGTGGTGCAAAAACATGCATTATTTATAACAAGTTGTCATTGCCCCTTTTTAGTTTATCATTTTGTTTCCACCTTAAAAAAAATAAACCATTCACCATAATTTAATTTGTTTAGTATATCCAGTGAAGATTACAGGGCATGATCAGTGCTAATGAAAAACAGTTTGCCTCTGGTGCTGATTTCTAATTTTATCATAGGTGATGGCTTGAATTGTAAGATATTTCTTATTATTTATTATTTATCTAGGATCAAAAATATGATGCTTTTGGAGAGTTTAAAAACCAATTCACAATGCAAAAGTACAATGTATAACTATTAGATTTGCTAAGGGCTGCAAAATTGAACTCCATCCATGAAAGGGGTGCACTGTGTAGGGAGGTAAAATATATTTTATACTTCATTCATAAATAATTGAGTGATATACAGTTTAGCCACCAAATGGTATCAACCCTTAAGTTTGGTTGGGAGGTGAATTTCTATACAGTTGCCTGTAGAAGAAAGTTCATAAGCTAGGCACTACCTCTCTGGTCTGATAAAATCTGATGGCAAGACAAGTATCTAAGTCAGACCATAAGCGCAGCTACACTTAGCTTGGTCAAGGGGGAGTGGGAGTTCAGCATTCAAACTACCTCAGAGATGACAGATAGTTGACTAGACAGCAAGGGCAACTTCTGACCCCACGAATGAGATAGTGATTTGGATTAGTACACCAGATGATTGTGCACCAGTTTTTAGAGATGGAAAAATTCAGGTGTAGGCCAGTGGGAAACTTGCAGCTCCGGTGAGACAGCTGGAAGAAGCATTTGCAATGTATGTGAACACAACAGAAAAGAGAAGAAGCAGTGTGAAAAGGAGAGGTAGCCCTTCAACTGTTATGAAACTTTGCTTGTGCATTTTGACAGGATATGTTTCATAGAGGATTCAGAGTTAGTGAGGGAGCACTGGGCTCTAGCCTTGCACTTTGCCATCCCCTATGTTAACCTGTTCAATAATGACTGCCTTGATTAATCATATCATATATATATATATATATATATATATATATAGAGCCCCTTCCTTGAGGCTGTGTATGTTGGTTAGTCCCATTGCAAGTGCACTTTTCTCTAAATGAAAATCTGGAACTCATTGCAGAGTGCAACTGTCTGACACAATGTGAGCCTTGTACTTGATGCCTGTCATGGGCAGATTATTTATACAGTCCTCAGCATGCATCTCTGGAATGCCATGAGAGATAAAGAGATTCCAGTGGATGACTATATACTAACCAGTAGCTCTGGTATTTTTGATTTTCATATTGGTGGCACTTGTCAACCCAGCTGAGCAGCTCTGCATTTTATCAGGTACAAATATAGAGACACCTTCGACAGTAATGGGTGGCTTTGAGGAAGTCGGGCTGATGGAGGGATCCTGGGGTTAGGTGGAGGATTTGATGTATTTTTTTTACCACTGGCAACAATGACTGATTTGTAAATTTTGTGGTTTTCTCATATTGAATTTGGAGCAGCTTGGGTAATTGTGTGGAGAATTATTTTACATGTATTATTATATTATTTTACATTTGCAAAAATGTTGCTAGTGCTATTACATACAAATACAGAAATCCTCCTGGACCTGGATCAGGGGCATCTGGTTGTTTGGTTGTGGAACTCATTGAGGTATTTATTCAACTCAAAAAATTCCATAGACTATGTAGTATAGTGTATATATATATATATATATATATATATATATATATATATATATTAATATATATCCAAGGGACTAGGACTAGATAGGAACTGCCTAATTCCTGCAAAATCCAGATACTGCGCTGGTAGTCAAGATGATTGTCCATTTCTTACTCTTTTAATTTACTGTTGATTTTTTTCTTTTGTATGATACTACATCCAAACTCATACTAGGACCATGAACATCACACCTCTAGCAATAGTAGTCTAAGAAAGCAAGATCTCTGAGCACGGTCTGTAGCACTTTTATCATATACTGTATAAAGACCATCTGTATAAATAAATAAATAACCCCTCTCAAAAATGTACACTTTATATGAACGTCAAATGTTATTTAACATTAAAAAATCTTATTGATTTGCAAATATATTCAAGTGTTTTTTATGTTGACTTTTACTGCCGCACAGGTGAAATGGTTTAGAATTTGATAAAAGATGCAATTCAGGAAACATTTGCACATCATTTAAAGAGGGTCTGCTGTAAGGCACTCATCTTCAGCCCTTTTGTGCAGCGTCTTCCTCTAAAGATTGTTTGTTTTGTTCTTTCAGCTTTAAAAGACCTGGATAATATTCATTGCATTTGTTTGAAGATTAATAAAATAAAATGCATATTTAATCAGCTGAGAGCCCAAAAGTCCTTGTTAAGATGATCATATAGTTATCCCTTGGGCATGATATAATACAAACAAATCTATCAGAAAATCCTCTGCAGAACTGTTTAAAACAGCCCTGCAAGGCATGCATTGGAGGAAGGCTCACAAATACAGTATGCCTTCTATAAACATTAATATTTCATTCTAAAGAAAGGGTTGCATTTATAGTATAAACAGTTGGTGCTGATGTATATTATCACACTGAGGGCTACATTTTTATTTTTTACAAGGGATTGAAAAACACTTTATGGATTACAACTTACTCAATAATATGTCTTAATATCCACATTCATTAGAAACATTGTCAAATCCTAATGAATGATCTTAATTCCTAAGATGCCTATTGGATCCTTCTCATGCTATTTATGCTATATGTTCTATAGATACGTGGGATGTGTTTGGTTACTTCAGCTTAAAGGGGACCCATCACCCAAAAAAAATTTTGAAAATCCTATTTTATCGCATTAGTCAAGCAAAATGAACTTTATTTACACTATATACATTATTTGATTCTTGTTTCCTTCAGTCTGGGAATTCAAAATTATAGCAAGCAGGCAGGAGCCATTTTGTGGACACTGTTATTAAGGCAAGCATTATATAATCTCAGAATCTTGTTTGTGCACCAGAATGGGGTAACCCAATGTCTATCCCCATGTCCTGGCTACACAATTAAATGGTTAAGAGAACTAGGGGAATGTGTGAATAGCAGTGACACCTAGGAAGTGCTGAATGGAAAGTGAAAGTAATTGTCTGCCCAGCCTCTATGCCTTTGGCATAGAGGAGGGGCAGACAATATTTGATTGACAGCTGATATTTTTAAATGAGCGTACAACAGCTATGAATGCTTTAATAAAAATTAGAAATTGGATTTCATGTTTAATTTGAAAAGGACTTTTACGTTACAGATTTTTGTGTCTGGGTGACAGGTCCGCTTTAAAAACGATGTTAAAATGTTAATCTTTATACACAGGGATTGTACAAAAGAAGGGCTATCTGACTGCAACAGTTGCATAAACTTTTTCAACTAATCGGTTTACTATCTTTAATATTATAATCATAGTTAATTTGTAAAATGGTTTATAATTGGGTGTAACAGCTTTGTATATGGTATCACATAACTGTCTTTATATGGCAAAGGGTAAATTATCAGCCCTCTCTAAACTGTATTCTTGGATGACTATTTGGATCCACTGACTTACAGTAGGTCACTGATTCACTGGTATCTTTATCTCTACTATACATCATTCAGATTAGACCCTGTCCCATTAGAACGTAAAACATCTAGAAAAAGTGCCTAGCACACACAGTCATATTACTGTAAATTACTGTATATTACATCAAGATATATTGTATAACACTTGAGCATTTATGTTAAGCATCCATATCTACACAATCTAAACAATACATGTCTTGTTTTCTATATCTGCTTCTCTTTTTACTTACTGTACCTACTGTATACAGTATATGGACAGAAGGCCCAATTTAGCAGTCTTTTGAAGTCATGGACTTGTAGGTGCAGATTTATTATGGGTTGTAAATAGTAAATTCAAATTTGAATTTTTGAGTTTTGAAATACACACATTATATTGTACGTAAATCAAAATGTGAGATTTATCAAACCTCGACTATGGAAACAGTCTTAATTCAAATATTTGCCACCTAAAACCTGCTGAGTTCATGTACAAGTCTATGGCAGAGATCCACTGAGACATTTGGAGATGTTAATAGCCTTCAAATAGTAGACATTGAAATTGACAGCTTATTAAAAAATTAAAATCACCTTTGAATTCGACCTTTGTAAACTTTAACTTCAAAATGCAATGGATACAATTCCTTCATCAGTTATGAATTCACTGCCAAGATGGAACGGACACAATAATTATTCTAACTTCTTTCTAAATTTGGCATTGCTAAAGCATGTATTTCAATAAGAGTGCGTTTTAGGATATTTTAAATTCAGTGGATTTAGAGAATATTTTTTTCTTTAGAAAGATTGATGTATATGTTGATAAGTGCAAACTTTTCACCTGATCTATGAGAAATACTTGCAGTTCAGCAGAAACATCTACAGATGAAGCCACTTTGGATTTTGCGTTTGACACAGAATAACTTAAGTCAGACATCCCATTTAACTCACTTATTACAGAATATTGTGTCACAGCATCCCATCAAATTAAAGAGTTCACCATTGAAAACAATGGTGCTTTTGTATGCTAATGAAAAGGTTAAATGCATTAAATGAGTTAAGATGACTTTAGATAACACAGTTTCTTCAATTAACCCTGAGTCACGAGGCATTTAACACACAAATCCAAGTAGCTGCATCTATATACACTATCAACACACTGAATTTCTTCTCATAAAAAGAATGTGAGATAATGCATAGAGGTTAAAGCCTCTCCCCCCTCAAAAAATACTTCAAATAAACTTTCCCTAGGATATTACAATTTATCTTGAGAAAAATATCTTTTTGTGTGCATTCTAAAGAACGTTATCCAGCAGGTGAACATGAAGTACTGTTGTAATCCGAGCACCTGTTCATCTATATAAAACATGATTTGTCTCTGACAAATAAAGTAAAGATAACTGCCAGTGGAATGAATTCAGGTTGCAGATGATATTAAGAAATGCCTTAGTAAAGAGTCTTCATTAAATTAATTTATTTATTGGAATGAGTTCAGTTTTTTTTGTGTTATCTTGTATGTTTATTTTTCTCTGATTTGAATGTAATTGATGATGATAGACTGGGAGGAAGTACCTGTGCACTCTGGATAGTTCTGTTGATCTGGGGTTTAGGAAATGTTTAAAATGGAGAGTCAACCTTAACAAAACTGACTGATTAAGGCAATAGCATCTTGTTAGCAAGCATCTACACCCTTACCTTACAATGAATCTTTAGTGTTTCAATGGCAGAATATTATAATTTCTTGTTCAAAAATTAGATGCATGCCAAGCCAAAACCTTTCATCTACTAATTTCAAGACACTTTACTATGGAGTCTTTACTAACAACAGTAAATTACACTTTATGAAGTGTCTTTTTCACAGCTATTGACTAATATCTCTAATCACAGATTATTGCATTTTAACTAAGTCTTAATGCCAAGCAAATTCTGCATGAAACATTTTGGACAAATGCTAACCAACTGAATTTAAAAAAAATAAGACAAAAATTATGTTTTTCGACTGGTTTACGGGCTAAATCAAATAGTTCATACTTGGTATCAAGAAATATATTGTTGTAATTTGATATAAAATGCAATCAATTCTCTGGTAAAGAGTATGAGGAGAATGTGGAGATATTCTGGCAAATACATTGTAGGTTTCAATGAGATCTAATGATTTGCTGCAGTAAAAGAAGTTGCAGCGGATTGAGTTTATTGCTTTTATCAGCATGGCTTGAAAGACAAAGCAGAGGGACAGGGGAATTTGATAACTAGATATTTTTCAAGGAAATTTACAAGATGTAGAACAGGATTCTTATGCAAAATTTAAAATATAAAACTGGTGCCATATTAGTCTTGATTAATTAAATGCCCTGCATGGCAGAACCAGAGAGTTTTCCTTGATTCTCATTTAGGGACTGCAGGCAGCATCACATTTGGTTAAAAAATTATTTAGTCTCTTCAACAAAGGCTATTTTATTGCCCATTGCAGGATCTACCTCCTACACATGAGCTGTGATAGCAGGTAGAGGTTTTCCTGTATGCTTATCTTCAAGTGGGAACTGGGAACAACAAATGTGAAGTTCTTCCAGAAGCTATTGCATCTCAATTGGAAAACAGTTGTGCCATGGTGTGGTGTATATACAGTAGCTGTAAATGCTATGTCATTTGTGACTTATGTTAGGGAACCCAATAGATTAATAAGGTAGGGAACAGATACCAAGAGCGCATCCTTAAATGACCACAGAAAGGCACTTTTTGTAGCAGGTTACCTGCACTCTTGGTATCTGTGAAATAAGGCCTTACACCATCTTACACAGTGTTATTAATGCAATGGATTCCCCTACTAGCCCAGGCCTGCAGTTTTCTCAATTATAATGTTTGGGAGGAAGACTGGATTTGCCCCTCACACTTTCATTCCCTTGCTTTTGCTTCTGCCCCCACCAATACGCTCGCATGCATTATTGGGACTTAACACACAGGAGATTTACACAGTAAAATCACCTGTGGCCAATTCTAAAAACTTGATGAGAAAATTTAGAAGCAGCTGAGCAGCCTATCACCCTTTAAATTGTGTAGCCCTAGGCTCAAGCCTTTGTGGCCTTCCCACAAATCCGAGCCTGCATGGATTTTGTCACTAGTTCCTGTCCATTCTCTTCCTATTCTTTTCCTGGACTTAAAACTAACAGGAGGTGGATCTGCAAGAGAGCTTGAGATGAACGTAGGCCTCAGAACCTAAGAGTCTAAAGTAAGCCCTGAACTGCCAAGATCTGATGAAGTTGCAGATCAGGGACCCCTAAAAGTGGTAAAAGACAGTGGGTAGTAGATTCTATCTTAGCACACTCATATGACTTGTAAATTAGATAGGCCAGATATCAAGAGCAGCATCTGCTTCCCTGAGTGTGGAGACACAGTAGCTTTCCAAGATGATAACTTGGCTAATTGTTGGGGGACACAGCTTGAAATGCTACAAGCTACAGTATTTCTAATCCCTGAGTTGATTCCACTGGAGGGGATCCATTTCACCACAGGTATTTCTCTAATTGGGTTTATTAATAGTTAATGGTACTTGTGATACAGTTCAAAAAAACTATTGGTGGTTAATAGGAATTAATAAATAAAATTTGCTGTGAAAAAAACATATTTTAATATATAGTAAAAAGAAATGTTGCACAGTTTGAAATATGTTGTCTGAAAAACCCCATTGATGTGAATGTGTTTTTGCTGTTTCACAAATTTTTGGAGAAGCAAAATGGTTCAGATTTGCCCATCACTAATGGTTAAGACTCACTGACACAAAATAATTTTTCAAGGTAAATATATCTGAGATTTAGGGGCAAATTTACTATTATTCCCCAAAAATAATTTGTTTCTTTTCGATATTCGATTAGCATTCGATTTTCGAATGTTAATCGAATAGTTCTAGGCTAACCTTTATTCGATATTCGATCATTCAACAATCGAATACAAATCTATTCGATCAGTTGAATAAATCATTCGACTGAACGAATAAATCATTCGATCAATCGAATGATTCGTTCGATTTGAACGATCGAAGACTTTGATCGTACGAATCCTATTCGATCAGGACTTCGCCTCAGAAGCCTATGGGAGTTCTCCCATAGGCTTCTATTGCAATTCGGTAGGTCCAATCTGCCGACGTAGGCAATCGTCTAAACATAAAAATTAAAATCTTCACTGGTCGAATATTCGTCCATTCGACTCGAATGTATTCGATCATTGGACCATTCCCTATTCAATGATCGAATATGCCAAAATTCACATATTCGACCAAACGAAGAAATCCTACATTCGAAAATTGGATAGAATTCGATCGAACTTCAAATCCTTTACGTGAATATAGTAAATCGGCCCCTTACAGTTCAGCTTCTGACAAGCACTCTTCCTCCAACACCATCATGAGGGCCGACTTAAGAGAGGCGTGTATTTTGCTAAACAGGTCAGCAGATGGTGTAGAAAAAGTTTTTTCAACCCCCCCCACTTCAATATAAATTCAGCTTGGCAGAGGGGTCTTGTTGGAAGAAGTAAAGACAATTTAATTGAAAATGAGTTCTGGGGCATCTGCAGCATATGCAGCATTGTGGTCAGGGAGCAATTCCTTAAATTCTGTGTAATTACCTGCCAACAACACACAACAAACACTCTTGTCACCAGAGGAGTCAAGTTATTGGAGAGACTCTCTAGGTATCTCAGTCCACAATTAGAAGTTGGCTGACATTAATTTATTTTATCAGTAGTAACTAAATCAGTCTTTCACATACCTTACACACAGGTTCGACTAACACCAAAGCACCCCAAACACCAACCAACACCCACACAACTCAAGATAAACTTGCTGCCACCAATCTCAGGAGAGATGCCTTAATTTGTTACACAACAAACACTTGATTCCACAGACAATAAAGGGTTAGCTAGCATACAAACAGACAGCATTTCCATTTAGCATGCAGAGGGCTAAGGCTCACAGGTACACACTTTAGGGCTAGGGTTATTTAGAGCATCAAAGACAATGTTACAAATTCAGTAAACAAAAGGATGTTACACTATTTCAAGTACATCTTTTAGAACTACTGGTGGCTGAACAGTGGAGAAAGAAAAATATATCAAGACTTGCAGAATTTTAAATGTTTGTGAATACCCAATATTGAACCCTAGACGGTGTCACTGTTAAAGAAGATTGGTATATAAACCCAAAAGGTGAAGGAACCAGAGCTCTTCCCCTAAATTGTGACATATCATAAAGGTGTGCAATAGAGCCTGGAATTACTACACTATATTAGGCTATTTTGTTTTTGTGTTGTCTATCCTCAAGCTGTTTAGCACTGGTTCATCTTTTAATTTGTTGTGGCTGTTATATTTGAGGGAAAATGGAATTTGGGACCAGCTGAGGAAGTGAACTGTGGATTTCCTAGACATTTCTTTATATTTTAAACATTGTTAACTAAAACACGCCTTGATATAACCAACAGGCAACATATGCAGGGTCATTGATTTAGTGCATTGGGCCAGGGAGAGGGGCACACCTTCTCTCCCTGGATATAGAAAAAGCTTTTGACTCCCTTTCATGGGACTTTCTCAAATATGCCTTGGATAGATATGGATTTCCCTTAACTTTCCTGTCACAAGGCACTATATGATTTTCCTATAGCTCAGATAAAATAACGTGGATTATTGCACTCCAATTGCAATAGAGAGGGGTATGAGACAGGGGTGACCACTGTTGCCAATCCTGTTTGTCATGACAATGGAATATTTAGCAGCATTGATAAGGCATAATGTAGATGTGACTGGTATAACTATAGCTCAACAGGAATATAAATGGTGTTTATATGATGATGACCTGTTAATGGATACATTCCATTTGATCTCAGGACTTAAAATGAATGTACAGCTGAAGCCACTTTGGATTGTGTGTGACTTCACACTTGTCTCATTTAACACAGAAAATTGCATCACAGCATCCCATCTAATTAAAGTGTTCATCATTGTGAACAATGGTGCTTTAGTATGCTAATGAAAAGGTTAAATGCATTAAATGAGTTAAGATAACTTTAGATAACACAGTTTCTTCAATCAGCCCTGAGTCATGACGCATTTAACACACAAATCCAAGTGGCTGCATCTGTAACTAAATCAGAGACACTACTGCTTGATATTCCCCCTGCCATGAAGAAGCTTTTAAAATTTAATTTTAATTTTGAATGGGCACAAACTTCAGTAAAATATTTAGGTGTCCATATCACTGATTCATATAATACGTTGAGTGTAATTAACTATATAAACCTTATTAAGAAACTAAAATAAGATTCTTGGAAATGTTTTTCAATCTCATGGTTTGGCAAAATTAACATCATAAAGATGAGTATATTGCCACGTATTTCTTGTTCCATACTTGTTCCATACCCTTCCTATTGCACCACCAGCCAATCTGCTAACTAACTTACAAAATGCATGTCTCAAGTTTATATAGAATAATAAACGACCAAGAATAGCTAAAGAAATATTCTATAGACATAGATCAATGGGAGGATTGAGTGTTCCAGACCTTCAGGAATACTATACAGCAGCTCAGCTATCACAGTTGTTGTATTGGTTTATCCCTTCACAGCCACCAAAATGGGTAACTATTGAACAGGATATTTGCCAGTGCAATTATCTTGGGCATACTTTATGGACTCGTAAAGTACAGTAAAGCATACTTTGACTATATGGCACAACATAGCTACTAAAACTAATTGGTTGTCCAGACACCAGCCTTTTGCACCTAATAATCCTGACTTCCTACCATAGCCTGGTCAATTCAGTTGGTGGGTAGACAAAGGACTTATGCATATCCGTCACTCCCTATTGCATAATAACATTATTAGTTCTATGGTTCTACAGTTCTACAAGATAGATATAACTTTCCCGACTAAGAAAGATATTGATATAACAAAATACGGCACTAGAGAACGAATTCTCATTTACTTCTCCAAACTTTTTGGAGAACTGTCCCTGACTTTAGATGAACAAAATTGGCAAACTATTTTCACAATTACAATGTAGAATTCGGTAAATATATTAGCACAAGAAAAATCTATAAGGTGTTGAGTAGGTGGTATTTGGTACCCACTCACACAGCTAAATGGAAATGAGGAGCTAATCCTACTTGTTTTACAGGATGTGATGCATTAGGTACAATGTTACATATATTTTGGCAATGTAGCAGGGTACAACATTTATGGACCATAGTTTATGAATTCATTTACATGTTACTGCAAGCGAATTTAACTATATGCCCAGTAGAAGCTTTACTGAATAAGAAAATAGAAGCAATTAAGTCACAACATAAATGAATCACATATTTTTTCACTGCAACTAAATAGACTTTTGCAAAAGCCTGGTTAACCTCAGAGTTGGCTTTCCCTGAAGTCAAAAACTGTCAGGGGGCCTAGCAGTCAGGACCAAGGAGGAAGCTGAAGGGTTAAAGTGCAGATACAAGGTACAGGCAGGGTTCAGGTAAGTGTCAAGGTCAAGTCCAGGCAAGGGGTTCAAAGGCAGGTAGCAAGTAGCAAGGTCGAGTTCAGGCAAGGGTTAAAGTCCAGGAATCAACAACAGAAGAATAATTGAGGACCCAGGAATGTATAACAACAAAACCTATATTCGGGCATTGAACCCGGCGTCCTTTTATATTTGAACTTGGCGCCAAAATGAGCACCGTGACGTCACCATGCCACCCCATTTTGGGAGTGACGTCGAAGAGACAGGACGGGCCACCTGGAGCTCCTGGTAAGGCTATGGGTGGCGTTTGTGACAAAAAAAAATAGATAATGCATTTATTATGGAAATGTTAACTAGTATAGCACTGGATAAGCAAAAGTAGTTCACAGAGATTTGGGACCCATGGATACAATATCATTACCCTAATAGGTTTGACTGGAATGCTTTTGAATGTAAAGGGAAGGGAACCCTATGGTATTGAACTAATGTTAACTTGACTATAAAATACTAAGTGCAGTCAATGGAAGGATTGTAACCTCCCCTATTACTTGTTATGTAACACATTTACACTTTAGATGGCTCATGAAGTTAAATAACAATTCAAACAACTGTGCCATATATAATGTTTATTTGAGATAATGTACATTCAATGGCTATACAACTGAACATGCTATATAAATGCTATAATATGTAAATGTTAAAAACTGCAAAAAAGAAATATTGAAACAAAAAAAAACATGCCTTGATAAACTTTCCATTATTTTATATAGGTTTTTTTTGAAAATGTAATTTTACACAGCATAATAAACAGGCCACGTGTCCTTGTTAGGCACAAAATGTGTAAGGCTTATTTTACTTTATTTTACTGTATTTGTCTCCTATCACTTTTTACAACATGGCCAAACTAGCATAAGATTTATCATAAGCCAATCAACATATCTTAATGTTTTTGAACCCTAGTGCTTCTGAGCCACTATGCTACTCAATTAATAGTATAATTTGAATAGTATTAAAAACCATGCTCAATATCTTTACTAAATTTGAACGAAATGCATGACATTAAAATATTTGTAGTTTGGGTTTTTACCCTTTGCAAATTGGTGCAAGATAAACAAGATTCTTTGTATCTTTGACATGACAAAGCTTGCAGAAAACTTTTCTGGAATATACAGTAGCCAGCAATGATTTTTATATGAACCCCCCCCCCCCCATAACTAATAATATGAAAATACTGGAGGATGTTTGCCACTTAAATATCTAGGTATAGTCCCTACAATAGATTGAAAATATTTTCTTTTTTTACATGTAACATTGTGCACTAGATTTTTATGTGCAGTGTTACGATGTATAGATCAAATAAATAAATGTACACAATAATATGACAGAAAGCCTACACCAGTTATTTTGTCTTTTGAGTCTTGTGATTTGCTGAGTCACTGTGAAGCTTTTTATTGTATTATATGCTAAGACATTGCATGTTATGATAAACTGATAGGAAGCCTGGTATAATGTATTTCAGTTAGGATGAAGCTCTTGAAATAAATTGGTTTTGCTATACACATGATGAATCAATCAATAGTACTTTAGGCTGACAAGCTCTGTCAATATCCATTGTTATAGTTCAGAGAGTTGTTAATGGATAGTTCTTCAAAAACCAATGCTTTCAACACATGTTAAAAGTGCTCAAATTTACCCTGGCAGGAATTAATTGTAGGTAAACCCCTGGGATTATGTACACGTTTTTTTTTATTAATTGATAGTGAAATAGTCATAAGAAGGGCTACATTTTCCTCTTAGAATATATCAATGAAGTTGATAAATATATCAATATATCAATGAATTTGTATATTGTCATGGGGAAAATGTTTTTTAAATGCATATGAACATTTTTAGAGAGATTTACCAATGGGTCAAAACACAAAATCTAAAAAGCACCCCCAGGAGTTAAACCTTCTCTTGCCAGTTCAGTCCAATAAATAACTGAATCAGTTGTACCAACAGCAAATAGTATCACATTAGGGCAATGCAGGTAGTTTCTATTTTAATTAAATAGTTTTAAACCCTCCGTCTATGTAATACAAAGCTTGTCAAGAAAGTTTAACCAGGTGCAAAAACTCCTAGAAATTATTGAGGTTTTTGATTTTAAACAGGTGACAAGTAGTGTAAATATTACCCTCTGACTGGTTGGTAACCTTCAATGAACCTCCAAAGCTTGTCAATCACTTAGAACAAGATTTTGAATGGAAAGCAGTTATGTCTGGTAGATACTGTCCTACAGTAATTTTTTCAACCAAATCAGCACTTAGTGGAAAATCTGATGATGATTTTATTTTAATACAGTTACATAAAACATATACAACATATTATTTTTTTTAACATATTCTTGCAGCAAACCATTTTCATGTAGAAGGTTTTAATAGCTTTTCTTCATTTGACAAAATTAGAACAATTTCCTTTACGTGCACACATAAGGATTTCCTATGATTGCCAAATTTAGATATTAAACACAACTGCCATCAGGTTAAGCTATCTTCTGTGACACTGTGGTTGTATTAGCTGGGAAGATTTTTTTTGTAAAAGTAATGGATTACAAATTTATGTATTTTCCAGTAAAAGTTTCCTTTTAATGTGATTATAAATTTATGAAACTATTTTAGGGTCATCTGGTGTTGTGGGAAAAAAGAAAACAGTTGAACTAAAAGAAGAGGAAAACATTCCTTGTATTATCATGGGCATGTGTTTATATATTACTTTCCTTAATTGGTTATCTGTTATTTACTTTAAATAAACAATTTGGCTACTGTTGCTCCCCTGATAGCAGAAAGGCACAAACTGCTTCTTGGTTGATAAAAGTCATATATCTAGAACTTCAAACCCAAACATTCCCCCTGATACATCAGAAGTAATTGGCTAACGGATACAAAAATCAAATTGGTATGATTACTGTAAGTTCATCTTATCTTACAGAAAAATAATGAGTTAACTTAGGTCCCCATATATTTCCTTCAGTTTAATACATGCAATAAGATGATTAATATTAGTAAAATTTATTTTATGAAAAATGTTTCTGGAATATTATATTGAATATAATGATTATATATATATATATATATATATATATATATATATATATATATATATATTTGAACAATATATACATTTGCAGTACACATTAAAGACATAATACATGTAGATCTATAGATAGATAGATGGATAGATAGATAGATAGATAGATAGATAGATAGATAGATAGATAGATAGATAGATAGATAGATAGATAGATAGATAGATAGATGGGATAGAGGGAGAGAGATAGATAGATGATAGCTGATAGATAGATTAATTAAGTAACATACTGTTGTCATTGAATCTTTATAAGTGCTTATAATAAAGACATACTTGTTTGCTTGCAGTATTTAAATTAAACTACAGTGCCTCAGACACCTCTGATCGGAACCGGGTGAAAACCAGACTGAAGAAGTTCATCTCCCGACGACCCTCCCTGAAAACTCTTCAAGAGAAAGGAATTATTAAAGGTACAGAAAGTCTTTTGGGTATTACTGGAATGTGTATTTTTTTCTCATATTTAGAAGAAAGAGATGTACACATACACAGTGTTTCAAGGTATTTAAAGGAACAGTAACACCAAAAAATTAAAGTGTTTTAAAGTAATGGAAATCATGTACTGTTGCCTTGCACTAGTAAACATTACCATAGTTCATATAGACCAGCTGCTGTGTAACATTGGCAGAAATTTAAAAAAGGCTGTATGGCAGAGGTTAAATAGTGGATAAAAGATAGCACCATTATGTACTACAGAGCTTATCTGCTATCTGCTGCAGGCCCGGACTGGGAATCTGTGGGTTCAGGCAAATGCCCGAAGGGCTGTTTGCTTTAAAATGTAAATGGGCTGCTCACCTAAAAAATGCAAATTAGGTATGTATTTAATATGTAAATGAGCTAATCACTTTAGAAATGTAAATGAGCTGTCCATAACAGCCAGCCAAAGCTTAGCAAATGCTTGCCTTTGTCAGTGGTCATGCCAGTACTGGCATATGGGAGGAACCAGGAATTCTGACCAACTTCAGTTAGTAATATTAGAGTTGCTTGCTATATACCTAATCCCTTCTGTTTATGATAATATCTATTAATAAACACTAGTTCTAGTTAACCTTGGGGAAATATATATCAAGCTTTGCATGCGTGTGAATACATGGGCTGCTTCGATACTTTTGCCAGGGCTGTAACCTGAACCTTTTCTCCTTTGAATGGCTGCCTCCATTGTTACACAGCAGCTTATTTATATAAACAATAGTAGTGTTTCTGAAGCAAACACACTAGTTTTACCAGTGCAGGGCAACACTGCATTATATTTTTATTACTATAAGACACTTTTATTTTTTGATGTTACTGTTCCATTAAAGGGTACATTTTATGATAAAAACCCCATAGGTATTAATAGAAAATGGGTGATCAGCCTCTGACTTTTCAACTACAAGTCTGCTATTGTCTTGGCATGTTCCTTAATCCAGTAATGTATTTAAATTACTTATATTAGCAGTACACTGTCTTATGAGTTCTTTAGCAGCACTATTGTCATTATTCTGCAAGTGATGATTGTCAGGGTAGCCCCCATTATATGACTTAATGACACAAAGTTCTTCTGAACTCATACTATGTAAACTAAAAATGTCAGTGTCAACTAGGGATACAAGAATCCACTATTTTGGATTCGGCCGAAGCCCCGAATCCTTCTAGAAAGATTCATCCTAGTACCGAACCAAATCCAACCCTTAATTTGCATATGCAAATTAGGGGTGGGTAGGGGTAAACTGTTTTTACTTCATTGTTTTGTGACAAAAAGTCATGCAATTTCCCTTCCCACCCCGAATTTGCATATGGAAATTAGGGTTCGGATTCCTGGCTGAATCCCAAACTGATTCCTGGATTCGGTGCATCCCTAGTGTCAACTCATATCTACAAGCACTTGCACTATTCTGTGCATATTGTTCTTGACTGGGAAACATAGGAATAAGCTTGCATCAAATAACTACACAAACAGAAAACAAGTTGAGATTTAAATCCATGTACATTTGCCAGTTGCCTTTTGCCAGTTGGTAGTTAATGCTAGTGACTAAGTGGTTAAGACATTATCAGTATTCTAATGCAGCAGTTATATTTTACACTAAAATGCACCATTACGACCAGTGTCGGAATGGGGTACCTGGGGCCCACCAGGAAACCTCATCTCAAGGGCCCACAGCCATCCAAAATTATTTAAAAAAACTGTAATGACATAACAATATTACATTAAAATATCTTGTTCAACTATCCATTTTGGAATTTCAGCAACAGCTGGGTTGCTAGGGTCTAAATTAACCTAGCAACCAGGAAGTGGTTTTAGTCATATATATATCCCTAAAGCTCAGAACAGGATGACAGTGGCAGATTTACAAATGATACCCCTGAATACAGTTATTATAGTAACCAATACATTTTCTAACTTATAAGTGGCTGTTTGAATAGGGTGTGTTAGTTCAGGTAAAGCCGTCAGACAAGCACAACATTGCAGGTGGGTGTGGCTGCTTCATGTTTCCTCTCAGCTTAGACAGGAAGAGGGAAACAGGAATATGATCCATAAGGCAATGGCAAAACTGCAGGAATGCCCTTAAAGGGGTGGTTCACCTTCAAGTTAACTTTTAGTATATTGTAGAAGGGCCAATTCTAAAAAACTTTTCAATTGGTCTTCATTATTTATTTTTCATAGTTTTTTAATGATTTGCAATTTTCTTCTGTTTCTTTGCAGCTTTCAAATGGGGGTCACTGACACCATCTAAAAACAAATGCTCTGTAAGGCTACAAATGTATTGTTATTGCCACTTTTTATTACTTATCATTCTATTCAGTCCCTCTCCTATTCATATTCCAGTCTCTTATTCAAATCAATGCAGGGTTGCTAGGGTAATTTGTACCCTAGAAACCAAATTGCTGACACTGCAAACTAGAAAGGTGCTGAATAAAAAGCTAAATAACTATAAAACCACAAACAATAAAAAATGAAAACCAATTGCAAATTGTCTCAGAATATCACTCTCTATATTATACTAAAAGTTAACTCAAAGGTGAACATCCTCTTTAACCAAAATGTCCACACAAGCAGGCCAGTAAGCTTTGCTCTTATTGTTCCAGTAAAGTAACTGATAGTATTGCTTCACAGAATGGTTATTTTATCTGTTTTGTGAAACAAAACTTAAATTTTGTTGAAAAAACAAATCCTGTACTATAAAATCTTGCTTTCTGTCACAAATATCTATTTTGTCATTCAAATCTAGCTTGGCATGCACTAGTTAGTTACACTATTATATATTATGTCCAAGTTTTTTTTTTTTTTACATAATTCATTCTGTAAGTAACATCCTTTTGTGCACTAACAATATTTTGTTCTCATTCTTTAATAGAAATGAGTCTTTTGTATATTTTTTAACTGTGTATATGGTCACACATAGTTAAATACTATGAGAGACATGTATTGTGTGTAATAGGGATAGTTTTGCATACAGAATATATTTGGGACAAACAGCACCCCATACCTAATGTGTCTGTCTAAAAACAAATCTATTTACTTTTCATTTAAAAAAACCAAATGAATGATCAAATGAGCCAGGATAGATTTAATGTAAAGATTCAGTAAATAAATACATTGTGCATGTTAAAAATAATTGTGCTTTTCTTAGTCCTGTATTGACTATCTGTCTTTCTTTTGATCTATGGTTTACCAGCCTGAAGTAGACTTATGGTCGGAGCTTACTTGTTAGTTGTGGTTTTTCAGCCAATTCAGTATAACTACAGATGCCCCGAGATATTAAAATTGACTGTTCAAATGGACTCAGTGTGGGAGTTTATTGGCTTTAAATTGATAACAGCTGAAAGAATGAAGGATCAGCACTGAATATGGGCATAATATGCAGGCCTTTTTATACATGTCCCTGTGAAGCAACATTTTTGTATGGGAATTTAGTTTTAACCTAATGAATTACATTTCCTTACAATCTCAATAGGTTTTAATGATGAACAATGGCTTTCAGAAGTTTAAATGTATACGATTTCCTGAGAAAATTGAGAAACTTTAAAACAATAAATTCTTATTCCAGAGGGAGCTTTTAAATTAACATTGTATTGTACAAGATGGTAACTATACTGTATCTAGTCCCCAGGCAGAACAAATAATAGAGACCTCAATGTCCTCAATCAATTATCCTCAGCAAATAATAAATAGTGCAGATATGCAGAAGTTGTCCCATATCTGGCATCCCATAGCAACTAAATCAATGTGTTGCTATAGGTTACTAGAGCAAACTTTGTACATTATACATTTCATTTTTAAATAATAAAAACAACATTCAGATTTGTTGCTATGAGATTTTAGACAATAGCATATTCTGTTTTTGTTACAATATAATCCCTCCTCTGAGGCCAATTTAAAACAACTCTCTCATAACCAATGTGAATTAACCTTTTAACTACACTAGGTACAGCTTATTAATATTGTTATATTCTTAACATTATTACAGTGGTTATCTGCAGGCAACTGTTTAGTGTTTAAGAATGGAAATCATAAAGTTAAGTTTATATTTGTAATATACTTCGTTCCTGTTCATCTTGTTAGTTTAAAGAGAAGGTCTAGAATTGGAAGATTTCATCAGATGTGGCCAAAAGTGACAATATGTATGGACTCCCAACTACCTTATCCATGTGTAAATGTATGATCTTACTGCTAAGCATGACACATTAGCAGCTGTACAAATGATTGATAATTAGTGATCTGTCCCATTTCTCCAAATTCACCAATGGCAAAGCACAGAATTTCATACAAAGTCAAGCCTGCAGAAAATTGATAAATAACATTAGAAGAAAAAGTTTAAACAATTAATTCTCTTGCTTTTTTTATTTTTATTTATAATTTTTTTTGTTTGTTTAGATTTCCATTCCTGTGCTGGGAAACATATTACATTACATTAGTATGTGTCCCCAAAAGAGTTAGAACGATGTGTATATTTGTAACCCTATTAAACTTGTTATATAATATGCATTTAAAAAAAAAAAAGTAGCTTAGAAATCACTCTTCTTGCGTTAGTAAAAAGAAAAAAAGACCAAATCTAATCCCTGTCCTACAACACGTTTTACATTTTCTGTACAAGTTCTGTTACTGCTTAGAAGAATAGCTTAAGGAAAATACAATTAGAAAGTCAGAGAGGCTGGTATCAGGTTGTTAAAGTTTAACAGTAAGAACAGTCAACATTTTAAGGAAGTACCAATATAAAAAAATAGAATAGGTGAAGGGAAAAGAAAAAGAATAAAAAATGTAATGTCTATCCACAGCCTTTACTGATTTTTATCAATCCACGCAGACCATTTAAAGTGATATTTACAGACACTGTTTTTTTTGCTTGTATTCTTCTCAGTTAGGTTAATAAAGTTGACAAGTTTGTGATGGATTTTCAGAGACTCCTTATCCAAATTAAGGAGAAATAGTGATTTTCATGACTCAGGAAAACAAGTGATTTGAACATTAAGTAAATTTCTCCTTACAGTTTTTACTAAACACTAGGGGGTTATTTACTAAACTCTGCATACCAAAAGCTAGTATAAAATCTGAATTTTTAGTGAAAAAAAAACAAATTTGTCACGATTTATTATACCCCAAGGATGGAAAAATTCAAAATTCCGGTATCTCAGACCTTCCAAGGTTGAACATAAGTTAGTGGGAGAAGTCCCGAAGATATACTGATCTGCGCTTGGTTTTGTGCAATAATCTGAAATTTTTTCAGATTTCAGAAGATTTTCAGGAGTTTTCTGGTAATAAAATCTGAAATATTTGTACAATTAGTTTTTTATCATAATTCTTTCAGGTTTTTCCTACAAACAAAATTTTCAGAAAGTGTTTTGATAAGAGAAAAAAACTTTGCAGATTTGGTTGGAGTACTGTAGGTTTCAGAAAATATTGCAGTCAATTTAGACTTTAATAAATGAGCCTCCCTAACTGTGACACACCAATACAATCCATATGGGTACATTGAAGGTACTTGATGACAGCTGCTTTGAGCCATTGGTTGATCTGAGGTCCACCTGAATGAGTTCTGATATAAAACGCATACATTTTAGTGGGCTTAGTAGAAACCACTTGCTAACACTCAGCAACTTTGCTTCATTACAGTAACCGATAACAAACAATCATAGATTATTTTTATTATTTATCAAAAATAGTTTCTCACCTACATCAGAGTTACTAAAAGGAAAGAGCCACTGATGTGTCTGAGATTTATATTAGTTTTAATCAGCATGTATTTCCATGTCTAGATATGCAAGACAGTAGTTATTAATAAATAATTACTATGGGAAAAAGTGGAATTAAATAATGCTGTGTTGCACCGGTACAGGTAGGAGAACAATTAACTCATGTCAAAAAATGTAATTGTTAAAGTTCTAGTAAAATTTGGAGTTGTTTATTATGCAGAGTTTTTAAAAATGCTGTTGTAAACACGTAACCAAAAGGAGCCCCAATATCCCCAGAATATACCTCCCAACTGTCCCATTTTTTGTCGGACAGTCCCAATTTTGACAGCTCAACCTGAACTCCCAGATTGTTACTGTCCCAACTTTCTCTTTGATCTCCTGCACTGAACAGCTAGAAAAAGATACTAAGTGGCAAATTCATTAGAGTGCAATTTCGCCAGTTACGGCTTCACAGCCATCGCAAGTTCACAACACTTCACCAGGCAACAATTCACTCAGACAACATGAATTCACCAAAGTGCAAATGGCTAGTGATGGGCGAATTTGCGGTGAATTCCCACGATTCCCGAAATGCCAGCGAAAATTTGCCTGCCAAAAATTCGCTGAAAATGACGCAATGCAATTCAAAAACATGAGGCGACTCGTTATGCAAATTTTACGGCGTAGCAAAACGGGATAGATTCGCCCATCACTACAAACGGCGAATTTGCTCTAGTGTTACTTCGGCTGAGCAAGTAAATCAAAGCAAAGCTGTGCTAGTGTTCAATTCTGCCTTGCACAACTTCGCTAACATTCTTTAAGTGGAGCAATTTATGTTACATGGAGCATCTAATACATTACATTTACACTGATAGACATGCCAAGGGAACCTTGACAAGGTCAATAGAGTTGTTTTAATGCCCTACACATAAGTACACAATTAAATAATGTTTTGGGAAGCCGGGTGCCCCCAATTTTTTTAAGCCTTTTGCAGCCTAGCACCCTGAAAAATGTAAAAGATGCCAGCATTTTTTGTACTTTAAAGATATTACACTCAAAAATTATGAAGTAAGTAACTGAAGATAGAGGATGTTCCATACACTCCAATGCACTTCACCAGGTCAAAGCTGGCCTGGCGAAGGAAAGTCTGGTGAAAGAGTTAACTTTTTCAACAACCTTAATATATTCAAAATATGTATTTAATTATTTAGAATGTTTTATGTATTTGTTGCAGGTATATTATATATTTATTCACTATTCTTCATTTTCATTTTAATTAGCAGAGTTTAACTTGCTTGACTATTCACAAACACACACAAACACACACACACACACAAAAATGGTGGTCTTTATAATTAAGGGAATGCATATATTATAATAGAAGTTCTTCTTGGGTATTTAGAATTTATTCTTCTGTTTGTGTTCATTTTTAAGATCAAGTGTTTGGCTGTCACCTGGAGACTCTCTGCAAAAGGGAAAATACAACAGTGCCACACTTTGTAAAACAATGTATTGAAAATGTTGAGAAAAGAGGTATGTTTCATACTATAATTTATTGTCTAGGCGATTCAATTTCATTTTTAAACATATATTCAACATATGAACCTGTCTTTTTGTAAATATGTAATATTTTTGCTGTTTGTAGTTGAAAAATAAAAAACAGAGTGGCCACAAGTAGTCACCCATCGGACCATTCACTTTATCTTTCAAAACAGTGCATCGCATCATTTTCGGCGCGTCGTGTCATCTACGACGCGCGACTCGTTTTTTTGGCGAGATTTCGCTTGGCGAAATTTCGCTGGTGATTCGCGAATTTATTTGCCAGCCGCGAATTCAGCCCTGGCGAATAAATTCGCCCATCATTACACATAAAACAATGCAGGCACAAACTCATAGTATTGTTATTTGCTATGAAGTCCAGTATCTTAGCCTTTATTTATCCTTTGAAAAGCTTTCCTACCACCAACGTCAGACTAACTATAGTTTTGAGGCGGAGAACGGGATCCCTTTTTGAATAGCGGCACCACATTAGCAATTAAGTATAGAGGTTTGGCAATCACAGAGCTAAGCTCACTAAGTACCCTGGGATGAATACCATCTGGCCTTGGACATTTGTTTATCTTAACATGTTCTAGTCTCTTTTGAATTTCTTCATGTGTGAACCAAGCATTATTATATGTATATCATTATATGTATTACTAGAATTGGGACTATTAATAAGGAAACCTTCATTAGCTGGTTCCTCATTTGTGTAAACAGACGAAAAGTATGCATTCAGAATCCAAGCTATTTTCTTGTTCTCATCAACCAGCTGACCCCACTCTGATTATAAAGGTCCCACTCCTTCCTGCTTCATTTTATGTTATGATCACTATTCCCTAACACAACCTACACAAATGCTAGAGATGAGTTCAGTATTATTAGTTATTACAAGATCCAAAAGAGAGTTATTCCTAAAAAGGGTGTAACCATTTCAATTCACAGTCCAGTCACATGTTTCATCCCACTACGTCTCAGTGATACCAATTATATCATCATTTTTAGAGCATGCAATTAATTCTAGGTCTCCCATTTTACCTGACAAACTTTGTGCATTTGCTAG
The DNA here is from genome assembly GCA_024363595.1 of Xenopus borealis. NCBI lineage: Eukaryota > Metazoa > Chordata > Amphibia > Anura > Pipidae > Xenopus > Xenopus borealis. The sequence continues at coordinate 54,253,502 of CM044448.1, forward strand.
CATACAGTGGAGGTAACTACATTTACTTTTTAAATGTGCATTACTTTGAGGAGAATTGTTAAGTTAGTATAAGTCTATTGTCCTTGTAACAGAGGGACCTCCTTAGCTGGTAAACTGTAAGCCCCCTCACTCCTCCCCCATGACCCCTTGCTAATATCACTACCCCATCTACCCTAGCTTCCCCATTATTCTTTATTTCACCCATCCCCCTTGCCTAGTTTAAACACTCCTCCAACCTCTTGGCCATTCTTTCTCCTAGCAAATTGAACCCCCTTCAATTCAGGTGAAATTCGTCATGACTGTATAGGTTGTATCCCAAGGAAAAATCAATGCTCTAGGAACCCAAACCCTTCCTTCCTACACTAAGACTTGATCCACACATTTAGCTACCGCTGTCTACTTAAACTTGCACGTGGCACAGGCAATATTTCTGAAAAAAATGACATTGGAAGAACTTCCCTTATTCTTAGAGCCTAGATCCCTGAACTCACTGTTTAAGGTCTTCCATCTACCATTTATCTTGTCATTAGAACCGATATGTACTAAGACCCTTGGGTCATGCCCAGCCCCACCCAATAATTTGTCTACCCAATCAACCACATGCTGAAACCTGGCACCAGGTAGACAGCAAACTGTTTGGTTGTAGCAATCCAGATGACCGATTACCCTATCCACTTTCCTAATAATTGAATCCCCTACAACCACAATCTGCTTAGGCCTGACTCTGCTCTCCTTCCCCCACTACTAGAGAAACTGGTCTCCTGGCTGTTAGAGAGATCAGCCCCATCTAGAATTGCCAATCCAGAGTTCACACTCTCATCATCTTCACAAAATTTGGCAAAGCTGTTGGGATGTAGAAACCCTTTTCCTTTTGCCCACCTTAGATTTTTTAGCTGTCACCTGCTGCTGTTCTGTTCCCCCCAAACTAACTGACCCCACTAGGTCCTGCTCAGTGAGCAGGAGACCCCTTTCAAGATTGTCAATCGACTGCAGTGTTGCAATTTGTTCCTCTAGTGCTCCAACTTGAGCCTCCAAAGTGGCAATTTGCTCACATTCACCACAGAGGTAAGCAGTTTGGATCTCTTGTTCCAAATCTGCATACATATGGCAGACTGTGCATTTGGTCAGACCTTCAATCTTGCCAGCATTCATTATCCCAGTTATAGATCAATACAGGAATAAAAAGAATTATGGTTTAGAACAAACTTTTGACATAGTTTGAACCTCCTTTAGTTTGCAACTCTGGTGTTTGCAACTCCACTTATACAGATGCAGTCACCTGGATTTGTGAGTTAAATGCGTCATGACTCAGGGTTAATTGAAGAAATGGTGTTATCTAAATTGATCTTAACTCATTTAATGCATTTAACCTTTTCATTAGCATACCAAAGCACCATTGTTTTCAATGGTGAACTCTTTAATTGGATTGAATGCTGTGACACAATATTCTATGCTAAATGGGATAAATGGGATGGATGAGTTATTCTGTGTCAAATGCACAATCCAAAGTGGCTTCATCTGTAGATTTCCCACTTAAAGAGCAAACACTTAAGAGCAGCTAAACACTAGAGCAAGGTTAATTGAAGAAACTGTGTTATCTAAAGTCATCTTAATGCATTTAACCTTTTCATTAGCATACCAAAGCACCATTGTTTTCAATGGTGAACTCTTTAATTGGATGGGATGCTGTAACACTATATTCTGTGTTAAGTGCGTTAAATTGGATGTCTGAGTTAAGTTATTCTGTGTCAAACACACAATCCAAAGTGGCTTCATCTGTATAGAGTCTGTACAGGAGCAACTAATCAAGCCCCACCCTCTCAAACTGAGGGAGCACTAACTGCAAAGTAAAGCAGGTTGTGACAACTTGCCGTAAGCACAATAGCACACCAAACTTTGCTATTTAGCACCAAATACAGAAAAACATATATAAAAAATAAACCAAATTATTTAAACATACCAACTTACTATAAAATAACAGTTAATAACAAATACATATCCTTTTCAGTTGATTTGTTTGTTTATAGTTGATTTTTCCAGTCAGCAGCTTGTTTGAAACAGCTAGTTTTCCTCAAGCTAGTAGTTTTTTTCTCTCATGGGACACCATCAAAGAATATATAAGGAAGATCAGTGGTATTTAACACCCTTTTTGATCGAACCAAGGATAAAGATAAATATGTCTGGGGTCTAGGGGTTTGATAGTCAAAGAAGATGATTTAAACCAGGAGAGATGACTAATGAATAGTGATGGGCGAATCTCCCGCGATTCGCTTCGCCTAAAGATTCATGAATTTCTAGAGAAATTCGCGAATCGGCGAAAAATTCGCGAAACGAGTCGCGGGACGCTTTTGACGCGCGTTGCGTCAACTATGACGCGCGTCGCGTCGTTTCCGGCGCATCGCGTCATTTTCGGCACGACTCGTTTTTTTGGAGAAATTTCGCTGGTGATTCGCGAATTTATTCGCCAGCGGCGAATCGCGGGAATTAGCCGCGAATTCGGCCCTGGCGAATAAATTCGCCCATCACTACTAATGAACATTAACCAGTGCAGGCCAAGATCTACTAGTTTCTCCATGACCATATAGGAGTTAAGAATAGCTTGTGCAAAAGCTTTAAAATGTATTGAGGAGGTACCCTATGGCAAAGCCTCCAATAATTGGACTTCAGAAGATAGGATTCTGAGTAAAAATGTTCCCCCTAAAAATAATGATGGAATGTCCTAGAGGAAGGCAATGCCTTTGCTGTAAGAACTTTACTAACCATTAAATTTATTTTATTAATCTGAATTGATATAAATTCTTTCCTGTTGTTTTAGAAATATAGTACTTAGTGATGGGCGAATTCGCTGCGAATTCCCGTCTCGCCGCTGACGAATAAATTCGTGAAACGCCAGCGAAATTTCACCTGGCGAAAATTCGACGAAAAAGGAGTCGCGTGTCGTTTTTGACGCAATGCGACGAAAACAATGCGCCGCGCAACGAAAACGACGCTACGCACCGATGACGCGAATTTGCGAATTTCTTTGGAAATTCGAGAATTTTTCGGCAAAGCGAAACTCGGGAGATTCGCCCATCACTAATAGTACTCTCTAAGAAAACATAGCATCCAATATATTGATTGAAACACAACACAGAATAAAGATCTCAATAGATTTATATAAAGGGTCTATTGTTAGCTGAATGAAATACAGGATGTTTTAAAATATCAGGGAAGCAAAAATAATCATCTAATTTTCCCAGGGGTTCATAAATAAAAACATAGGGGCAGATTTATCAAGGGTAGAAGTGGAAATTCAAATTCAAAATAAAAAAATTGAATTTCAAGTTATTTTTGTATACTTCAACTAGGGAACAGTCCAAATTCAACTTGAATTTGTAAAAAAATTTTAAATTCCTGTTTTGAAATTTATCATATACGGTCTCTAAAAATTCAAATGTCGAAGTTTTTGCTATTCGAAATTTGACCCTTGATATATCTGCCCCACAGTGTGTTTTGGATCAGTGTATCACAATCCCATTCTTTCAAGTTAATTACTTAACTCCTTCTACAGTACATGGGGTTAAATCATTTTTAAACAAGAGTACATAAAAATAGCAGAGATATGGTACTAAAATTGCAACAAACTGTGCAACTGTTTGTGGTGCAAAAAGCCAAATTTAGAATAGAACGGCTCTAATGTCTTAATTTTTTTCTTCTTTTTATTACTTTGTTTACTTGAGCCACAGCTACTTAAATTTGGCACAAGTTAGCTGAGCAGAAATAAATCTTATGCAGTTTGACTTTAATATTCATCCAAGCTTCTGATGACATCTAATGCTGAAGTTTGTATGAAGAGAAAGTATGTTAAGGTGACAGAACATTCCAAGAAAGGTTAGAGTTCAGAAGAATGAAATTATTTCATTTGTGGTCAAACAACAGTCAGTACATTCTAATTTCATGGGAAGCAATTTTCTGTTCCAACATTGGGGGGGAAAATATGGTAATAAAACTATGTTTAATGTGTTGTTTTATGTATGTATTTTTATTTCATCTTAAAAGCAAAGTATTGGGTAAATATAGGATTAATCTGAGACCATTCTGTATGGAATATAATATATATATATATATATATATATATATATATAGTCTTTGTAAAATGTATAATGAAGCAATAGAATTCTTAATGAATCAGATGAAAATTGAGCAT
>CM044448.1:54267477-54302928 GCA_024363595.1 Xenopus borealis
ATATATATATATATATATATATATATATATATTATATATAAATAAATATGGTTTTATTTGTTAGGGTGATTTTAATTCTTACAGGTTTAATAAATACAGTTGGAGGCCTGTTCATGTTTTTATGTTAACTTGGCAATTAAGTTTTCTTTTTGAATTTCCATTTGTGGCTTTATTAACCTCCTGTTTACCTTACCCCATTGGACAACATTCAAATGGAGCCCTGATATATTTTTCCAGTTTACAAATTTTATTGAAACACAAATTCATTGCAAATAGTGATGATATCAGTTTACATTATAATTCACTGTAAAGGATGGAGAGCCCATTTACAGCTGACAGATCCATTAAATTCCAGATTAGAGATACTTTCATAATGTTGCAGTAAGTCAACAATTTTCCTGGAAACACCAGAATGCATATATATAATTTTTATTTTCGGTGTTTGTTTAATTCCACACATGCATTGTTTTAGAATGTTATTTAAATATCACTGTGATTATTAAGTGATTGTCTCTCACCCTCTCTTCTATTCTTTGGTAATAACATTTTCTCATGGCATCTGTTTTGAGAGTCATTTCCCCATATTCATATTTTTAGCAATAACAAATTGTGGATTATGCTATCTATTTTAAACCATTAAAAATTATTTATTTATGTCCTTATTCAAATCTGCTTTTGTGATTTTAGGGGTTTTCAAAAATCAATGAGGTTTGTAATCGCACAAGGGATTTGTTTTTTTGCACTCCTAATCAGATTCTTATCATTAAGAATTAACATTTTTTGATTAAGATCATTTAATATATTATTTGATATTTATGGACGTAGTCAAAACAAGTTTTTTGTGGTTTCGAACTGCTCAAACTACACAAATAAGAATTTTTATTAATGGGCTTCCCCACAAAAAATACCAAAATAGGCTGTGATCACATAGATTCCTAAATGAGTAAACAACAATTTAAAAAACTCAGCTATTTCAATCTAGTCCCAAGAAACACATACTGGATGCAAAATAGTAGCAAAATATTTATTAATAAATATTTACAAAATATTTACTGTATGGCAGTTCATATTCAAGAATACTGCTCTTGGATATCCCTTCCAAAATTTCTGTTAGCTTATCTATTGAACGCTTTCATAATACTACTTAGCCCCTACTTTCTGGATGAAGAGCTCACTCACCTTTCCCCTAGATGATGCATTGTCCATTTCCACACCTATACTAGGTCTTATTCAGCTCATCTACCTTCCTTTTACAATCTTCCCAGCTACTGTACCACAACTATTCAGTAAAATATTGCTGCCATGTGATTTGCCCAAATGGATTATATTGTATGTCCACATTGGTGCATCACATTCAAGTTGAAAAAAATGGTCCATGGTGGGTACCACTGGGATAAATGCTGCGTTATGAGTAAAACCATTCCAGTATGCATCATAGTTCCTCACTTTAAACTTGATACTGTATAAATGAGCCCAGATGTCCCTTATGCTTTGCATAGAATGGAGGATCTAGACTCAAATGGGAGTATCTCATTCAATACTATCTTAGTCTAGTAACAGCAGTAAACAGATTGCCTCAAAATGTTGGTGTGTTTCTAAACCTGGTGCAAACCTTGCATTGCAATTGCTGACCTTGTTTTGCTAGTCATAATCGGTTATGGCTCAGTATGGGGTTCTAGGAGGCAACAGGAAGTGTGTGAGCACATAATATTAGAAAAGAACAAATGACAAACTAAGGTATAATAATAAATGCATTCTTTGAATTGGGGAAAGGGGATAAAAATATTTTTTTTGGGTATAACAAAAATAATGGTGCTTCAAGAATAGCAAAGTACATTGCTGAATATTTCATGTTCAGCAAATAATTTGACAATATTTGGCAATATGGAGTCATATAGTTCTATCTGAGAATGTAGATCAAATATTTATTTATTATTATTGGCACCATGACTGCTTTAAAAATATTGTCAATTAAATTCTGAAAGAAATAATGCTTTGCACAAAAAACAGAAAATGTCATATTGAGTTTGTGCCTAAAGGACACTCTCTAATCAGTAAGTATGTCTTAGAACAAGAGAGGCCTGTGGTCATTTTCTTAGAAGGTCCTTCACTTTTGTGTCTTTATCTCCCAGCTGCACATTGTAACATCTGTTATTTTTTTCCCCTTTCTTTCAGTTGTTTGTTTGACAGGATCCAGTTATAGGTTCCGATGTCTGTATAAAAACAGCGAGGTTGTTGGCTTTAAAACCCCTTGCTGCTTGTGTGATCAGTTTATTTCCCAGGGTTTTCTACATAGTTTGCCAAGCAAAGGGACTGACCTTTTGTAGCAATCACTTTTTCATTTCTAAATGCTCACTTTGATTTTTGTTCCATTTAATGTTCATTCCAAACTGTTTACAGCCCACGAAAATGACTGTGAATTATCTGTTTGTGTAATGGATTCCTTTTGTGGTTACAGTGGAATGTTTACTTTGAACAATCAGTTATCTTTGGTTAGATTACAGTGTCCTGAAAAAAAAACAAATTACTAAAATTATTACCTTAACTATGTTGTTATAATGTTATGTGTCAGCTGTACTATTTGTAGAAAGATGAAGGAACAAAGCTTACAGATATAATCATATAAAGCCAGTTTCCCCTGTTTAACTGAAAAGCTGACCTCAACATTGGACATCCATTTTGTACCAGTAATTACTGGTAATTTTTATCTATGATTACTGGTTACTTTTTATCTATGATGCCAGACCACCAAACTGTTTATAAATATATTTTAATGTGACTTAAGTTACTGTATTTTGATCAACAATTGATCCTTTTCAAGGGTTAATCTTCATACCAGTACACATTTACACTTACACTTCTACTTATTGAAATGTAATGAACGTAACTCGTTACATCACTAGTATGTATATATAAGCTATTTACAGAGTTATAACACCTTCACAAGATACAAGGCAAAAGGTCAGGATGACTACAAGGGATTACTTAGCATTTCTATAGAAAACTCTTGGCTCTATGTTTTACATCCCATACTCCCTATTTTGTACTAAAGGAAAAACACCAACAGAGTATTTATTTCATTGTGGCTTGAGCTGCTGTCCCTATGCTACATCAATAGCATTATGCTATGAGAGGCCTCAACCCTCACACAAATTATTCTTTTTATGTCCTGTGACCAACTTTCTGTGCTGTTAAATCAACTGTTCCAGATGCAAAGTAGTGCTTTCCAAGTTCAACCTCTTCAGCCATGTTTCAATATCTTGCATTGCTGAGAACTAAATAGAAATGGGAAGACTTCAAGCTTGAATTTATAGCTCTGACTTAACATTTCTCACCACACTTACAACTTTCCCTTTAGCTGTGGAAGTTGCCCTCAACGCACCATTTTTTTGCAATGTAAAGTAATTGGATTTGGAAGAAAAGTAGATAGAATGACATTCAATGCTTGCTGTACTTGCATGTTTAAATAATATAATCAATATCAGACTATTCTTAGGAATAGGGTGAAGGCTGCATTCACATGAACAATTTTTTATATATTTTTTTTTTTCAATTAGTGTAGCAGTGGTACACATGTGATCAATTTTTGTAAACACCAAAATTATGGGGCTGATTTTTTTATTTTATTTTGGCTCAATGTTAACATTACATTATACAGATGCAGTCACTTTGGATGGTGAGTTTAATGCGTCGCGACTTAACTCATTTATCTCATTTATCCCACTTATCACAGAATATTGTGTCACAGCATCCCATCCAATTACAGAGTTCACCATTGAAAACAATGGAGCTTTGGTATGCTAATGAAAAGGTTAAATGCATTAAATGAGTTAAGATAACTTTAGATAACACAGTTTCTTCAATTAATGCTGAGTCACGACGCATTTAACTTACAAATCCAAGTGACTCTATCTGTATAGTGTATTTCAAGTACTCATATGGATCTCAGTCATATTAGATTAGATGAAAATGAACGTTTTCAATGTGAAAGTTCAGTTCTGTTCTGGGAAGGTATATACTGTATGCCATTTCATGCATCAGTGAGAATGCCTGGTGGTCCAGTGGTGGTGTGTCAAGGATGCAGCTGCATCTGCTGATTTCAAGCAGCAATCAGGAAATGACATGTCCAACTTAGGTCTATCTCCATAGTTCCTGGGTGTGTTTCTAGTGTTCTGATCTTGTTCCTTGACCTTGCCTGTCCTTGATTATCTGCTGTCTGTCCTGAACTGTGCTTGTATTTTGACTACTCTTTTTGAATTGCCCTCTGTACTGCAATACTATTGGTTTTTGACCTGGCTGTGACCCTGACTACATTCTTGTATCCTGATTTAGGACTGCTCAGTCTGATTTGTATCAACATGGCCTGTCCCTTAACAATGGTACTTGTTCCCGTTCCTCCTCTAAACGTTTAGTTCCATTGCCTGCCCAGAACTCTCTCCTTTATTGTCTTGCATTGAGACTTGGCAGCATCCAAGTAGTGGAGGCAGCGACTATAGACAGAAGAGTGAACCGAGACCAGGACCTTGGGGTTTGTTCTTGGTTTGGGACACCATACATTATAGTATCTTGTTTATTTATTTTAAAAGAGTATTCTGTGTAAGTGTTCAGGTAGAATAGACAGAGTATATTGAAGGCCTATGGGGGGCTAGAAGCACATACATGGTTTCTGCAAAATATACTATATTTTCATGCTAGCACAAAGGGCCATATTTTTAAAGCTGTATAAAATGGTTTACTCGTTAATAACGGTGTTAAAAGTACTGTATGATAAGTGGTGTATTTATAACATGCCACTGTCCGTATGGGTGGCTAAATGCCATGCATTCCATTTGCACAAATCCACATGTGAAAAGCACGATTAAATTGGATTGGGAACTCAATAAAATCAAGTGAAAACCCAAATTAATTCCAATTAATGAAACACAGTGCCAGCACAGTGCCTCCACCTAGTGGGCACTGAGGAAAATAAACACACAGTTTGCAGTAAACCAAATTAAAATAGAATAACAGTTCTGAAAAATGCAAATGCAATATTATTCCTGGCACAGTCTCTATCTCCAATTCGGGTCCCTTTTACCCAGAGCTCTTTATTCCGCTACCTGCCCCAATGTTCCTCTCCTTTATGAAATAGACTGTAGCTCCCACATGGCAGGCTCACAACAACAACACCTGTCCTCACACCAGGACACAGAAGGGTTGCAACAGGCATTTGGCAGCTGAACTGGACACAGCACAACCTCTCTTTTTAATCTGAAGTTCATATCTTGTCCAAGATGAGCACAAAACAAAGTTTCATACTTTACTACAGCTCATTTACTCATATGCTCCACTTTTACACTCCACAGATCCTGCTCTGGCTGGCTCGCTGATGTAGCACAAGCTCCCTTTTAAACTGCTTCTGTAATCTTGTACATTTTGCTCCAAAACAAAGAACTCCCTTGGGTCCTCCTCCTCCTCTCTTAGAGATGCATTGGGGCTCTCCAGTCTTTAACTGGGCTGGATGAAACAGGGGAAAGACTTGTTTGATCCCCTACATTTTTTTCTTGATTGCTAGAATATTTACAAAAGAACTAGAACTAGAAAAAACGGTTAAATTGTATCATACTATTCATTTTTAAAATTTAGCAAAAGCTTACTTTTTTTAGAAAATGTTTATGTGAATTTTAACTGTACTTCCCAAATGTTTTCATTTGTTTAATTTAATTTGTTTTTTTTAACACATTTTGAAAATTCAGTTTGGAAAACTCCAATTTTTTAATTATTGTGATAAAAAAATAAAAACTATTAAAAACTCAAATTCCACTAAAGACACAATTGGGAATTTTAAGAAACTATACCCATAATAATTTGATGTAATCTTGTGATATAGCCCATTGTAAGCAATTCAAGGTGGAATGAATGTCTGAAGGGGAGATGTGAGCTAAAGTAGGGCAATGAGTAACCATAGGAAGTTTCTAAAATGTATACTTTGGGGCAGATTTACTAAGGGTCGAAGTGAAAATTCTAATTAAATTAGAATTTTTAAATTCGAATGTCAAAGTAATTTTGGGCAACTTCGACTAACGAATAGCCTCCGATTTTGACTAGTCACCATCTTAAAGCTGCCAAATTGCCATTTTAGCTTATGGGGGACTTCATAAAACCTGTCCTGTAAATTTTTTTCCAAGAATTCAAAGAATTTTGCGAAGAATCGTTTCAATCATTCAATCGAATTGAACGATTCTAATGATTCTAGCGATTTTTTATTCTATCAAAAATGGACCTTTTAGATCAAAAAAGCCCTTTGAATTTCGAAGATTTTTCACTTCGAAATTTCGGCCCTTAGTAAATCTGCCCCTTAATGTTAGGGAAGCATAAGCACTTATATGATAATGTAACAAACTGTAATCTACAGCACTTTAAAAACCCTTCTGTATTGTGTCTGTATGTTACCCTCCCATTTAGACTTTAAGCCCTTTGGGAAGGGTACTCCAGCCTTTTGTCTCCTTGACACTGAGCACTTAATTTGTATTGTAATTACATTTTATATTTAAGTGAATTTTATTTCTAATAATGCGCTTAATGTTACTTTTTATTTCAATGACTCCTTGTTTCTTACTACTAATTTGTTTTGCTGTACAATGCTTTGCTCTCAAGGAGTGCTATACAAATAAAAATTTACATACATGCTACATCTCCTTGTATTAAGCACATTTTGCATAACTAAGCAGCTCCAAGAAAAAGTTGAGAAACCATCAAAATGATGCATGAAAAAAAAAACAATCATTATAGAGAAACATAATTACACAGATATGAATATATGTGAATTCTGCAGTACACATACTGCAGAATGGTATTAGAGTGGCAATATTTGTCTATTTTAACCTCATTTCTTTACACAGCTTTATAAATATGGCTCAATGTGGGTTCTTATTCCCATGCCATACTGTGAAAAAATATTTGTATAATACTTGCGTTAAAAAAATATCATTGAGGCACATAAATCAAGAAATCTGCAGGCAGTGATAACTGCATATTTTTCATTCTCTCCAATTATGGAGCAATCCTTCAGAATGCAACTCATGGCACATAGTAAAGCCAATTTTGATACAATATATGAAAAATGTGGAGTTACTGATGCTATGTTTGTGAAGAGATTCTCATCAGTTCATTATGTGAGTTTGGGATCCCATGAGATGTCCATTTTAATAGTATAGGTCATGGAACATGGATAAAACAAACAAAAAGAAAGTTAGCCACAGAAGAGACTGAAATATTTATATGGACAGTGATATTATCATTAACCTTAAACATTAATGCAACAAAGAATCCAAAACTAACTGCTAAGGACCTGGGAACAACAAGATGCAGAATTAAAGGGGAAGCAAAGTCTAGAGTTAAAATATACTATGGTTATAAGTTGCATTTATCATGCATGAGTTACCTTGTAAAAATGGAATATGTAGTGTATTTTCTGTGCAACACTGAAGAAGGCTAAATTAAACCAACAACAATATAACAAATTTCAGCTATTTCAAGCAAAAGCAATCACACATTAAAGGAAAGTTTAATTTCCTATGGTACCTTATTTTTCAGAAAGTACAAAGTCTAATTATTATAGAGAAAAAAGGAAATTACCATACAAAATTAGCAGTATTTGCTTAAAATGGACTTTAAGCAGCATCTAGAGATCAAGAGATCCTATACTTGTAAATTAATTATTACTTATCATGTCCTGTATGAAAATGTATGGCTTGTTTAGCTTTATTGACAAGGTGCAAATAAATTGGGTGCAAATCATCACGTGTTTTACACCCTATGCACTTGTCTTTCCCATAATTCCAGTGCAATTGTGCCTTTTAAGCACATCCTTTACTTGTTCATTGATGCAAGTTGGAGCTCAAGCAGGTAACAAATACAGTTTACAAGCATTCAGGATAAAAGATCCCATACCTGTTTATACTTTTCACTGTAAATAAATGATCCTGTTTTATGTGATATTATAATCTAAGAAAAACTTTATTTTAACTTTTTATAGGTGCAATAGACTAAAATCGAATGACTGGAAGAAAGTAGATTGTATCAAGTCCTATAAAAAATTTCTTATAATACATTAATGGTTAATTAATACATGAATACATTGATAATTAATAACATCTACTGAGGACATTTTACTAGTGATGGGCGAATCTATCCCGTTTACCTTCGGCAAAAGATTCTTGAATTTCCAGGGAATTTGCGAATTGGCGAAAAATTTGTAATTTTCAGCGCATGTCGCGTCATTTTCATATATATATATATATATATATATATATATATAATGATTTCTATGAGATGGACAGTCGTTTTTATTGTTAAATTCAAACTGTTATTCTTTCCCAATAGGCGTAGGTATACACTATTCATCAAAACTGGAATAAAAAAAAAAAAACATAATATGTGCACAGACAACCATGAGAAAATGCAGGAGCATGTTTTTGCCTTAATGAGTGGCATCAATTTTCATTCTCCATTGCATCCATTTTATAGCAGTTGCACTTGTGGGTGTGTTTGTAAATTACCCCTATAGTTATACACTAAGCACAGTTTTCCAAAGTTTCATTACATATTGACATCCTTCAAATTAATTGCAAACAATTTCCACATAATATGTTCCCACTGCATCAAACTGCTCAATACAAAATGTTTATAAATGCCTCCCTTGAAACAATGCAACTAAGATTGATTTTTAAAGCTGCGTCACAGAAACTGAGCTTCACATAGTAGTCTTAAAAATAAATTGCTCCAGAACTGTATTTTTAGAGCATACCTGCAGTTTTATGTAGGTGTTGAAGTGAGGCCTAAGTTATTATTTATTTATAAGTGAAACCTGTCCATAATGAGTGACATAGCTGAATTATTTTTAGTGATGTTTATCTAATAACTCTTTGCCTGTATCTTTCGAAGTGTTCAACATGCAAAGCTTGTCTTTCGATGTAATCCCCCAATGATTGAACGGAATGGTTTAGAAGGATCACTTTACAGAAAGATTGTGACTGAAATGTGAGGACTGTGAGTTATGCCAAGCCAATTCCAATATATGTAGATAGGCTGCAGCTCACCATTTGAAGCGCTTGTATGCTGGTTGTCTTGCAGGGTATCCTGTGTTAATCCCCAATAAAGTAAGTCAGAAAAAAAAGGCAAAGTGCAGGACACATCCACAGCAGTAGTCTTACACTGCAAATAATTTATTTGGGAATGTGAAGAACACTGCATGTTTCGGGCTAGGTCCTTTATCAAACTTGTGTGTAAAGGGGACTGGCTGGCTTGTCCAAATACTGTTTCCTCACATTCCTGAATCTAAATGAACCCACAGGAAAAACTTAAAACATTAATAAAGGGTCTAAAGAATAATGTCATATTTTGTCAAAACTCAGGATTACACGGTTATAACAGAAAAGAGTACAATTGGAGTTGAACTATGCGCAAATTCAATGTAGGAGCAGCACCCAGTAGACTGTGAACCCACGTGTTCACTTTGGAAATTTTATGGCAAAAAAGTACAGGTGCGCTATGTCGGAAAACACCCTAAAGTAGGGAGAGAAAAACTCTATAGTGTAGTAGGTTTTGTACAGGAGTAAGTAAGTTTTACATTTAAACTACTCACATATGTATGTATTCCAAAATGCGTATCACAGATAGGTGTAAGGAATCGGTGCTTTTAGGGATGTCTGCAGCAAAAGGAAACCACATATAGGGCAGTATTATCGGAACTAAGGTGTATCAGCCTGGTAAGTGTATCGTCAGTCTGGTAAGTGTATCTCTTATCGCGCAGGGCTGATACACCTTAGTTCCCATAATACTTCCTTACACCTATCTGTGATACGCATTTTGGAATACATACATATGTGAGTAGTTTAAATATAAAACTTACTTACTCCTGTACAAAACCTACTACACTATAGAGTTTTTCTCTCCCTACTTTAGGGTGTTTTCCGATATAGCGCACCTGTACGGTTATAACAGAGTTCCTTGAAAAGGCACTGACAGTAACAATCAATCTAGGGTTTTTGATTGTTTACATATTCTTTGTTTCAAAATATGTTTCTTTACCACTCTGCTGGCCAATGGTCTAAATTCTAAAACAATTTAAATTACTTTGGTACAATCAATACTGTTATTTTGTATGTATTCCTGCCTGCCTGCACTGATAAATTAATATCATACAGACTTTATACAGACAAGTAATTGGTTTATTGGAACAAGAAAGCCATAAAATTCAGTTTTTCTGCTAAATCTGGTCTAGAGTCAAGCCCTTTGACTGCCTGTTTTGAGTTGTTTCATTGTTGTTTTGCCTTGTTCTTGTGCCTTGCTGTAAGAATTTTAGAAAGCAAACTAGTTATATACTAGTTATATACGTTTTAGACAATGATACTGAGGATAATAGGATTTAGTATCTTTGTGGACAGGGGCAACATTCTATTGTTTATTAACATTTACATTTTATATTTTCGGCAGGGATTCAAGAACAAAGGCAGGAGCTCAAAAATTCACTAGTGGGCTGGATCTCAGCATGAGTAGGCTTATATAGGCCCTTCATTTTTGGATTCTGACACCTGATCTTCATGAGGCAGGAGGCAGAAAGAGTGAAAAAGAAGATATATGAGATGCATGTTATGGTTATTGGTTATTTTTGATGTGGTGCATCCTTACTAGATTGATCTTCTATATAATATTACTTAGGGGCAGATTTACTAAATTCACATGAAGGATTTTAAGTTTGATCATATTTTCAAAAGTTTTTGAAGACCACTTCGACCAGTGAATTTTGAAAAATTGATCGAATCGAATGATTCAAATAATTCGAATAAAAATCTATTTGAATATTTTTTTGGTGAATTTAGTAAATCTTCCCCTATGCCTGCTCGAATACCATTCATACGATGGGAGCGGTCAATCGTTGGAATCGTACAAATTTTTCAGACGCTCGAAGGAAATTTCACGATTTTTCCGTGAAATCATACGATCGGATACCGAGCAAAATGATAGCCTAAAACAATTCGATAAGCATTCGATGGTCTAATGCTTATCGAATTTGGTCGAGCTAATTTTGCGGAATAATATTAAATTTGCCCGTAAATCTAGGGATGCACTGAATCCACTATTTTGGGATTTGGCTGAACCCCCATGTCCTTTGTGAAAGATTTGTCTGAAAACCGAACTGAATCCTAATAGTAATTTGCTTGTGCAAATTTGGGACCAGAAGGGAAAAGAGAATGGTGTTTAAAAAAGGAAAAGTTGTGTTAATTTAATTATTTCATTTTGTTTGGCCAGGCACAAGGATTTGGGCTAATTTTTAACTATGACCATTATTTTTCCCCATTGCTCTTTTAATACACTTTGTCACCCTACACTCTACATCCACAGCAGTAGATGGGCAATGATGCACAGCTATTTGTCAGGATTCACACCTTAACCCTTATGGAGATTTTACCGTCAAACTGTTCCCAATATATAATGATAGCTAATTTTCTGATAGCATTCTACATATTTAAAACTATGAGATAGGTGTAAGTAACTCAGGGTACTGAGAGTCTCATAAATTAAATTTTTTAAAGCAATTTCAGATAATATCATAAGCTATGAAAGGGTAGAGTTTGTGGCCACATGTCGTTATTGGGAAAACACATAAGATTGATACTTATTTCAGAGAAAAAATAAATAGTAATAAACACAACAAAGATGTAAGTGACAGTGATACACAGTGTGGTTTGGGACGTTGAAAATTGAATATAAAGAACAAGAAAGAGAAATTATTTCATTAACATAAGCATACAGCGGTACTACAGCATTATTTAACATAACTATTGTACCTCAAGGTGAAGCATATTAGCTTTCTACTGGCCGTATGTGCTTCTTGAGAAACATTCAGCCTAAAGAAAAATGGAGCTGGAAAATTTGCGGTCTTTAAAAAACTATTTCATCTGTGTTTTCCTTGTCAAATGCAAATGTTAGCATTCAAATAATGGGCTTGATCCCATTAGCTCTGAAAATCTGGAGAAAATGGACTTCTTCCATATATAGTTACATTTTATCAAAGCAGTCAGGGTGTAATGCCAATAAATGTAAGAAAACTAGTTACTGTAGATACACAAGACAACAGTTAATCAGGAGTCCTAAAATCAAGGCAGCAAAAATACTTTAAATTGCATACATTAGATGCATCTCTAAATGACACCTAGGACATCCACCTTGTTACTTCACATTGGACAGAGAAAGCATATTATTAAACAATAATAATTAAAAAAACATCAGAAAACGTCAATTTAATTTCCATTTTTAATTTCCAATATTTTTTGCTAGCATTTTTTTTTTTCTTTTAGAGAATTTGCTACCATTGATGGGAAATTAAAATTCTTGATAATTGAAAGGGGTCCATTTTGACAATTTATCAAACACAAATTGGGATTTTCTATGTATTTTTATGTTGATCTTCTGTTTTGCAATAATGATGTTGATCATTAGCAATTAGCAAATTTGCCCTATTTCCCCCAAAATTTGTGAGAACAAAGAAAAATGTTCAGAATGTTTAAATATTAGTGAAAAAAATAGCTTTTTCCTAGCAAAACGAAATATGTGATGAAATTACCGTTGATGGTTTGTTGTTAAAAAAAAATGAGCAGACAAAAATGTTAACTTTTATTTAATTTGCCCCTCAATGTCTATGAACCACTAACTGGTTGGGATGGGAATGAGGTAATATAAAATCTACTCTTTAAGTACCTGCTTAACTCTAATCCTCGAACATTTAGGTCTCTGTGAACCTTTCTCAAGTTCCAGCGCAGTCAATTTGTAAGAGAGTTTAATGGGTTTATATTTTACATTTTTGAATCATGATACATAGCCAGAATAAAGTTTTGCTTTGACTTAAATTATGCACAAAACTAGGTGTGATGCCAAGTAAAAGGATTTGTTCTGAGAGGGTAAAAACACACATCTCTGCAAGGAAATAATGTTGAACACTGCTGAATATACAAAGTCTTCTTATCCTCAGATCAAAAACATTGTATGTCAATGGGCATGGTAAAAAATTACTGAGGGGGGATGTAAATGCCAGTAATGGGCAATATAAACCAGATTCTGACCTATTACACACAGATATTTTGTGCTAAAATTTCTAAAATAAAAACCAAATACAGAGGGCATTAGTAATAAACAACTAGCAATATACCACATTCCTCATTGTAACAGTACTTAGAGATGATCTATTGCTGGACTTTACTCTACCTTTACTGGCCCATTCACCCCATATATATGAAAACTAAGTTCTCAGTAGAGAAAATACCCAGTGAGATTCTTGGATCTAACTACCTTTAGTAGTTTTGCAATGGTCTTTTATGTCAGCTTAGGCTGCTCCTCAAGAGAATAGGGATGTCGCGAACCGCGGAAAAAAAGTTCGCGAACATGTTCGCGAACTTGCGACAAAATATGCGAACGGTTCGCGAACGTCGCAAACCCCATAGACTTCAATGGGAAGGCGAACTTTAACACCTAAAAAAGACATTTCTGGCCAGAAAAATGATTTTAAAGTTGTTTAAAGGGTGCAACGACCTGGACAGTGGCATGCCAGAGGGGGATCAAGGGCAAAAATGTTTGTGAAAAATCCATTGTTGACACAGCGCTGTGTTTTGTGCTGTAAAGGGAAAAAAGTCACTCAGGTGGTGGTTGTGGACACTGTAATATTATTGATATTTAGACAGACTGTGAACAAGCTCACACAGCTAGATGGCAGTTGTTTGAAGAACACACTGGGCAAAAAATGCCTACAGGGCAAATAATGGCTACAAGGTCAACGTATATACTACTACAGCGGTGGATACGGATTACGTAAAATATATTATGGCTGCTTGAAAAAAGTCACTCAGGTGCTTTTTCTGGAGAGGGTAATATTATGGATATTTAGACAGAATGTGAACAAGCTCACACAGCTAGATGGCAGTTGTTTGAAGAACAGTAGATTACTAGCCAGCAAACTTACTATCCACTGTCCCTGAAATCACTAACAGCTCTCTCCCTACACTATCTCTTCCAAGCACACACAGGCAGAGTGAAAAAACGCTGCAGGGCTTCGGTTTTTATAGGGAAGGGGAGTGGTCCAGGGGGTGTGAGGGTGGTCCAGGAGGGAGAGCTTACTGATTGGCTGCCATGTATCTGCTGGTCTGGGGGAGAAATGGCAAAAAAAAAGCGCCAACTAAGGCGAACCCAAATTGGCGAACGTCGCGCGACGTTCGCGAACTTCCGGCGAGCGCGAACAGCCGATGTTCGCGCGAACAAGTTCGCCGGCGAACAGTTCGCGCCATCCCTACAAGAGAAACAGCTATACCACTTCCTTATGCTTAGAGGGGTGGCCACAGAACAATATACACTTCCAGATAAGACATTGCGTTATTAATGTGGCTACCGTATTCTGTTCCATTGCTCCATGAAAACACCAAAATTGCATGACCTCATTCTTGGCTTTCTAAATTGGGTGTGCCAGTAGACTATGCCAATGAAGTCATGTATTATATCATGAGACATAAAAAACTAATGATTACTGCTAATTTCCACCACTTTTTGGGTTGTGTGTTCCATTCCCAAAACATACAAGGCAAAAAATAATACGAAACTAAAAAGATTTTTGACATACTGTTGGGATTTCTAAAAGAAGTGATCAGTTTAATGCATTACTTCTAATGTAGGAGCCATTATTTACTTTTGTGAACTCTGTCCAATTAATGTGATTTTACATTCTAAATACCATTTAATCCCAATTGCTGTAAATCTTTCTTCTGCATTCCTTGTTTATATTTTGCTCAACACTTTCTGTAAATTCTGAAATAAAGGTGCCTTTAGATATTTTGTTTGAAAAATCACAAGTTAAAAAAAAAGTCAGTTCTCTCTTCTAAATTACCCTTGGCCTAATTGTATTTCTAAAATAATATATTTTATATCCAGCTAGGAGAATGTGGTTGTGAAATACTTGCCTAAATCCTCCAACTTACGTTGGTTTGGTTTGGCTAAACTTTCAAAGTAATTGGACTAAGGAGCTATGGATTCTGAACGCTGTAATTGTAGTAATATTTCCATCTGTGTATTTGTCTCTGTAATGTGGGAGACCCAAGTGAAACACTATTCTTTTTTACTGTAAGCAGAGGCCTGTTTAGTGAAATAGGAAAAGGTGATTTTTTTTTGGTAGTTTAAGATGACTATATACTGTAGTTTTATTTTTTTATTTTTAAAATGAATGCAATGCTTGTCTATTGGGAATTTACTAAAGTTTTCATTATGGTTATGTTTTGGGATTAGATAACTTGGTTTAAGGACTGACAATGTATTCAGCATATATATATATATATATATATATATATATATATAATATCCAATCTCTAGAGAATCAGCACGCACGTTTAAAAAACAATGTTATGCCTGGGTGCACGCCACCATCCAATGTAAAGCACTCCTCCTCAAAGAAGTCGCACTCACAGGGCTTACAAAACAAGTAATGTCCTTTATTCACAACCCATGCATAACATTTTGGATGTCGCACCAATTTATGTATATATATATATATATATATATATATACACACACACACGTATATATAGTTTGAAGTCAGAAAGTCAGAAGTGAAGTCCATGAGAACTCCTTATCACAGTTAATATTAGAAAAAATGCATGGTATCTTATATTGTTTTCCAGTACAGTTAGGGGCAAATTTACTATTCCACAAAAATCCTACAATTTAATTCGAAATTCGATAAGCATTCGACTATCGAATGCTTATCGAATAGTTTTAGGCTATCATTTTGCTCGATATTCGATTTCTCGATGAATTCGTACGATCGGATACCGATCGTTCGATTTCACAAAAAAATCATACTTTTTCCTTCGAGCCTCCAAAAAATTTGTACGATTCGAACGATCAAACGCTTCAATTGTACGAATGGTATTCGAGCAGGACTTTGTCAAAGAAGCCTATTCGATCATTCGATCTATTCGATATTTCGGTATTCAATGATCGAAGAGGCCAAATTAGAATATTCGAAGATCCGATTAAATCATAAGATCGTAATTCGATCGTATTCTATAGAACTTCAATCAATTCACGTGAATTTTGTAAAGCTGCCCCTATGTCTATCCATTATTTCAAGATTCCGCTATAGGCTTATTTATTCTCATTTAAGTGGTTTTTCTGGCTTTGGAAACAACAACAAAACGCACAAACTATAAAACCATGAATATCATGTAATTTATTAAAAGATCTGAATATAATTAACAAAAGCACTGAATGATCTGAAAAAATATGAAAACCTCTAAAATGCACATTTTCAGACAATTACTAGTGACAAAAATCTGAAACCCTCTAAACGTCTGAATTAATAAAAAATGGACAAAGATCATCCCATTGACTTCTATAGGACCTCGAAAACCTTTACTTGCCAAATCTTCAAGTTTTTTGTGTTTTGTTTCAGTAGATATAAATGTTTAAATGTTTCAAGATTTATAGGAAAACCACACCATTTTTAGAGATTCCTGGAAAAAATTGATATTTTATATGTTAGTAAATGGGTCCTTTTGTGCTTCCTCCAGCTTTTACTGAAATATCCCTTGCCTAGGCAGTGAATGACCACAAGCTACCTCATAACAATGTACAATGCACCTTTTGTACTACATCTTTGGACTCTGCATTCCAGCCTAGTTTAACTGGGGTATGGCTGTGCACTTCATTTTGGAGCACAGAGACTGGTGGCCACTGCCATGAATACAGAACTGCCTGCGTATGGCATTTCAGTATTCATGAGGGGAGGGATGTAAAGGAACTTATGGATCTCCCCTCCTGACCCATACTCATTCCCTAACTTACACAACTCTCTTAAGTTAAAGTGCATTTTTTTTATCCTATTACTACTGTATATGCTATATTATATACTATACTGGCTATTCCATTCATCAGTTATCATCATTTGCAAATTACTTGCTTGTTTATGGGTGTTTTTCCCTCAGCACAACTTTCCTTTTTAGTTTAAAGCTGCTGTTTTTATTTTCCAAGAAAGGCTACTTTAAATAGCTTCTGTTTCTATAAATATATATAAATTCAGTAGTTTACCCTAATTAAAAATTGGTATCACAGTCAGTGTATAACCATTTGTTTATTTTTATATTTATAGGAATGGATGCTGATGGGATATACAGAGTCAGTGGGAACCTGTCCACGATACAGAAACTACGATTTATTGTAAATCAGGGTAAGTTATTTTTAGTGCATCTCTAGTTTTGACCTCCCCTAATACAACTGTGTTTTTCTTGGACGGGAGGAACTCATTTTCATACACTGCCATTTTCATCAATGTTTAGATTCTTCCCTTTGGCTTTTGACAATGCTTTGAGCTTATGTGGAAATGAAAAGGAAAAAAGTTTAGTGGTTAGCTTTTGAAATTTTCTGAGCAATAACGGCCACAGGGGAAGATGTTTCCCAAAAATTGAGGATTGCTTTGTAGAGCTAAATGCCCATAGCATTAACTACTCCATCATTATGAACAGGAAATACCCATAATGTAGGTCACTATAGGTATTGTGGGAATTTACAGACAAGAAGACCAATAACAATTGAATACTTATTTTTTACAATTAGGTTGTTATTATTATTATTAGTAGTAGTAGTAGTAGTAGTAGTTTATTTCATTCTATTAAAGAATTTAAATGAAGCCAGATCCTAACTTACTGTATGGAAACATCATCACCTTGTCTTTTGTGCTTGCTACTCAACTCTTTTCTGGTTATTTTAAAATATTTACTCAATATAAAAACAGGATCTTCCAGTTCAAGTCCTGGTTTTGGACTGGAGCCTGAAATAATGTGCTGCCTGTCTGAGCCAGAATATCCCCTGTAAATTCTGTCTTTTATAATAAGCTACAATTACTGCCTTTAATCTTCCATACTCAATATAACCAAATTCCCAGGAGATGTCATTGGCTCATGAGTTAAATTAATGGTTTTACTTATATACCTGTAGCATTTAGGGATATTTGTCATTATTTAGGGCTAAGAAATGTATCAAATAAGCTGAAATTTTCCATGGCATCAGGGGAAGAGAAAGTGTAATGAAAACTTGCTGCTTTGTTGTTCTTGTGCTCCACATTGTAGCAGCCCAATGATTCTGTCCATCTTTATGTATTTTCTTCTGTTCTTTTGGTTGTTCATGAAGACCCAGGCATATATATTTACCCAGAAACACACAGTATAGGCTATTGACTGTTATTAAGTATTATTTAAATGTTTTCCCATTTGGAACCCAGCTCACAGCTTTTATTTAGTTCCATATCAATTTAGATTAATTAATTCCATTAGAAATATGGAGAACATAGCTAAGTTGGAGAGTAACTTTTACAAGGAATCGTCTGGTTTCCTGCAAGTCAGCTCTTGCTTAGTGATGGGCAAATTTATTCGCCAGGTGCGAATTCCCACGATTTGCTGAAAAAACAAGCCGCGTGTGGCTTTTTACGCGGCGCGCGACAAAAACGACGCGACATGCGGCAAAAGCTTTCCCACGAAACTGGGGAGATTCGCCCATCACTACTCTTGCTGTATCTTATATTAAAATGTACTGTTGACAACTGTGAAGTCATCAAAATGTTAATGACTCTTGTGGGCAGATTTACTATTGGGCGAATTCGAGGGTTAAAAAACCCTCGAATTCGACCATGGGAATAGCTGGGGAATAAAAATTCTTTGAATTAGAAGGATTTTGCTGAAATTCGATTGGTCGAAAGATTTAATAGCAAATATTCGATTGATCGATAAAATAGTTAGAATCAATCAATTCGAACGATTTTCACCATTTAATCGAATATTTTTATTCAATCAAAAATAATGAAACCCAATTCGGTAGCCTTGATCTGGCGAACTAGGCAGACAAATAAAAATTTAAAGGGGAAGCACTTCGACTGTCGAATGGTTGAATATTCGATTTGATCGAATTTTCAAAATTCACTGGTCGAAGTGGTCTTTAAAAACATCTGAAAATTCGAATTCCAATCTTTTTGAAAATGTGATCGAACTTAGAGTCCTTCATGTGAATTTAGTAAATCTGCCCCTTGGTGAAAATGGAGAGGTGCAAATATCCTTGAATTATTGATTCTGCAAACTATGAAAAAATCTTATCTAAAATCTATATGTTATGTTTAGGAATGAAGTAAATTAGGGGTGATGTTTTTTAACCACCTATTGTCTTTTAGTTTTAACTAAAAATGGAGCAACTTTTGTTCCACTGGCATTGTCCAACTTTAATTTTGCAATTTGTATTATGACTTCTTGTGACTCACTGAAGATGCTGAGAGCTATTGGTTCTTTTTCTTTTAATGCCTTCAGTTATGAAACCTATGTTTAATCATACATAATGATTGGGTGTATATAATTAGTGATAGGCGAATTTATTCACCTGTGGTGAATTTCTGGTGAATTCCTGTGATTTGCCTCTGGTGAATAAATTCACGAAATGCCAGAAAAAATTTGTCTGGTGAAAATTCCATTTGTGGATGCCAGTGCCCATTGCCAGTGTCGAAAAAATGGACGCCGCCATCCAAAAACAGACGCCAGCATCCAAAACAAGAAAAAGAACCAATAGCTCTCATCTGGCCGGGAATGGGCGCCCGAGACCAAAATGAGACGCGGCGGCAAAATTTCGGCAAAGCAAAATGCCCCGTATTCGCCCATCACTATACATTAAAATATATAATAATATTGTAAGAATATCGTAAGAACAACTGTATATAATAATTGCAAATACACTATTTGTCATTTAAAAGAAACTGACACTCAAGAAATTGTAACTGTTTGGGAGAATTATCATATTGCTTTGATTATTTAATTGAGTTACACCATAGTGTATATGCAGGCATATTAGGGCTCTAGCTTGGACTTTGGTCAAGTGAGTTTTTGGAACTTATTTATGATTTTCTATTTTCTAGTTTTGAGGCAAGCCTTCATAGTTCTTACGATTACGATTAGTTCTTGGCGATTTAGGCGGAGAGGTAATCGGAAGAAAGTCAAATCAACAATTATTTCTACTGATGTAATTTCCAAGTTATTCAGACATAAAGATAGATTTGAACACAAGAAACAAATACCTGGGAGCATACCGGTACAGCTGAGCTTTTGCATGCATCACATGAACTGCTACCCCAGAAACCACGCAGTCTGATACAATCCAATGAAACAGAGAGCACCATGAAAGGAGAAGGTTAATTACAAATTAAAAGTCCAATATTTTTAAACAGATGGTTCTTTGATGCATATGTGATTCAGTGCTGGTTTTAATAGATGAATAACGTATTGGACTTTTAATTTATAATTAACCTTCTCCTTTCATGGTGCTCTGTGTTGGATTATAAAGATAGATTTGGTCTACCCAATAATAGGGCCCAGGGACAGTGGCTGACAGCTCTGTTAATACTGATAATCCACAAGAGATGGTACAAAATTGAATACTAAATTGGATTGAAGTAGTTCTGTAAAGCTGTACAGGATATCCCATCATTAATACCCCATGATTCAGATGAAGACTCTTTTCTATCTTTTGTTCTAGAATAACTTTGAAATTTCTACTTACACACAATGCACATCCCTACAGTATGCCTTCTGATGACTTCCCTGACTTAGTTCAGTTTGTTATACAGTATTTATTTACTGCTAAGTCCTTCTTAATACAAAAATGATGAGAAAGAATGTATTAAGCAGCTTTTAGATAGTGTAGAACCCAAGTTATCTATAGAGTGATACAAATAGTCATCTGTCTTCTTAGCTGAAATAGTCAATTGTATTACTTATGTGTTTATCCCCCAAATATGTATTTTTATAATCAATAATAGTCTCATCATCATCTTTAGAAGCAACTCATTCATTACCAATGCATGCCAGATATTTAGAAACTGTGTCCACTCTCCACCGAGTCCTTTTTGCCTTGGCATTCTTAAGCATATCATGCATATTACAGCATATAGAGACGAAATGACCTAAATTGTTTAATTTAAACAATATTGTATTATAAGTGCTTATAATAAAAATGTTTATTTTAATTATTATATTTTTCTTGTTTGAATGATATATATTTTATATAAGTTGGATTTCTCTTGCCATCAAACAAAGCTACAGTGAAATAAACTACAGTATTCTCTCTTCCCCCCCCCCCCCCCCCCCCCCCCCCACCAATCCCACAGGGTGTTTTTCTGCATCAACTACATTGCTTACATGAGATAAGATTATCTTTTAGGAATGATTTATTTTTCCTATTAAAAGTAAGAAATCACATGAGTAAGTGGGAAAGAGTTAGGCACCATCACTTACAGAGTCTTAAAACTTTTATCTTGTATTTCTTACTGAAAAAGCCAGGCTCTTCACAATTTTATTAAAAGAATATTGAAGTTGATATATCTCTTTTGGCTGCACAAGTGAACATTCTTATTGAATATATTTAAATCTATATGGATGTCCCCTTATTCTAATAAACATAAACATGTGACTCATTGTGGATATGATTTTTTTACAGCGGGTAGATTAAACATTTTTAATGCTAACTACCATTTGCTAAGGTTTTTCTTGCCTATACTGCATCTTGCTTTCTATGTTTGTACCCACAACTAGATCAGAATAGATCAAGGGTTTGTTTTTGACAGTAAACAATGTGCACATAAGATCAACTTGTGTCCACCATGTACAGTTAGTACTGGTGGCCCATTGGCATCCACAGTTAAATCAAAAAGTTTTGCAAAAATCTACTATTATATCAATGGCCTCAACAAAGTGTGATCATAATAAGGTCCCTCACTATAAAAACTGTGCGCTTATTAATCATACTGCCAGCCTAAATAATTTAATAATAAAGAATATGCCTGCATGCCTGCTTGATTAATTGTTGTAGAATAAAATTTACAATAAACATGTCTTGATCAGTACTTCATAGAGGCACTATAACTGTCTGTGCAGTTGTTGAACAAGAATTTAATTGGAAAGATAAGTGAATGCACATTTAAAAAGTATTGTTGATTTGCTTTATAATCACCCCATCCCTCAAAGTATCGACAGCACAAGGCACAAACCATTTCCATTTTTACAAGTATTATTTTACATATGTGTGCCTTAAATAAAACTGTTTTAATTAGAAGATTTATTGGTTCTACCCTAGCAAAAAAAAAAAACAATATTAAACAGACCAGTGTCTCTTTTGTTAAGAGAAGTTTTGCCCGGGACCTATTATATCATGGGATCATTTTTTTTACCTTTCCTGCACTTTTTTCTTTCTTTTTTTGAAATGACAAATATCCAACAGGGAGTAAGTGGTACTCAACAGAAGATAAGATTTCTGTAGTGTGGTTGTAGGGTGTTACTGAACTGTAATCTATAATATTTCACAATCATGAGCACTAGTGCTTCTTGTATCTTAACCAGAACTTACTTAGAACAAGCCACAAATGAGATCAATGAGATAATACAGGGCACAATCATGAAATAATCAATATATACTAATGAACAGCACTGAGAGCAGAGCATACCCTTCTATAAAACATATAAGAGGAATATCATCCAGTCTGCACAGAGTTATCTCACTTCCTCAGAGGACTCCACTTCAGGTGGAACCCAGGAGGGGAACTATTTAGCCCATAACACTTGCACACTGCTTCCCTATCTAGGTCACAGTGCCACTGGCATCTAATCTCTTCAAATACTCCTTGATGGAACCAAAAATCTGCTCAGTTAAATAGCCCTGATCCTGAATGGCTCTCCTAGAGGCACCTATGACAGAAGGTAGCTGCTGCTCACTAAATCCTGCACTTAAATGAATCCACGCTTTTGACTCCCTTCCCTTGTGGGAGTCTTTGGCAAAAGCTCTGATACTGCATGGCTCACATAATAAATATTTTAGCTCACTGCCACCTAGGAAAATTAGGGGTCAAGCAACATGGGAACAAGTTTACAAGCACTGCCAAGTAGTCCTTGTCACATCCCGCTTACATATTAGTACACTAAATTGTTGTCTATAGTGAAGGTAGTACAAAGAACGAGCTTTTGTTTTATATATACTGTATACTGCTCATAATGGTTAATTTATTTTTCTAAACTGTAGCTGTAGGCCTAGAATACAATACATTAACAGTGCAATTTAACTCTATTTAGCTCTCTTCCTATATTTTAAAACCACTATGGTTGTCATATGCCCAATTGTGGTCATGCTTGCCCCGACCCATGTAACCCCCTAATGTGTCAAACACAAAATTATTGTTTCTGTATTGTTTTCAGTTGTTGTTTCTAGCTACAGAGCAACTAGCTGACTGTACTAGGCAGTGAATAATTCTGATAAATAATATGGTCAACCTCAACTTGTTTTCTAAACAAATGTGGTTTGGTCCAAAAAACCCACACAAAGCACTAATAATGTGTTGTGGCAACATAGTGACTATGGTTAAGGATATGATATTGTACATAATGGAAGAAATACATTATCATGTACTACAGTAGGAATAGCATTACACTGTGCTGTCTCAAATTACAGCTGTGTTTTAGAGTAGGATTTCTTAACCTGTGGATCCCTCAACATAGATCCATAGCTGTTTTAGTGTCCATTATATAATTTATTATGCTAAATGTATGTGCATATTTTACTATATATATATGTATATAGAAAGGTTATGGCACACACTCACTGTAACGATGACCTGGGTGCATTCCAGAAATGATTATATATCCATAAAGAATGCTGAAGCACACCAGGATTTTGAAAAAAACAAAAACTGTTTTATTAGATCGACGTTTTGGTCCTCACAGGAACTTTTATCAAGAACCTTTTTCCTTGAGAAAGGTCCTTGTGTGGGACCGAAATGTTGGATTAACAAACTTTTTTTATTTTTTAACAAGTCATTTTGTTGTGAAAATCCTGTGTGCCATCACCTTTGACTGGTTACATACTTTAAATGCATGAGCACCCAGGTATTGTTTTGCTATATATATATATATATATATATATATATATATATATATATATATATATATATAGTTCCACAGGTTGTTGGCATTCGCTTTCTAATTTGCAGAAACCAGAATTTATAAGAATAATTTTTATTTAAATTTTTTATGATATGTATGATTTTTTTATATTTTTAATATCATACGACATACATTTTGTGTCACTTATTTTGTGTCCCATGAATAAGGGGGCTTGAAAATAAAAAATAAGGGGATTTGAAAATAAAAAAAGTTAAAAAAATTTTAAATGCTTGTACAGCTGGTATCTTAAAACCAGGGGACATTGGGCAAGACTCAATTAAATGTATTAAAATTTAAGGAACATTCTTCATTCTGTGGGAACAACTGTAGCTGCGTTACCCAAGCTTGTATACCCATAATACAAATACAAATATAAGTCCTACATAGAATAATTGATAATTATTTTTGCACATGTATGTACTAATGTGAGAATTCCAGTCAGAATTCTATTTCCTTTATTACGCTTCCAATTCTGAATGCAAATATACTCATATTACCTAGCTTTAATAGACTGTAACAGTAATACAGAATATACATTTAAACAGTTATTCGTTTCCTTCCCTTTAAACCAACAAAGCTAATCAAGGAGATAAAAAATAACAATGACAAGAATAATTAACCTTAACCATATCTTTACAAACAAATCCATGGAGCTACACAGTGCCAGATTACCCGCTAGACACCCTAGGCACCTGCTTAGGGCATGCCAAGTGTTAGGGGCCTGGCAGCTGAGAAATCATTAAAGTGTAAAAATGGTGCAATTGGATCTGTGATTTGATTGCATCATTTACATCTGAGGCCCACCTCCTTCTCTCCAGGCTGCGTGCATCCAGGTAGTAGGCAGCAGAATGAACAGCTACAACTACAGGTCATATTACCAGTTCCCTTATCTGAATTTACCACCCACACATCGGGTCCTGAGCTGCAGGAAAATAATGTTCATGCTGGGCTCTGCAGATCTTGGCTGAAAGTTGATGACTACTTGAAGGTTGATGGCTACTTTCCAGATTTTCTCCCCCACCCCCCAGGGCTCCAAAAAGAATACTGGTAAGACCTCCAGCCATAACTCTTTCCTTGTCATTATCTCTGACAATGTGACATTTATTTTTACATATATGCTGAGGTTATTTTACATAAAAATAACTATACTCAGTGGGTATCATTTGTGAATCTGGTACTGTGCATGCCATCCTGCTATGAGTTCTGGTGTACTGTATTTACACATGAAATAATCTCTGTGCCATCTTTCTATGAGTTCTAGTGGTTATTATACATGAAATAATCCCTGTGTCATTCAGATATGAGTTCTGGTGTATTTATACATGAAATAATCTCTGTGCCATCTTGCTATGAGTTCCGGTGGTTATTGTATATGAAATAATTCCTGTGTCATTCAGATATGAGTTCTGGGGTATTTATACATTAAATAATCTCTGTGCCATCTTGCTATCAGTTCTGGTGGTTATTGTACATGAAATAATCCCTGTGTCATTCAGCTATGAGTTATGGTGTATTTATACATGAAATATCTCTGTGCCATCATGCTAGGAGTTCTGGTGGTTATTAAACATGAAGCAATTGATGTGTTGTTCAACTATGAGTTCTGGGGTATTTATACATGAAATAATCTCTGTTCCATCTTTCTATGAGTTCTGGTGGTTATTATACATGCAATAATTTCTTGTCATTCTGCCTTGAGAGCTGGGAGTATTATACATGGAATTGCCAATGTATTTATTGTGCTGCAAAACATTTCAAATAAAATAACCCTGCATGCATCAGTCACTTTGCCAGAGAATTATGTGATTTGTGCTTTAGGAAAAGATGAAACAGATGCTTAGCTATCTATATATTCAATGGGGAGTGGTTTATCAATATATATCTCCAAAAGTGGATGTGGTCAAAAAATTTGCAGCACACCGCATTTTGCCCCTAGCCTCAGCTTTTACTCTGAAAATCTGGTAGCATTAATCTGACAGGAACAGGAGGTGATTACTGTGCAAATTTAAAGTTTAAACTGTGTTGGTGTGTTTATTTCGTTAAAAAGAAACAAATTTAAAAAAAAATTACTGTTACTGCTCCTTTAATCCAGCTCTGGACCCACACAAGTCCTCAAAGGATACAAGGTAGTTGATAACAATCTAAGGCCTAGTTGAGCCATGGTTATCTAGATACACATGGGTAGAGAATATTGAACAATTTCACAAATTTTTACCAAAAGTACTATAGTTTGGGGTCTCTGGCTCCAGCATAAGAGGGTCTCTTGAGACTAAAATTGGAAAGTTCTATTATAATATTATTATTGTTGTTGTTATTACATATTGAAATATTTTCTTGGTATACATAAAAGGAATCTTCAACCTGTTGAGCTCTGCTGCAGTTTTGACATTTATGATTTTGTGTTTACTCTCAACGATAGGGTATTCAGTTTTCTGCATTATTTACCCCCGCATCATTTATTCAAACTCCAATACTTTACCACACACTATCAGGAAGTCCAAATTCTCCCAGGCAGCCTGATCAATATGACACATGTATGGCCATCTTAACAGTATTAAGAAAAATATGTTTTTTTAATGTTTGTATCCAATTAAAAAATTATAATAAATTGGTTTCCTGGTTCTTAAATGAATCAGTGTAAATTTACCAGGATAATTAAATAAATGCATCTAACCAAATCATGTCATATGTATATCTTCAAAAAATTAAAAAGAAAAACTAAGAAAGGAAGTGTTACATCTCATTTCCTTTCAACGCAAAAATATTATATTTACTTTTGCAACTTTGTAGCCCAAAGGCTACAGTTACATTTTACTATACTGCTGCCAGGAAACATAAATATATTTAAAAAAAGAAAAATATATCATAAATATAAAGTATATTTATATATAAATATATAAAACACTCCATTTTGTCCAAGTATTCCAAAATGTTTTAAATGTTTTCCTTTTTTTCTGTAATATTAAAACAGTACCTTGTATTGGATCCAAACTAAGATATAACTAATCCTTATTGGAAGCAAAACCAGTCTATTATTTATTTAATGTTTACATAATTTTTTAGTAGACTGAAGGAATTTAATTACAGAAAGAACCATTATCCAGAAAACCCCAGGTCCCAAGCATTCTGGCCTTATACCTGCATACATACTGTATATATATTAGCTTGTAAGAAGTTGCACTCTTAAGGTCATAAGATGAAAAAAGTAGAGAAAATGTATTATCAATGCAGGTATATATATATATATATATATATATATATATATATATATATATATATATATATATATATATTGTAATCCATTAAAAAAAAAAACCGCACCAAACAGGACTTTATATGAAAAAAACAAAAAAAAGTTTTTATTTACTCAACGTTTCGGCTCAACAATTGGAGCCGTCTTCAGGACTTATGGATAATAGGTCCCATACCTGTATAATGTATGTTAAGATACAAAGGCATTCATAGTTTCAGAATACAATTTGTTTAGTTTAATATTTTGTAAAAATAAATGGTTGAAATAGGGGGATGCCTATGAATATGCCTATCACCATATTGTATCCCTCAGTCAAATCATTGCTACTTTTAAGTCATTGGGTGTCATTTATTAAAAGGGGGAGAAAGTACAAAGCCTCTTCACAGCTGCTCTTCCTTTAAAAATGTGTGGGAAAGTTACCAAAAGCTATGTCAAATTTGACACAGTTTGGTATCTTGCCAGCAAAGCACACAGACATGGTACCAAAGGAAGCCCTGAAAGCAGCTGGCAACTTCAGAGTTTTAATAGCCACCTGTGAGTGCTGGAACTTAAAGGGATACTGTCATGGGAAACATTTTCTTTTCCAAAATGCATTAGTTAATAGTGCTACTCCAGCAGAATTCTGCACTTAAATCCATTTCTCAAAATCCATTTTTATATTTTATTTTATATCTATAACATGTTAAGATAAAAAAGGTCCAGGGCCAGATGGGATTCATCACAGGGTAATTAACGAGCTTAGCAATGTGATTGCCAAACCTCTCTAGTTTATTTTTCAGGATTCATTGAGGTCTGGCATGGTGCAGAGGGACTGACGAATTGCTAATGTGGTCCCGCTATTCAAAAAGGGATCCCATTTTCTGCCTCAAAAATATAGGCCAGTTAGTCTGACCTCGGTGGTAGGAAAGCTTTTCGAAGGATTAATAAAGGATAGGATACTGGACTTGATAGCAAATAACAATACTATGAGTTTGTGCCAGCATGGCTTTATGCATAATATATCTTGCCAGACTAACTTAATTTCATTTTATGATAAAGTAAGCAGGGACCTCAATTCTGGGATGGCTGTGGATGTGATTTACTTAGACTTCACTAAATCATTTGATACAGTGCCACACAGAATGTTACTGATTAAATTAAGGAATGTTGGCCTGGAACATAGTATTTGTAAATGGACAGAGAACTGGCTAAAAGACAGACTACAAAGAGAGGTGATAAATTGAACATTTTCTAATTGGACCAGTGTTGTTAGTGGGGTATCGCAGGGCTCTGTACTGGGTACTTTGTCCCTTTTCAACTTGTTTATTAACAACCTGAATGTGGGAATTGAAAGTACGGTTTCTATTTTTGCAGACAATACTAAATTGTGCAGAACTATAGGTTCCATGCAGGATGCTGCCACTTTGCAGAGTGATTTGTCTAAGTTGGGAAACTGGGCAGCAAACTGGAAAATGAGGTTCAATGTTGATAAATGCAAGGTTATGCACTTTGGCAAAAATAATATAAATGCAAGTTACACACTAAATGGCAGTGTGTTGGGAGTTTCCTTAAGAGAGAAGGATCTTGGGGTTTTTATAGATAACAAGTTTTCTAATTCTGGGCAGTGTCATTCTGTAGCTACTAAAGCAAATAGGGTGCTGTCCTGCATAAAAAAGGGTATAAACTTAAGGGATGAAAACATAATTATACCTCTTTATAGATCCCTAGTAAGACCTCATCTGGAGTAGGCAGTGCAGTTTTGGACTCCAGTCCTTAGGAGAGATGTAAATGAGCTGGAGAGAGTGCAGAGGCTTGCAACTAAACTGGCTAGACGGATGGAAGACTTAAATTATGAGGGTAGACTGTCGAGGTTGGGGTTTTCTCTGGAAAAAAGGCATTTGCGAGGGGACATGATTATACTTTACAAATACATTAGGACATTATAGACAAATATCAGGGGACCTTTTTACCCATAAGAGGATCACTGCACCAGAGGCCACCCCTTCAGACTAGAAGAAAAGGACTTTCATTTGAAGCAGTGTAGGTGGTTCTTCACAGTGAGGACAGTGAGGTTGTTGAATGCACAGCTGGGTGATGTTGTGATGGCTGATCATGTTGATGCTTTCAAAAGGGGCTTGGATGATTTTTTGGACAGACATAGGCTATTTTTATATGGTTTGTGTGAAAGAGTGGAGGGGTGTGTGTCTGTGTGTGTGTATGCTGGGTTTTAATTTGGAGCGGTTGAACTTGATGGACTATTTTGAAATCTGACATGGTGCTAAACATATTGTCAATTTACCAGCTGCCCCAAGTCATGTGACTTGTGCTCTGATAAACTTCAATCACTCTTTACTGCTCTACTGCATGTTGGAGTGATATCACCCCCTCCCCCCCCCCAGAAGCCTAACAACAAAACAATGGGAAGGTAACCAGGTAAAATCTCCTCAACACAAGAGAGGTTTTGTGGAGGGTGTGCTCTGTCTGCTGTGTTTTCTCCCAGGCCCTTGAGGGTCTGGGGGTTAGTTTTCTCATTTATTTTTCATTTTTCCCCTCTAAGTTTATTCATCTTCAAAACCCCTGCCCATTTTTTTCTCCCTCCCTCTCATCATCCCCTTAGCAGGGGGATGGCAGGGTGAAAAGGTGGAGCATTAGAGGATTTAAGATCAGTGCATAGGAAAGTCATTTATTGGAGAGTTTTAGATCTGTATTTTGTTTCTCCAATAAGTGTTGCAGATTGTTCTTCGGGGGTGATGGAGCAGAGTCTCTGTTTCCTTACTAATAAGTGATTGCCAAGAAAGTTTTGGAATATCACATGGTGATCTCTGCAGGGTAGACTATTTGTCAGAGGAAATATGAAATATTTAAATGTAGTTGATAGGGAGTGTCCCTGGGGTTGTGGGGTGGAGGAGACACATCAGCATTTCCTACTGGAATGTCCAGTTTCCTCCTCTCTAAGAGACAGCGTGACAAGAGCTTTATCTCTAAATATGTTCAGTGATCTGGATTTTTCTGAACTTTCATATGGTGTCATTAAGAACAATAAAGCAGGAAACATAAACAGACTCACAGTGTATATAATTCTGGCAGTTATGAGATATCAATTTTGGCACATGAGGTGCAGAATGACACTGAGTCAGTTGCAACTGTCAATTGAAAGTGTCACCAATGCTATTTCTTGGGATATCATTATTATTAAAACTAAGGAGACTTGAGTTTTTGATATGAGCAAAGATTTGTGGGAAGGAGTAAATGTTTCCTTTTTAAATAAAATTCCCTAACACAAGATAACAGCTGCTTGGTAAATCTAAGAACAGCACTCAACAGTGAAAACCCATGCCCCACTCCTTCAGTTACATTGAGAAGGAAAAACAACAGCCTGCAAGCTGTTCCCTCCTAAAGTGCTGTCACAAGTCACATGACCAGGGGCAACTGGGGAATTAGCAAAATGTCTAGCCCCATGTCAGATTTCAAAACTAAATATAAAAAATATTTTTGCACTTTTGAAACATGGATTTCAGTGCAGAAGTCTGCTGGAGTAGCTCTATTAACTGATGCGTTTCCCATGACAGCATCCATTTAAGCATAATGTGCAGGACTATAGGACAGGATCCCTGTCTAGCACCCAGTATACTTTACATTGAAATATACAAAGTTGGTTGCAATGATGGAAAATCTAGGTAAGCCATCAGGTATGCCAGAAATTATATTATAAAATATAAAAGATATAATATACATTGTAAATATATAATATATATTATTATATATTCCTAACGTGTCAGAAACTCCCATCTTGCTGATGCCACTATTATAATCTGACACACCTCATTAGTCTTGACTGTAAAAATTCAGCTAATCTATTATATTCCTTAGAAAGGAATTGATTCAATTTAGTTTTGAAAATACATGGTAGTCTTGCAGAGGGCAGTTTTCTAACCCTTGTAGCCATATGGCGAAGCATTCAAATTACACAACTCTATGTTTATATGTACTTGCTTCCTTTTCCACCCATACCAAGTAGCATTATGTACTCACACAACCAGAAAGGTTGGATGTGGGATAGGATGAAAATGAACAGTGAAATGAATCAACTCAGGTGGAAGCCTCTCTTGGATAAATATAGCCCGATTGCCTTTCCACCTGTGGTCACTAGACTAAGGGCTCTTACACACGAGCATTTTTACCTGCGCTCCCCTGCGTTCCGTTTTGCTGCGTTCAGCCGCAGGGAAGCTCAGGTATAGACGCACTCAATGCTTTTCAATGAGGCTGTACTCACACAAGCGCATGTAGGCGCCGAACGCAGGAAAAATGCAGCATGTTGCATCTGAACCTGCGTTCGGCGCCTACATGCGTTCGTGTGAGTATAGCCTCATTGAAAAGCATTGAGTGCGTCTATACCTGCGCTTCCCTGCGGCTGAACGCAGCAAAACGTAACGCAGGGGAGCGCAGGTAAAAAGGCTTGTGTGTAAGAGCCCTAAGACATTGTCTCAGGAATACAAACTGTCTATAATGACCCCCCTCCTATAAATACTAACCATGCTATTTCTTCCTGATTGAACACAGTACTGCTTTTGTTCACTTGCACCTTTTCTTCAGTAAAGATATGTTACCCTAAAGCAGTGGTCCTCAAACTTGGCCCTCCAGCTGTTAAGGAACTACAAGTCCCACAATGCATTTGCCTGACTGTGGCTGTCAGACTCCATCATTGCATTGTGGGACTTGTAGTTCCTTAACAGCTGGAGGGCCAAGTTTGAGGACCACTGCCCTAAAGCTTAGTCTTGGACTATACCTCTATCTCAGATCATCTGGTTTTTTTTGATCCAAAACGGACCTATTTTGATCGAATAGGTCCATTTTCAATTGAATAACTATTGTTTGAATCATTCAAATTGTTTGATTCGATCGAACGATTCTCCGCAAAATCCTTGAATCCTTGGAACTTTTTTCAGGACAGGTTCTATGAGGTCCCCCATAGGCTAAAATGGCAAGTTGGCAGCTTTAAGATGGCAAATATTCGAAGTCGAAGGATTTTTAAAGGGAAAGTACTTCGAAATTCGAAAATTCTAATTTTCACTTCGACCTTCAGTACATGTGCCCCTTATCCAATGCAGTAACACTGCTGCAGTGCAAGCAGGGTGTATAATGATGGGTAATGTTCTTTGTAGTGTGATGCTGATTGATCTAGAAAAGTTGCTTTGAGTTTATAGGAAATTATGATTTTTGCAAAACAGAAATAACAATAGACTTGTTTTAACATAAGCTCCTCCTAACTTCTGTGAAGTTTAATGATACATATTAGGCCACTGGTAAACACTGTGGACTGATTTCCAGATGGTTGGTGAAACAATTTGCATTGTCCCTTCATTGCCCTACATAGATAATTGCCAAAACTACTGTATTACCAGGCCAGACCTTTTGTTATACAGGAAAAATGATGCTTATAAAAAGGATACCAATCAAAATAACCCCATATGGAATAACAGGGACTATGTTTGCCCAATGGCAGTAAGACATAGCAACCAATGTTTTCAACAGTTGACCAGTAAATAATACCTGCTGATTGGTTGCTATGAGTTACTGCTCCTGGGAAAACTTAGTGCCTTTAATTGTATAACACCTAAAGACTGCACATACTCTTTTGGATAAATGTGTATTTACTGTAAATATACTGTATGTGCTTATGCAATGACAGATTATTCTCATCCATTTTTTTTCAATAATACTCCTTTACCTATCCATGTTTGTGTCCACAATACAATTAAAATACCCTATAATTTGATTTCCAGTGCCTATAATAGATAACTGATCTTTAATAACTCTGTCTTATTTAATAGTTTTTTGATATTTGACTTTTTATTATTACATATAACTATCAGACCCCTCAACCTAATATTCAGATTATGAATAATTATTTATGATTAAAAAAAACATTAACTTGGATGTCCCTGCTTAAATACAATACTCAGTGACTTATAATGGTTATTTAACAAATAGAATGATTATTGTTTGCAGCAAAATGACATTGTTTGGTTAAAGTATTGTGGTTGTTTATAATAACTTCAGGAAAAACACCACACATTTTTAGAGATTTGTAGAAAACAAAATGGAGTGTTAGTAAAGAGGCCCCTTAGTATGATGTATTATTTGTCTTTTTTTTTAAATTATTTAGTGTTTTGTTCACTGCCTCTCCTGTTTAGAATTTCTAGTTGCTAAGGTCCAAATGACCCCAGCCATCAGGCACTGGATTGAATTAGAGACTGGAAGATGAATAATATGGGGCATGAATAGATTGATAATTAATAAAAAGTAACAACAATATTTATTGGTGATTTAGACAAACACCTTAATTAGGTTGGGTTTACATATTTGCAACAATGGATGGTTCATTTAATATATTTAATTAAGCACCAACACATTTCCATAATGTTTTACAGAGAATATAGATAATTTTCATAATTCCCTGTATTATTATAGGTGCCAGAGTAATAAGGTGTTCAATAGAGGTAGGTCCATTAGTGCTCATATAAAATTTGAAAACATCCAAAACTTATCATCACAACTGGAACAGTCCTCTCAATGCCAATGATATTCTATTGAGATTTGCTAAAAGGTTTCAAA
The DNA here is from genome assembly GCA_024363595.1 of Xenopus borealis. NCBI lineage: Eukaryota > Metazoa > Chordata > Amphibia > Anura > Pipidae > Xenopus > Xenopus borealis. The sequence continues at coordinate 54,301,360 of CM044448.1, forward strand.
CAGTCCTTTTTTGTTTATTCTATGTTGTTTTCTGCTACAGCCAATAAAGACCATGTTCATATAAATAGACTGAAATAGTTGCAAGCTGGCACAGGGCCTGCTTGAGTTATCTGAAGTTGGCTCCTCGTATCATTTACTTTCACGCACAACCACTGAGACAAGAGTTTCTGTCTTCTTTCTTGGCTTGTGGACTTACCTCAGGCAATGTGGAAGAATGCCTTTTTAACAATTTTAAGTACAAAATATATGCATAATACCAAATCTATCTCCGTGACTACAGATAGGACTTTGTTTTCTATCCTCATGAGAACCTGGGGTTGTAAACCTGTTTACATACAGAATAGCCGTATACCACCTGTAGAAATTAAATCAAATTAAAAAGAGACCCTGCTGTTGTTTTTGAACTAGCTACATGTATGATCTTATTCTGCAATATATCAATCACTCCAATTGAATTAAAAAAGGAAGTACATTGTTCTCTGGTTGTGGAAGATAAATAGATTCAAACACTCTTGCTTACATTACAGTTCAAAGAGCTTTTAGTATCACTGAAATGCACATTTATTTATTGTGTTCATTTATTTAAACACTACAAGCTAGAAGTTGCCAATTTGTTCTTGTGGATCATATCTTTAACTTCTAAGCACAATGATATGAAAATAAATGTCTAAGTGGAGTCATATTTATGAGCAGGATTATGCATTTCCTTGTTTATCATAAATATATTCAAGGTAATACTGGGCCCCAGATGTACAACTGTGACCACTGTATGGCTTCAGAAATGGGGTAGTAAGCTGGGGTCCCATTCTTTCATAATTCATAATTAGCATAATTCTATCAGAAATGTAGAGAGTTGTACCCCCAAATATTTATCACTTAATAGAACATCAGTACAAGTATTCTGTGTATGACAGTGGCCACTAATAGAACACTGGTTTTACCAACATGCCATAAATATTATGAATACCACTGGTCAAGGTTATTATTGGTCACTCTACCATACACTAAGGGGGCTATTTGCTAAAATCTGAACATTTCTCACTATTTTCTTAAAAACACTTTGACCAAACTCCTGTGTACTTTTTTCTGTATTTATCAATAAATGAAATTGAAAAAAATCTGGAGTGGGAAAAGACTCAATTAAATCATAAAAAAATTGAATTATAAGATTTTTTCATATTTTATGTCCAAAGATTCAGACTTTTTTTTTATTACATGAAAATCACAAATTATTCGGATTATTGTATGAAACCCAACACAGATTATGATATCTTCCAATTGTAAATGGGACATCTGCCATTGATTTCTACATGACCTCAGAAGGATTGAGTTGGAGTACTGTTTTATTCTGACTTTTAGCAGCATAGGGGTTTAATCAATCACAGAAAATGGTGTTACATAACTACATGTACTATGTACATAGATCAGGTTGAAAAAATATCAGACCATCAAGTTCAACCCCTCAAAATAAATCCTAGCATACATACATACACACATTGATCCCTCCATACACTCACATAAACTATATATATATATATATATATATATATTCTTAGCCGAAACGTCAGT
>CM044448.1:54304904-54377834 GCA_024363595.1 Xenopus borealis
TAAAAAATGCCTTACCCTTTAAACAAAACAGGGATTGTTTGTCCATATATTGCAATATAAGCTGGCCAACTATGCCAAAGTCATCCCCGGTATGGCCAGTCCTACTCTCAAATTGCATCTGATTCATTAAGAATTCTATTGCTTCATTATACATTTTACAAAGGGACTAAGTTTTACCTGCAACTTACTAGCTGCTTTCAAAGTAAAACTCCCAGTCTTGGTTGCTCTTTTATTAGACACCAGTCTTTTATTAGACAGACACCATAGGAGCAATAGTACCTTCCAGGATATCAGTGCCTCTTGTGGACTGGACCCCATACAGCAGATGTGGATCAGAGTTTAGCACCTTGCCTAAATTCCCTATCCATTCTGTGGTCCCTGCACTCCAGACAAAGTAGAGCCTGGGGGAGAGCAACTCCCTCTATTCTCATCGATGGAGCTTGAGCTGCTCGTGCTAGCTAAATCTCTCTGACTCACTCTCACTAGAAAGTGCTATGACAAGAAATATCCTATACACTGGCTTCACCTCGTTCATGGGGTCCCTGTACCCCGACTTCTTTAAAGGGGTTGTCCCTTTAGGGCCTAACACTTCTGGGGCCATGTTGACTCCAAGCTCCAAGGAATCACTGCCCAGATCAACTGCTGCAGGCCAAAGAGGTGGCAGGAGGTGGCCACACCCTATAAACAATAAGAAGGGGAATGTAAATGGTACCAATATGTTACATATGATTTAACCCAGCAAAAGGGAAAGGCAGGCACTGGCAGGGAATGAAGCCTTAAGGGCCATTACACTTATGGGTCCCTACAAACAGATACAATAATGATAGACTTTCATACCACAATAGTCTTGGCTATTATGCTTGTCCAATAAATCATCCAAAACACTATTAAAGGCGATAACAGAATTGTCCATCACAACATCATCCAGCAGTACATTCCCCAACCTCACTTGCTTCACATTAAAGTTTGTTTCCTCTAGTCTGAAGGGATGGCCTCTGGTGTGGGTAAAAAGGTCCCCTGCTATTTTTCTTTGCACTCTATCCCTTTTAGATCACATCAACTGCCTTCCCAGAGTAGAGGTCCCAGCTCACCTTCTCATAAAAGGAAATCAAATTAGTCTGGTACACATAAAACCATGCTGGCACAAACTCATAGTATTATGATTTGCAATGAAGTCCAGTGTCTTATCCCTTAATACCCTTACGAAAACCTTTCCTACCACTGATGTCAGACTAATCAGCCTATTATTTTGAGGCTGAGAACGGGATCCCTTTTTGAATAGAGGCACCACATTAACAATTTCGCCAGTCTCTCGGCACTGTGCCAGACCTCAATGATTTCTGAAAAATTAAGTAGAATGGTTTGGCAATCACAAGTCTAAACTCTCTAAGTACCCTGGGATGAATACATCTGGTCCCGGACCTTTGTTCCAATCTCTTTCCAATCCAGATTTTTAGTAGAAAACAAAATTGGTATTTTTCAATATTACACCCTGAGGATGGAAAAAATCAGAATCCGAAAGTACTCCATTTTAGACTAGTCTATGTTGTATATAAATCACTGGGAAAAGTCCCTATCGTAGTTCAAGTTTTAGCAGTCTGCTCTGGAATTAGCCTGAAAATCTGACTATTTTAGGTTTTTTTGGAAAAATTCTGACTTTTTGGGAAAGAGCCAGTTGGCCGATCACTAATTTGAAAAACTGGGCAGGCAGTTTTGACACCAGCACCCTTAAAAAAATGGCTGTCTGGGTCAAAACTGGTCAGGTGGCAACCCTACCTTCTACCCCTCTCACCACTGCTCTTACCTATGTTGTGGCTGAGGCCGAATTTCTAGTTTATTAGCTATTAGCTAATGTAATTATGCTATCAGCCATGAGAAAAAGTGGTTTCAAAACGAACTACCTGTAATTATAAGCTTATAATCAGACAGTTTTTTTATACGCAGATTAAATTAGTTTCTTTTCCCCACTGAACCAAGGAGATCCAATGACAATAGAGAAGATGATGAGTTAAACATACAGAATATGATGCGGTTTTAGTTTGCCAAGAATTTCTAACTGGAAAACTGACCTGGACCATCTGTATACTGGACAGCAAACCATTTTGCAGTTAGCAGAGAAAATCACAATTCATCTTCTGCCCTTTTCTGTGACACTGGACATCAGGTGAAAAGCAAAATAGTACAGTTTTCCGAAATAATTGACATACGGGAGTGTTTTTTTGCCAGATTTTCCGTGTTGTTGCTCTGTTGATCTTATAGCCTTCCAGTCTCTCCTGTGTTTGAGATCAGATACTGAGAGTTAGAGAGATGCCAGGAAATGTGTAGTGACACAGCTGTGATCTGATGGAAAAGGAGCTTGGATTTGCCTTGCAGCACTGTGCAGTACTCACAGACCAGGTGTCAAAAGTGAACTCTTCAATAGTAACCATTCCAGCCCCATGCTGGTCAGAAGCTGTTTAATTTATTCAAAATCAAGTGCCAGAACCACTACATTAAGTGACAGAAAGCTACTGTTCATGGCAAGTAGTGCAGCAGCTTTATGCTATGTTAATTAAGGACTTCCCCTTACCAAAAGGAAAGTACTGGAGCTATGTTTATGATTGGGGGTTTATGTTTAAAGATTGGCAAAAGCAGGTGTAGCTGTGATTGGGAAAGAATGCATGCATTAAGGCAGGGAAATCTGGGCTGAAGGATGGAGCAAGAGAGCAATGTGATGTTCTTATAACATCTATTAAAGGACAACTAAACCCTAAAAATAAATAGGTGATAATGGATCTTTCTGTAATTTAGGTCTTCATACCTTGTCTACTGGAAAATCATGTAAACATTAACTAAATCCAATAGCATTGTTTAACTTCCAATAAGGATTAATTAAATCTTAGTTTGCATCCAGTACAAGGTACTGTTTTATTACTACAGAGAAAAAGGAAATCCATTTTAAAAATTAGGATTGTGGGATGGGACTTACCATAATTCAGAGCTTTCTGGATAACAAGTTTCCAGATAATGGATCCCATAACTGTACAAAAAGCATGTTTAAATGTATGTGCATTAATACTTTTCTAAAATAAGTGCTTTACATCATTTTTTAATATACAGGTATGGGGTCTTTTATCTAGAAAGCTCAAAATTATGGGAAGGCCATCTCCCTTAGACTTAATTTTATTTCCTTATTCTCTGTAATTAGAAAACAGTGCCTTCTGCTTGATCCAATCTATGATATAGGCAAAACTTATGGAAAGATCCCCTTATCTGGCAACCCCCCAGGTCCCTAGCATTCAGGATAACAGGTCCGGTACCTGTATAATAAAATTAGAGAGAGAAGGCCCAGTATAATACTGTTTATAATTCTAAATTCAATTCATGTCCTTAACAATTTAATATTCCTCATGCTTTCAGAAATGCTAAGACTATCAATTAAACATAAAGAATTAGAGATAAAACAGAATGTTGCAATTATACTTTTGATCTGAATATTTTTGTGGTAGCCATTAGAAGATTAGAAGAAGAACAAGAGTTCAGTGTGTCTGCAGGCCAACTTCACATGGCATAATTTAGCCTCATGGTAGCAAATATCTTGGATTGATGCCTTTTGCAGCTTCAGAATAGATCTTATTTAGCTTCTCAGAATCTATTCTGCCTCGAGGTGCAGCAGTTACAAGCGATGCCTTGTTAACAACTAATAACATCCATGAACAAGCATGCTAGGATGGTGATATTAATAATGATTTGGATTCACAAAACTTTTGTTCTCAATAACACACAGAATCCATTCTTTTACATTCAGAATGGTTTCTTGTCTAAGCTATAACATTCAGGAATGTGGCTGTCTTGTGATTCCTGAGGTTAAGGGTAAAATTACATCATTGCATGCAAAGTCAATTACCACCTTTATGAAATAAAGATTGTCCTCATGCTCAAATAATACCTTTGTGTTCATCACAGCTGTTGGAAAAATGCCACTTTGGATAATAATGAATGATGCCTGACCTCTACTTATCTTTATTCTAACATAAAATTTACCATGAAAGAGTTAAATATCTTCTGCAAAAATTATAAAATGTGAAATCATGGTTATAACATGTTGATCAGGGTTTTCATACATATACAGTATAACACATAGTCAGTTGGCATACTAGTAAGATTATAGTATTGAATTCTCACAACCCCCATTATTATTACTCAAATGAATCTGCTGATTATGTTATAACCTATGCTAATATTCTTACAACTTCTACTACTAACGGGATGCCTTAATTTGTGTTCAATATTACAAGCTTTTAACTTAACATCCACTGAACCCATATTAACCCCATATTAACAACTGATATTCTTTGTTTCCCCCAGTGTGTAAATCTGAATCACTGCTTTTATCCTGTACAATGAAGCTAGCAAATAATTTATTTAAAAGATTGGTTCAACATGATATTGAATATTAGGTTAAAACCACATTCATAGAAAAAATATGTTAAAATGCTTTTCATTTTTCCTTTTCAATTACCATCATTTTCAGCTTTGGACAATAAGATAGAAACAAAGCTTTACCATAAAGCTATTACATGTATTTTACTACATGTTCGCAGTGGTGGGCATCTGGCATATTTCCACTGGAGCAATTTTTGCATCTTCGACACATTCCTTTTTGGATGCCTTTCAGCAGCAAGCCATGTAACTCTGGTATACATATGTTGGTATATATATATATATTTCTCTAGTTGGAATTGACACCACACTTGCCTTGGGCCCCATATTTTATAACTCTTGACCAGACTGTGTCGCATGTTTACATATTCAATAGAAAAACCTCTGCTTGGACAGAATAGAATCTAACTAGCCACACAAACAGTGGTACAGTTGTACAAATGTTATTTTCATGTTTTATTTTTTGAAATATATAACTCTTTCAGTGGTCTTTCTGGAAAATCTTTCCAATATACTGTATGCACACAAGAGTTAGTTTCTTCATCACTATGCACATGGAGGAGCACTCACCAAAATGCATACAAAGCAACAAAAAAGTGCCACACTCAACTGGCTCAGTTAGAGGGCAGATTTATTAAGGGTCAAATTTCGAAGTTAAAAAATTTTGAAATTCGACCATCAAATTTTTTTAAAGGGCATTTAAAAATAACTTGAATTGTTCAAATGCATTTGTTTGATTCAAACAATTTTCCAAAAAATCCTTTGATTTTCCAGGACATAGAAATTTTTTTACTAAAGGTGGTCCCCCATCGGCTAAAATGGCAATAAGGAGGGATAAATAAGTAGGAATTCAAGAAAATATCGAACCAGAAAAGGGAGTGATTAAAGAGAGTAATTAAAGCTAGTAGAAAAGCAATCACAGTTTTAGGTAACTGAATATAGTTCAACCTCATTTGTAATGACATAGCTACTTTCACTATAATTTGAATGTTTCAAGCAATAAATTGTACAACATTTTTAGAACATGTGTTAAGCTATTTCTGTAAGAATGAAGCTCTTAACAAAACATAACCCCCCTGCGTGTGTTCCAAGCAGCAAAGTGCTTAAAAGATAAAACAACTACTGGTACCATGGGAAGAACACCAGCTGCAGAGCTCATAGGTCCATTATGAGAAGTATGGTAGTTGGAAGGGAGAAAATGATTTAATCAGGAGTAAAACCAATTTTATTATAAGGACTTGCAGGGGGTGTGGCACCATAGTGTGAGGGACATTTAAAAATATCAGACAGATTTCAACAATGCAAAACCTGGTGCTTGGATGTGACAGTAAACTCGACAGGTTGTCTTTTATTTTATTGTTGTCTCTTGCCTGCTAGGATGTAGTCATTCTGCTTCAAAAGTAAGAGGGGGAAAAGAGGGAGGGAAAGAGATTGTCTAGTTGTCTAACCATAGATGGGGAAAGGTCACCTAGACTGATTTCATTGCAGATCCCTCAAAGTTACAGATGATGTTATCAAAGGAAAACTATTGTGAAAACAATTTTCTCATGCTATTTGTTTCTTTGGTATTTCAGCCGGCCACTGTGGTCCCTAATTGTATTAAATGACCCTTATCCCCTTGGGTTAGGGTGCATGGCATACAATACAAAAAAGGCAACATCTCCTCTGCCACTCAAAATGTCAATTTTATTGATAGTCCGTCCACAAAAAATATTGAATTTAGCTTTTTTTTAAACATATCCCCTTAATTATCTAGATGACAGATTATTAAAATTTCCAATCACAATTGTATATGTTAAATAAGAAAATAGAAAACTAGGGAACTGAATAAATATTTAGCACCTAAAGTTTCATATTAGCTAAATTTTACAAAATGTATTGCAGTAAGGAGAGTAAAGACTGCAAAAGAGAACATTTTTCACAAATCACAGCCATTTATTTTTTTAATATTTGCAATATATTTAGAAAGACTATTTTAGGAAATATTCTGATACTAAAACTTGTGTTCAATATTGGCAAGTATTAAAAAAGAAAATTAAACAGCAACCTGAATCAATAGTTATACCAAATAGTTATACAGGTATGGTATCCATTATCTGGAAAACAGTTATCCAGAAATCTTATCAGAAGCAAATCCATGCCATTTGGTTTATTTCATGTTTAAATGATCTTCTAGCAGACTTAAAGTATGAATATCTAAATCCAAAAAACAGGTCCCATACCTGTACAAGTAAAATTATATGACTAATATCATTAGTACAACCTAAATGTTTGTCTATTTTCAAAAAATATTTTCCTGTTGTCCTTTACAATGAGGTAAAATGTATTTATAATTATTTTGTATAACTGTAGAAAAAAAAATGGTATTATTAGTGATGGGCGAATTTATTCACCAGAAGCTAATTCGCTGTGAATTCCCGCAATTTGCAAAACGCCAGAGAAAATTTGGCTGCCGTAAAAAAAACTCGAAACGCACATAAAATAACGTGGCACGCTGAAAATGATGCGACAGGCATCAAAAACGCGACACAACTTGTTTCGCTAATTTTTCGGCGAAGCAAAACGGGATAGATTTGCCCTTCACTAGTTATATTATCTTCCATACAAAATCCTTTTGCATACTTTTACAAAATGGTTGGCTGAATACTAAGGTACCACACTTATGTTTAAATATGAGCTGATAATAGGCAGCAATATGGGATAATGATTACATTAGTTTTAATTAGCATTGTTTCTACTCTTTTTTGATTCATATGTTCTAAGAACATGTTTCTAAGAACTCTTTGGTGTGGTATCATTTATGACAGCTTTACAAAACCTAGGTATACCAACAAGGGTCTGTCTGATATTTTTTCTGAAAACTGTACCTTGCTGAGTTGAGAGCATTTTTTTTCTGAATTAGAAGCAGATTTTTTTTCTTTCTCACTGCCACAAACAGTGACAATTCTTACCTCTAATTCTCTAGCATATATCATAGCTAACATATGTAAGGTAATGGCCGATGTCTATTGCCGTGTTTAGCATGTGTCTCACGTTGGCTCAGCAAGGTCAGCAAGGCCAAACAAAACAGCTTTGCACCATGTTGAGCTGGAATGCTAATTTCTATGCTGATGCATTATGGGAATAAATGTATTTGACACAACATGTCAATGGTGTTGGATCTTTGTTTTTTGTAAGCTGCATTCCTACAGATGGTATGCCCCTGAAAATGTGCCTTTCCTGGAGAAGAAAAAATAAAAATAAAGCACTCACAGCACCAAATCTCTAGGTGCAGCAGGCTGTTAACGGTTGCTGATGATAGTAGGCAAACATTAACATAATAATTAGTGTCTTGTAATTGTTTCATTAAAACCAGTTGTTCCATTTCTCCTCGTGTTTTCCCAGAAGAGAAGCTGAATTTGGATGACAGCCAGTGGGACGACATCCACGTTGTCACCGGAGCACTCAAGATGTTTTTCCGAGAGCTGCCTGAGCCCCTGTTCCCATACCGCTTCTTCGAACAGTTTGTTGAAGCAATAAGTAAGTGTGTTTTGTTTCCTTAGAGCTGAAAGTGTCAGTGGAGTAAATGTTGCATGTAAACATGAAGCAAAAAAGTAATACAGTTTTAGTTAACTAATTGTACACTAAACCTAGCCACAATGGTGTAACAATGAGAATTTGTTTAAAGATATGTTTCTTTATTGACACATGGAATGGCTTTGGGTACTTTGCCCTTGCTTGTTTACCATACACCTGTGCTCTGCACCCTTGTACTATTTGCACCTTTAAAGATCTTGACTTGCAAAAGTTAAGTACCAGACTCTGGAGTGCCTTGCATTCCTGGTGCACCTAAACCTCACTGATCACAAGTAAGGAATGGTATGCAAAGGGAATTCACACCAATGTGCTGCCCCTTCTGTTCTCTTTGTTGGCCAACAATAACAAAAAGGATGAACTCTGCACAACATTCCTGCAGCAGACACAATTCACAGGGTGAAGTCTGCTTTGACTGACGGAATGCTTTATGATCGAATGTTGGAACAAATCACAGAATTGCAATATTATAGTGAGCACTCACAAAATGCCCAGCAACTTGCACACAATTTACCAATGTGGACTCCACTTTAGTAATTCCTGTACATTTTGCAGTGCTACTTTTCTTAAAGCCATTTTGTGCATGAAAAGCATCAGTATTGGAGGGCTGATACATGTCACATCATTAGCAGGTTTACAATTTGCTTCACTAGGACAAGACAGTTGCATGTGTAAATTCATACTAATAGAACACTGGACATAAGTAATGATGGGCGAATTGCCGTGTTTTGCTGCGAATACATTCGAGAAACTGCCGCGAAAATTCGCTGTGTAAAAAATTATGATGGCGGAGACAATTTAATGTGCACCCATTGATTGATGCAATTGGACAGAATAGGAGCACATCAAATTGTCTCCGGCGTCAAAATTTTGTGAATTTTTCGCCATTTGGGGGAAATTCATTAACTTTTCAGCATTCAAGTGTGTGCATAATAGTGCCTAATGTAACACTGTGAACATTTGCTGCCATTGTAAATGGTCCTTACAATGTGTGATTTGGCATAAACTTGTGCAAGTGGGTTTTTGCATAATTTTGGCATCAAGCATAACAAAGTATCTTTTATGCCACAGGTCAGCTGTACCTGCAAATTTAAAAAAACACTGTCAAAGAAGTACATACTACATAATTGAACAGAGGTGCTACTTTTTTATTTTAGAAACCTTTTGAATGCTAACCTTGACATCTGTAGAGAATTAATAACAATGAAGTCACTGTAATGGTAGTGTGTCCATTTTATAAAGTTGTTTTTAAATGTATTCATTCCTGCTTGTCACATGTTATTGTCCTATAAAATACATAAGGGTAAAAAACAAGAGCTAAATAATAAGTGGGGGTGAAACTGCCAAACCATGTTTATTTGTACACTTAGGGGCAGATTTACTAAATTCACATGAAGGATTCAAAGTTTGATCGAATTTTTAAAAACATTCTAATTAGAATAAGTTTTTGAAGACCACTTCGACCAGTGAATTTTGTAAATTCGATCGAATCGAATGATTCGAATAAAATTTTATTTGAATATTCAACAATTCAACTGTCGAAATACTTCCCCTTTAAATTTTTATACAACCACCTAGAGTGCCATATCAAAGCTACCGAACTGGATTTCTTTATTTTTGATCAAATAAAAAAATATGATCAATTGAAAAAATCATTCATTTAATCGATTCAAACGATTTATCAATAGATCAAATTTTTCCTATTCGATCGTTCGACCAATCGAATTGCGGTAAAATCCTTCAATTTCAATATTCAAATTCGAAGGATTTTACTTCCCTTCCTATTCACATGGTGCAATTTCAAATTTTTTTCAATTTGATGATAAATAAATAAATGATAAATCTTCCCCTTAGGATTACTTTTTGAAGCAAATTTTTAGCACAAAGATCAAACACAATAAAACCACGAATGTCACGAACTTTGTCTAAAGATCTGTTATTAAAAAAATAATATATGAAAGAAGCACTAAACAATCTGAAAAAAAAAAACCTAGAAAACCTCTACAAATTTAGTTTTTCAATCACTAGCGAAAAGAAAAAGCCTCTAAAAGTCTGAATTGATTACAAAAAGTCCGATAGGATCCATGCAACTCCCATTGACTTCTATCTCTTCGACAAAAATTTGTGAAACAGCAAAACATTTGCTAAATGCATTGAAGTAAACAGGCATCAACAATTTTTTTTAACCTGCAACTTCAAATGCATTTAAGTCAATGGTATGGGAAAGGACTTTTTAAAAATTGTGAAAATTGAGTATTTTGTTAATCTTACTTTTATCAGCCTCGATGTATAATAAATCTTGAACAATTTGAGTTTTTTTCCCAAGAAAAACTGTTTTCCAATTTAAAAAGACTTTTAAAAGAAATATAGAAAAATCATAATTTTTTTGTGAAAAAAAAGAAATTTGAAAGTTAAAGGGGTTATTTACTTTTGAGTAACATTTTTGTATGATATACATGATGAATGATAGTCTGAGAAAAATTGCAATTGGTTTTCATTTGTGCGTTTTGAGTTATTTAACTTTTTATTCAGCAGCTCTCCAGTTTGCAGTTTTAGCAGTCTTGTTTCTACGGTCCACATTACCCTAGTAACCATGAATTGATTTGAATAAGAGACTGTAATATGAATAGAAGTTGGCATGTACAAAATGTGATTAATAAAAAGTAGTAATAACAATACATGTGTAGTCTTACAGACCATTTGTTTCAGAATAGGGTCAGTGATCCACATTTGAAAGCTAGAAAGAGCCAGAAGCTGAAGGCAAATCATTCAAAAACTATAAAGAATGAAGACAAAATGAAATTGCTTATAATGGCCATTCTATGACATACTAAAAAGTGTCTACATAAAGGTGAACCACCCTTTAGTAATATGGCCCCCCTGTGAGCAGTCATAAATGGCCAAAATATAGGAGTAGATTGTTATTTTTGTTCAACAAAAACAAGTCCACCAGGATTATAATGTCTTCTTTTTTTAAGGTTTCTCTCTTACAGTGCATGATTACCAGAAATAGGGGCATAGGGATTTATTTTCAAAAGATTGGATTTTGGGGCTACAACATCACAGCCCTTGAAGCTTAACACTTGCTATCATTGAACATGACCTATCCAAACATGGATAGGGTGGGGAGACAAATGTATATATATATATAAAGATCTCTGAATTAAATGATCATGCAACATAGCCATGACTCTTCCACAATGCTATGCAGTAGCTTATTTGGTAAAAAAAATAGATGTCCTATGGGTGGAACACCACTAACTACAATCTTATTTAATTCCAAAATGATGACACTATTTTTTTATTCTAAAACAAAGATGGAGGATGCAATACATTTAAAGGAAATTTTGTTCTAAGCAACTTTCCAATTTACATTCTTTACAGATTTTTAGTGACTGTTTTTTGTAATTGCTATTGCTACTGAAAGCAGCATAAGTCTGTCTCTTGCTATTCTTTGCACTACTGGTTCAGACCATTGGCAGAAGCCAGCTGATCAACAGGGAAGTGAGGAAGCAGGGACAACATTGGGGGAATTGGAGTCTTGGTTGTGGGACAGCTGACTTCTCAAAGATATCTGAACCAGTAATGCAGAAAGGAACAACTTTATAAATATCTTTAAAACATCAGAAAAAAATATGATAAGTGTATATTGCAAAGTTGCTTAGAATTACTATTTTCCGATGGCAAACATTTGTTTTTGCATTAATATCCCCTATAACGTGAACCATATTACCCTGTTAAATTCCCTTTGAGCCATTACTCTTAAATTGCAGTGTCATACCCCTCCTCAATCTATAAGAGATCTTATTAACATTCCAAGTGATGCATGCACATAAAACATTTATAAACCTCCTAAATGGAACTATAATAATCAATGCCTCTTGAAGCAACAACCATGGCCAAATAATGGCTAACCAAGTGAATGAAACATTTATTAGATATCTATATATTATTTTAATATCAGCATACAACGGTTTTATTTGGATCATGTGGCTAAATTCATACACTTTTATCTGTTTTAAGAGTTGTCAATAAAACATGCATGTGCTGTGCAACTGAGCACAAAAACATTCTGTCAGACCCTTATATGCTGACAGAATTGTCAAAAGCAGAAACATGCTCTGTGAGTTGTAGAAGTATAACATTTAAGTCTTAGACAGACTGCTCTGACTGCTACTTGTTAAATAACGCAGAGTTTCCTTGGCAGCGTTCCTCTTTTTGATGCCTAGGGATTTCTAAAACAAATTGAATGGGGGTTCCTTATGACCCCATTATACTTAGGGGGAAGATCATATATTCCCCACAAAAATGGTGGGTTATAATTTGGCAACTTATTTTCTTACTCAGAAACATGAATCTATTATGGGTGTTGCTATGCTGAAGGCTATAAGTACATTATAACTTTAAAAAAAAAACAATGCATTGTTTAATTTCCAAGTCCCAACTTTGTACCCACAGAGAATAATGCAAAAGAAATAGTGTTATATGAACACTTAACAAAAAAAATCTCCTTGGCCTTTGCTTTCTTCTTAGTCAACCACAGTATCTGCTCTACAGGCATACTTGCATCCTGAACCATCAAATATACATGATCTGACTGCATTTAAGTCAATATGCACATGTTGCTGTTTATTAGAGTTATTTGTAATATGTAAGTTAGAAAACATATTTCCATGATATTTGTTCCCAAAATGTCTCAGTTCCTCAAATAAGTGTGCCAACGGTGGAGTGCCTATGTAACATACACCTGAATATAACACGGCCAAAAAACTTGGGGTTTGGCTACAGGAACTAGAAACTGAAAAAGTGGCTGCTAGCTTTCATGAAGGTATAAATTAAATTTATTTACAAAATTAAATAGTATATGTAACAGCATTCTTTAGTTTGAGGTAAAATAATCATATGCTTTATATGAATGTGATAGGTAAAGAAGCTTTGTGTTAAAAGCTTGTGGTATCCAGTAAAATTCCCCAAAGATTGTCAGAAATGGTTTTTATAGTAGAAAAATGGGACCCTAATAACTATAGATACTGGAGGATGATATTTAATATTTCACTTGTATCTATCCTTGATTATAGGGCCCAACATAGGTTTTTTTCTATATTCATGATTTATGTGGCATTTTGATTATTACTGGGAGCAGTGTAGAAATCAAGACACCAAGCATTCACTTCCCAGGGAAAAATGTTTCCTATAAAAGAGGTTCACCCTGTACCTATCTGATTTAAACAAATGGGACCGTGCTGCTGAGGTGTAAGGGATTTATGATGGGATTTGTTATAAATGACCAGACACGTGTTCACAAGGATTTATGCTTTCCTGGTTTTTTCTTCTATGATTGTTAAAATTTGCTTAATGCTAACATTTGGTCACATAAACCTATACATATTGTTACGAGTATGGAATATATTTGAGAACTGGGGTTTTCCAGATAAGGGATATTTCTGTAATGCAGAGCACATTGTCTTTAAGTTAGTTAAAACATCTCACAGTATAAAATCACAATAATATTTGGTTGTCATTGACATAGATTTAGATTAGCTAAGTTACCTTCAAGTACTGTCTTTTTATTATAGAGAAAAATAATAAGTCAACAATTAAGATTTTGTGTTTATTTATGTAGGACTTTTTGGGAAATAGTCATAGTTCAGACCATTCTGGATATGATATCAGTTTCAAGATAAAAGATCCAATTTCATTATTATTATTATTATTATTATTATTATTAGTAGTAGTAGTAGTAGTAGTAGTAGTAGTAGTAGTAGTAGTAGTAGTAGTAATTAGTAGTAGTAGTAGTAGTAGAAGTAGTCTTGGTTGTAGTAATATTTAAGCTTTTAATACAAAGATTTGTTAATGACCTCTATCATTTTTATTTTTTTAATATAGATATTTTGTAATTATGGAAAAGTGGCATATTTCCTGATGCATGCACCAATTGAATGTAATTATATAGTATTATATATAATATTATATATTATATTATTTAAATATTTATATTTTCTATTAAATAATCTACTAAAAAAGACAAAGTGTAAATTTTATTCATGAAAGACCTGAGATGAGAAGATAGATTGTGATTTGTTCACCACAGAAATCATCAAACTTATCCTGAAGTATTGTAACAGTCCACAAAGAGTCCATGGACAGTGATGTCATGAATAGCTACAGATGAAGCCACTTTGGATTGTGCATTTGACACAGAATAACTTAACTCAGACATCCCATTTAACTCACTTATCACAGAATATTGTGTCACAGCATCCCATCCAATTAAAGAGTTCACCATTGAAAACAATGGTGCTTTGGTATGCTAATGAAAAGGTTAAATGCATTAAATGAGTTAAGATAACTTTAGATAACACAGTTTCTTCAATTAACTCTGAGTCCAGATTAGTGATGGGCTAATCTCCCGAGATTCGCTTCGCTGAGAAATTTGCGAATTGGCGAAAAATTTGCGAAACGAGTCGCTTTTGACGCGTGTCGCTTCAACCTTGGCGCGTCGCGTAGTTTCCGGCGCGCGCTGTTCTCGTCGCGCCGCATCAAAAACGATGCGCAACTCGTTTTTCCGGCGAATTTTCGGCAAGCAAAATTTCGCTGGCGATTCGCGAATTTATTCACCAGCGGCGAATCGCGGGAATTCGCCGCGAATTCGCCCCTGGACAATAAATTCGCCCATCAATAGTCATGATGCATTTAACTCACAAATCCAAGTGGCTGCATCTGTATATTATGCCTGCATTTATCCTCAAATATTGTGCCACAATGTCAGGTGCAAAATGTGCCCTATGACCTTTTTGTTATTCATTGAAACAAAATAATGTCTACAAGGCCAACAGGAAAGTATGACCATGGCTACATAGAGTTTGTTATTTGGATTATTTAGATTGCTACAGTCCATTGAATACAGAGAGCATCAGTATGTAGGATAGCATTAAAAACAGACAATTTTCATTTAAAATGTTTGTTGGATAATGTCCTTTATATTGAATATTGTACTTATATAACAATTTTGAAAAACTATTTGAATTTGAAGTTCATTTTACCAACTATACAGCAAAAAAGCTTGCAGGACAGCAAATCCCTAAAAATGCAATTTCTAATGCTTTTTTTAGCTATCCTAAATGTTCTTGCAGATGCTTGGCCCATCTCCTAACTCATGCTAATTATATTCATAATTAAATGTTAAACAAGATTTGACTGAAGCCAACTGGCTTGCACAGGTGTCTCTGTGTATGAATGGCTTACTGCATATCCAATAAATCTTTTGACCCCAATGGGCGTCTTCGAATGAGCCAATCAAGGTATAAAATCCAGTGTGGAGAATAAAAATGTAAATGAATTGCACTGGAAGTGAACTAGAGGACACTGTGAAATGCCAAACCTATAAACAAGAAAAAACACAGAAACACAGCATGTAAAATATAGGCATCTGATATCAATGGGGCAGATTTACTAAGGGTCAAAAAAAAAATCAAAATTCGACCATGGAATAGTGGAATAATAGTGGGGAATTAAAAAATTTGAATTCAAATTTTTTTAGTGCAATTCGATCTATCGAATTTTCGAATGATTTTTAAACGATTGATCTCAGGGAATGATCCCCATTTCGGTAGTAGGTGATCGAATTCAAATTTAAAGGGGAAGTATTTGATAATATTCGAATATTCGAATCATTCGAATTCAAATATTCAATGGTCGAATTTGGTCGAATGTACGTAATTTGCATATTTGAAATTCGAATTCGTATCTTTTTGAAAATTCTACTGAATATTCAAATCCTTCATGTGAATACATGTGAGTTTAGTAAATCTGCCCCATAATATGTTCTGAAAGATCAGAATAACAGGGAATGAACAGAAGTTTCTTTTCACTTCAACTGCCTCATCTGCCAATGAACCATGAATTGGCCAACATGGTGCATATTTATAGATAACAGTGTGGGGGCACCACACACATATTTAAGTTTCATACAATATTAGTGGTAAGTGTAGGGCTGGCTTTAGTCTGAAAAGTAAGTGTGTATAGCATTTTACTGGGAGCACTACTGTACCTATTTTAGCTCCTAGTAATTATTGAGCCCAAGACAATGACTTACTTTACTTTTCCCATACAAAAACAAAAAATATTTATTACTATTCATTTAGAGGCCAATAAAAAAGCTTGGTATTAGTGATGGGCGAATCTGCGAAATTCGTGAATTGGCGAAAAATTTGCGAAACGAGTCGTGGCACGTTTTTGAAGCGCATCTCGTTGTTTTTTACTTGTCGTGTCATTTTTGACGCATTGTGGCATTTATGACGTGCGTCACTCACGCGCAGCTCGTTTTTTTTTTTTGCCGCCAGCAAATTTTCGGCAGGCGAATTTTCGCCGCAAATTCACGCCTGGCGAATAAATTCGCCCATCACTACTTGCTACCTATTAAAAGTTTTCTACTTGTCATTCTGTGTGTGAAGTTTAGGGGCTAGTCATAAAAAAAATGTCATCCAAATGGCGTAATTAAAGTTGATGCAACTTTTTATTTGTAATAAGAGCCCTGCTTTTCATTTATTTAACTCAGCTGCCAAAATCTCCTGGGATTTTAACACATTTTACTACAATTTTGCTTGTTCTATGTCTCCTTACTTCTTTAAGAAGCAATAACTTTTGAACAAAACATGTGAATCTTTACTTTACCAAGCAGAAGAAGCCTTGAACCCTAAACCAATATTTAGCCCTTATAATGTACCTTTCAGCCCTTTAAGCTAAGGGGCAGATTTACTAAGGGTCAAATTTTGAAGTTAAAAAACTTCAAAATGTAACCATAAATTTTTTTAAAGGGCATTTTGAATTGAAAATGGACATCAAAATTAAAAATTAAAATTTTTTAATTTCATTTGAATTTTCACTTCGACCCTTAGTAAATCTACCCCTAAGTGTTTATGCACCTTTTCTACTTAAACCCAACTAAAAAAGACGTTACTTAAACTCAACCCCATGAGCATAAGAGTATAAGCTATATATATATATTCATACCTATATTAACATAATTGCATTAAATAAAATTCTTTACTATGCCTATGCTCATTTGAGTAATTCACTTACCAAGGAAATCCTTCTTAAACTGTCAGAATATTGTGAAGCAAATACAAAGGGTTATAACCCACTGAGTTTATAATATAAGTTTTGGTGCTTCAGGTCAGATCTGACCAAAAGTCTAAGGATATGAAGCTTTTTATCTAATAGTTGTACAGGTCTGATCTTCCAAAACAGAATGGCTTCCAAACATAGAGAAGACAAAGCAAACCTTTTCAAAGAGAAAAAACTGTTAAACCTCAGTACTGAATTAATATATTTATGGTTATTATACCAGTGTAAAATGAGAATATATGAAATGTTAAAAATATGCTCCTTGTGATTCAGTTTAATGGTGCAGTCATTATTTTGTCGTATTTGTCACACTATTAATTAGTTTAGTTCAGAAACCAAAGTGAAATATGGACCAGTCAACACAATGCATTTTATAGGCTTGTTTTTTCCAAGTCTGTGACAGTACGCCTGTGTTAGTGTTCAGTATGTGCTTGAATCCAAGCTTAGTCCTCAGGTGGATCTGTAGTTCCTGTGCATTCATTCTCGAAGCTGTTATTCTGGAAGGGAATGCAGGCAGCTGTGTTTACAGCTCAAGTCTTGGCATGCATTTACCAGAATCTATTATTCATATCATTCAGTATCAGAGAGAGATCTCAGACCACCTGTCTATCTGACAAATTCACCCTTTTGTGAGCTTTCTGTTCATAGCAAATTATGTTCACATTGATGAATTGAGTTTTTATGAGCAATGCTAACTAACATTCTCACAGAAGGCCAAAGGCACTAGACTGAAAGTGCTTCTGGTCCACACATAAGTGTTAAAAAGGAGGAAAACGTTGATACTTTTAAATCATTTGATATAGGACAGTAGGTGCAACATTTGGCTGTTTCCTTTTAATTCAAATTTTGATCTTTCAATGAATAAATGTAAATAACCTTTTAGCAAATGCATTTATTTAGGGGAATATCAAATATTAATATTTGCACTAACAGGTACGTATTTTGTCATTTACTTGGCTTTACTTGGAAATGAACAAGTAGATTAACATGTCATATATGCTCTGGAAAAACTTTATATTGTCAACCCTGATAGTTTTCCAGTATCTTTTTATTTTATGGAAGTGATTGTTGTGGTTCTCTCCACTTCTCAAGATGCTGGTTGTGGTACAAAATAAACAGATAAGCACAGAAAAAAATATATCTGTACCCCTTTTCCTATAACAGTGACCCTAGAACTAAAGATATGTGTGATAAGGCTCTGGTGGGGAAATTATATACAAATGGAATACAAGTATGTGACCTGTTATCCAGAATGCTCTGCAAATATCCCTATATTCTGTGTTGTTTTTTCAAATATTGGTGTCTTATGTAACTGTTATGGGCTACAATAGACAAGGAAGCAGCTAGAACCTCAGCATTAAATGATTTGTCCATTAATGACACAGGAACTTTATGTTCGCTTCTTATTTCTGAATATTTAAGAAGTAGCAAAGATTATCTCCTACATTATATTCTACTGTAACAAACAATTGGCTTTGACTGGCACCCACTTAGTCCCAAATTTTTCTGTTGGTAAACACAATGAAAGTGGTCACAGAACTGGACAAACAACAAATAACAAGTCGACTGTGTATGCTCATTTTTGTAATTTACAAGGGCATGACTTGCCTACTTAATTTTCCACACCACAATTCAGTCTTGAAATTCATTATATCACGTTTAGTACAAACAGGAACTTGTGTTTCTGCCAATATTTAAAACATGAGATCATTTTCTCTTAAAATAAGGTTGATAAGATCTAGTGTATGGATACAAAGCCTGAACCCATAGGCAATAATTAACATAATAATAACATTAATATTGCTGAAGCTTAGGATAATTAGTTATTGGACTCTCTGTAGTTTGGTGTACAGTATCTACAAAATTTAAACAAATTGTAAAGTAATATGAATTATATTTATAAACTGGGCTAAATCTATGATGTATTTGTAGTTAATACATACAGTTCTTGGGATTTTCATATGTTTCAGATCTCATCTATACGAAAATTAGAGCTATCAGATGCATATAACATTACAATACAATACAATACATTATCCTGATAAAAACTGGAATACAAGTCTGGCACCTTTTAATGGTTTATTCCAAGCCAGAAGAATTATAGTCAACTGGTAAATCAGACCTGGAATTTTTCAAAATGAGATATTAGCAGTCAACTAATGGCTCGCAAGCAACGTGTTGCACACCGTCCCCTTTAATTTTGCTCCCAATGGATTGAAAGTAGGAGATTAGTTTTAAATTTTTGGAAACATAAAGCTGTGGTTTTACTCCATGCAAAGCCATGGCACTAGTCCACATGAGGCTACCAAAAAGCCAATCTCAGCTCTCATGTGACATCCCCAAGGATCTTTTTCATCAACACTTATTACATCTGAATGTGACTTACATGTAAAAAGGTTGGGGATCCCTAGCTTAAAGTTACTGCTAGAAGGAATAACCTATGAAAAGATAAAAGTTTAAGGGTATATATATATATATATATATATATATATATATACCCTTAAACTTTTATAAATGTCTCCTTCTATCTAGGTATATATACCTAGATAGAGCAAGCTACACAAGACCTCGGACGAGCGCTCTGTGGATTGACTGGTAGCATGGAATCCTGTGAAGCCCAGCAGACAAATTTTGGCCTAGCCCTTACGTCCTTTTAGACAGGCTGTCTGCTTTTTGACTGACTCCACCATCCGCTTCGACTCGACATTCGGAGTCTTTCACTCACATCTCCGAACCCAGTATCCCAGCGCCTCCTCTCTACAGTACCGATCCACAATCTGCAGAGGGTTCCTGAACCAATGCGAAATTCAATTCACTCTGCTCCCCAGTCAGTATACTTCTGAACACGCTAAAGTGGGATAAATCATTACCTGTCTGTCTGTAAAAGCTCTTGAATGGGCATCTTCTCCATGTGGGAGAAGAAGGATCCACTTTTTGACAATGCTAATGCCTTTATTCTGGAGTTGCAGACTATACAGATGCAGCCACTTGGATTTGTGTGTTAAATGCATCATGACTCAGGGTTAATTGAAGAAACTGTGTTATCTAAAGTTATCTTAACTCATTTAATGCATTTAACCTTTTCATTAGCATACCAAAGCACCATTGTTCACAATGATGAACACTTTAATTAGATGGGATGCTGTGACGCAATTTTCTGTGTTAAATGAGATAAGTGTGAAGTCTGAGTTAAATTATTCTGTGTCAAACACACAATGCAAAGTGGCTTCATCTGTATATGATGCTCCTAGTCGGGCCACATCTGCCTCCTCTTGGTTAATGCAGATTATCAAGGGACTCAGACAGTGCCTGATTATGCTGTAGAGTTTCGCACATTGATGGCTGAGACAGGTTGGAACAATGAAGCCTACCATGCTGCTTTCTACAATGGTCTCTCTATTCGCCTGAAGGAAGATCTTGTCTACCGTGAGCTGCCTACGCGTTGGGAAGATCTTGTCACTTTGGCTATTAAGGCGGACACCCGTTTAAGAGAGCACCAAGCAGATAAAGATTGTGTCAAGAATTCCCATCCTCCTCTGGCTCCTTGCTTCCAAAAATCCTTGCTTCCTAGCGAATCTTCCTCCACAGCATCTTCTCCTTCCACTCTTCCTGTTATTATTGTTGATGAACTAATGCGGTTAGGCCAGACACGACTCTCCAAACAAGAAAAATCGAGGAGATGTTCGGAAGGCCTTTGCCTTTATTGTGGGGGAAAAAATCATTCTGTCAACTGCTGTCCTGTGAAGCATACAGATCCGTACCCCCAAAGTAAATTTGGGATATCTTTAGTGGGTGGAGTCACTCCTAGACTCCAAGCAAACACTCACCAATTCTTTCTCCCTTTGCAGATCCGGCTCTTCATAAGACTATCCAAGTATCAACTGATTTTGGACTCTGGGGCTGCTGGCAATTTCATGGACGTTACTTTGCCAAAGAGAATGATATCCCTATATTCCCTATGCCCTCTCCTCTACGGGCACAACCCCTCCATTGACTGGTCCTCTGGTCAAGTCTCTCTTCGGGGTTCATATTGTCAACAGCATTTTCTTCATGCTATCCCTATCTCCTCGACAGAAGAAAACCCCTTCCCACAGTTTACTGTGGTGGAGCATCCTCCGGAGGAGCAAGATTCAGTATCTCCTTGTTCTAGAATCATTATTTCCCCAACCCACTAAAATGGCTACCTCCCAGCTGGTTGTCTCTATCTCTGGACCAGCCAACCCTCAGCAACTAGGTCTCCAGCGGCTTCTGCTGCCTTCAGTTCCAGAGGGATTCCCCCAGCAGCCTCCACTGTCTACAGCCCCCAAGGTGTCTTTCCCATTGCAACTGCTGTCTACTGCTCCTGATGTCTGTGCTGTTCATACCCATGCCGGCTACCCTGCAGCTGCCTGTCGGATCCCCAGCAGCCGCCTCCTGCTTTGTTGTTGATCACCCAGCTATCTACAGTGCCAAGTATCCCCAAAAACCCAGTCTTGGTGGTCCAGAGGCCCCCCATGGGGAAGGGGGTAGTGTAACGATCACTGCC
Organism: Xenopus borealis; assembly: GCA_024363595.1. NCBI lineage: Eukaryota > Metazoa > Chordata > Amphibia > Anura > Pipidae > Xenopus > Xenopus borealis. The sequence goes on from CM044448.1 coordinate 54,326,551, forward strand.
TCTCCCTGGTGGTGCTTCCAAGATGGCGGCACCCATGGCCGCCACATGAGTAACGGCGCCAGCGCAGTTACGTCAGCAAGCCCTATCAGATGCAACACACTGAGTCATAATTCCTGCACCCAAAGTGGCGCTAAATTTCATAAAAAAGAACACCCTGGACAACAGAATGGTGCCCGATTAAAGGACCCATTAGTTAGTGTTCCTGGGTGTTATTGTTATGGCCTTGTAATTTCTGGACTTTGACCTTGCTTTTTCTGCCTGCCTATAGAATTATGACCTGGACTTTGACCACGTTATTTGCCTTATCCTTGCCTGTGCCTTGTTTTGGACTTTAACCCCTTAGCTTCCTCCTTGGTCCCGACTACTCTCCCTTGGGAGCGGATATGCCCCCTGACAAATGTGAAGTTTCGTCCTGGCTGATGGACGCTGGCGAATTTTTGCTAACATTACTTCGGCAATGAGAGCAATTCAAAGCAAAGATGCTCTAGAGCTCAATTCTGCCTAGCCTAACTTCATTAGAGGCAACTTCATTAGAGGCTAATTTGCATACAGGGATAAATTTAAAGTTGAATGCACCTCTTTATGTTACCTGTACATCTAATACATTTACACTGATACAGTGCCACACATAAGGTTAATGGTTTCATTAAGGAATGTTGGCCTGGAACATAGTATTTGTACCTGGATAGAGAACTGGCTAAAATATAGACTAAAAAGAGTGTTGGTAAATGGAACATTTTCTAATTGGACCAGTGTTGTTAGTGGGGTACTGCAGGGCTCTTACTGGGTCCCTTGCTTTTCAACTTGTTTATTAATGACCTGGATGTGGGCATTGAAAGTACGGTTTCTATTTTTGCAGATGATACTAAATTGTGCAGAACTATAGGTTCCATGCCGCATACTGCCACTTTGCATAGTGATTTATCTAAGTTGGGAAACTGGGCAGCAAACTGTAAAATGAGGTTCAATGTTGATAAATGTAAGGTTATGCAAGTTATACACTAAATTGCAGTGTGTTGGGAGTTTCCTTAAGTGAGAAGGATCTTGGGGTTTTATAGATAACAAGTTGTCTAATTCTGGGCAGTGTCATTCTGTAGCTACTAAAGCAAATAAAGTTCTGTCTTGCATAAAAAAGGGCATAAACTCAAGGGATGAAAACATAATTATACCTATTTATAGATCCCTAGTGAGACCTCATCTGGAGTATGCAGTGCAGTTTTGGACTCCTGCCCTTAGGAGGGATATAAATGCAGGAGAGAGCGCAGAGACATGCAACTAAACTGGTTAGAGGAAGACGTAAATTATGAACTGTCCAGGTTGGGTTGTTTAGTCTGGAAAAAAGGCGCTTGCAAGGGGACATGATTACACTTTACAAATATATTAGAGGACATTACAGACAAATATCAAGGGACCTTATCCATAAAGAGGATCACCGCACCAGAGGCCACCCCTTCAGACTTTCATTTTAAGCAGCATAGGTGGTTCTTCACAGTGAGGACAGTGAGGTTGTGGAATGCACTGCCACGTGATGTTGTGATGGCTGATTCTGTTAATGCTTTTAAAAGGGGCTCGGATGATTTTGTGGACAGACATAATATCAAAGGCTATTTTGATACTAAACTCTACAGTTAGTACAGCTATGGGCATATATGATTTGTGTGAAAGAGTGGAGGGGTGTGTGTGTATGCTGGGTTTTAATTTGGAGGGGTTGAACTTGATGGACTTTGTCTTTTTTTAACCCAATTTAACTATATAACTATGTAACTATACTGTAACAGAGCTCTATCCCAGTAGTATGGCTGTATATGATGGTAGGTATATAGCACCCAGCTTGAGGTATTGGCTCCTTTAAATCTCCAATGTAAGACAGGCTAGGACCTTGAAGCAGTGCTAAACTAGTATGCTGCCCAATTAGTCTGTAGGTGGGGCTGTTTAAGGGAGCCTGGCTGTGCAGTTTGGGGTTGGACTGGGAGTCAGAGTGAAGCTCTGAACACACGCTGTGATTCTGAACAAATGGTGCATGCCACTGGAACTCCCAAGAGGGACTGCCTTGTGATAGCAGTAAGGAGTTGTTTCTGCTTTCTATAAAACTACAGACTAGTGAGGTTTTCGACTTATTGTTTAATGATCTACAGATGAAGTCACTTTGGATTGTACATTTTACACAGAAAAACTTAACTCATCTATCCCATTTATCCCACTTAGCACAGAATATTGTGTCACAGCATCCCATCCAATTAAAGAGTTCACCATTGAAAACAATGGTGCTTTGGTATGCTAATGAAAAGGTTAAATGCATTAAATGAGTTAAGATAAGTTTAGATAACACAGTTTCTTCAATTAGCCCTGAGTCACGACGCATTTAACTCACCAATCCCAGTGGCTGCATCTGTACCACAGAACGTGTGATCATTTAAGTTTGTTTTTGAACAATAAACCCAAGGGAGGAGCCTGTCCATTTTGTTGCAAACCTAAGCCTTCTGTCTCCTCTGTAAGAACTTTTAACTGAACCCTACCCGCTGTTATGAGTAATTCCCCACAAATGCTGGAGGATAGCTAAGGACTATAACAGGTTAAAAAATGGGATACTCCACTGTTTGGTTGTCACATCAGCCATGCAAGCTCAAAGGGTGCACAAGTTGTCATACCAGCAGGAGAGGTCCCCCCATGTTCAGATGTATGACTTAATTCATCTTATGAAAAAGTGGCTGCAGCCAGAATCCCTGTAAGCTCCTCAAATTGTGGAAAAGGTCACCGTGGATCGATTTCTGAGAGCCCTTCCACCAACCTTGAGGAGATGAGTCATGCAGATTCTCAGGCAGCCGATCACTTGTTGGAAATGGTATAGTGCTATATTGCTGCTGAGGACAACTTAAGATCATTTCCACTACAGCACAAGCCAGCCACAAAACATCCCTCCATCCAGGGCCAGATTTACCTAGCAGGCACCCCTAGGCCGATGTCATTCATTGCCCCTGTCCCCTCCCTTTTATTTGCTCAAATTTTCATGATCAGGACAGATCAATGGGAATTGGCCCAGAATTGGCCCACAGGAAACTGAAATTTTTGAACCAATGTGGGTGTGGTTGGGCAGCTTGCCACCCCCTAAAATTCTGCCACCCTAGGCCGGGCCTAGGTGGCATCTCCACAAATCCAGGCCTGCCTCCACCAGGTCCACAGGAAAAGCCAGTGAGTTGGTGGCTCAGGACACCGGGGCTGACAAAAGCCTATAGATTGGCCTAAAGGAGCTGACAAAACCCAGCTGTCCCCTCCAACTAAGGGTCGAGGCCAAGTGCAGTGCTGGCGGTGTAATGAGTGGGGACATGTTGCTGCCAGGTGGCCACTACCTGTTGGATTGTCACTCAGCGGGTGTCATTATTTGCTCATAGGAAAGAAAGTGTAAATGCACTCACTGGCCTTCCAATGCAGCAGAGCCTGGTGCTCAATCGGAGCCGGCACTCCCCTGAATCCAATGTTGACAAACGAAATAAGAAAGTGGCATACAGAAGCCAATGCAAATGGGGATATACTGTACCACTAACATGTTTAATTCGTCAATAGTGATGGGCGAATTTATTCGCCAGGGGCGAATTCGAGGCGAATTCCCGCGATTCGCCGCTGGCGAATAAATTCGCGAATTGCCAACGAAATTATCGCTTTGCGAAAATTCGGCAGAAAAACGAGTTGCGCGTCGTTTTTGACGTGACGCGCCGAAAACGACGCGACGCACCGAAAACGACGCGACGCGCCAAAGTTGACGCTTCAAAAGGCGCGTCAAAAGCGTCCCGCGACTCGTTTCGGGAATTTTTCGCCAATTCGTGAATTTCTCTGGAAATTCGCAAATTTTTCAGCGAAGCGAATCTCGGGAGATTCGCCCATCACTATTCGTCAAATGATGTACAACATTTCGGGGGGCTGGCTCCTTCAGGGGTATAAGCCCATTTGCATTAGCTCCTGTGTGCTGGTTTCTCATTTCATTTGTCATCAGTGTTTGCTCACTCTGTGTGCACCACAGACACTGAGTTGCATATGGTGGTGGTGAGGGTGGGTGGAAAGTCTGTTCAAGCTCTGTTGGATTTCTGGAGCTTAGTGACCATGCCAGTCTGGTGAGACCAGACAAAATTAATGACTGTATTATTAGGATGTTCTGCATTCATGGAGACTCTAAATGTTATCCCACTCCTATAATGACATTTGAAACTGTTACCGGTACTATCTGTCATGAAGTGGGTGTTTCCCCTGTTTTCTTGCATAGTGTAATCTTGTGACAAGACTTTCCCATCTTTTGGAAGCTCTGGGGACAGGAAGCTTCTCCACAGGGGTCTGAAAAAAAAGCTTCCTAAGGATGCACCTGGGGTTTGTGAACCTAACTCAGAGGTAGTTACTGAAGGGGTGACCATGATTGAAGTAGATCATTTTCCCCTAGAGGTACTAGCAAGTGAAAAAGAGTTGCCCTCCAAAGCATTTGATATGCCAGATATGGAACGGCCCAAATAAGGACCCTACACTGAACAGGCCCTGGAAAAATGTTAAGGTAATTAATGGTGAACCTCAAAAACCTGGTGCTGAGAATGTCTTCCCACATTTTTCTGTCAAAATTTACTTTATCAGGTTGACAAAGTCAACAAGTGCTGTTAGAGCAGTTGTTAGTGCCCCAATCCCATCAGCAAATGGTCTTGGACCTGGCCCACACTTACCACCTGGGTGTTCACCTCCATCAGGAGAAAACCCAACAGCGAATTTTACAAAGGTTTTATTGGGTATTGTGTCTCTTGCCCGGAATGCCAGCTGTCTGTCCCTGCACCTAACTTCCGTAACCCTCTAGTGAAATTGACTATCATTGAGGTCCTGTTTGAAAGAATTGCAATGGACTTGGTAGGGCCACTGTTAAAGTTCTTGTAGTTATGGATTATGCTACATGGTACCCCGAGGTGTTTATGAAACACAGTCTCCAAAAGTATTGCTAGAGAATTGTTCTATATGTTTACCCATACTGGCATTCCTAAAAAAAAGTCCTCACAGACCAGGGTACACCCTTTATGTCTAGGGTTATGAAGGACTTCTGTAAGTTGCTGACAATTAAAAAGTTAAGAGCTTCTGTGTATCACCCCCAGACCAATGGGCTGGTATAGCGCTTTAACAAAACCCTGAAAAACATGTTAATGAAGGTTATATATAAGGATGGGAGGGATTGGGACTGCCTCTTATCATACCTTGTGTTCTCCATTAGAGAGGTTCCCCAGTCATCCACTGGTTTTTCACCCTTTGAGCTACTGTATGGTCACCACCCCAGTGGTCTCTTGGATGTAGCAAAGGAGACCTGGGAACAAGAGGTAACGCTCCACAAGAGTGTAGTGGAACATGTTACACTCATGCAAGGTTTGCTGCAATCATGTCCAAAGTCAGGGAACAGATGCAGCAAGGACAGGAAGCTCAAACTCATGTGTACAAATATTTGGCTATGGTTCGTACTTTCAACCCTGGGGACCAAGTGTTGGTTCTTGTCCCAACAGTTGAGAGCAAGTTCTTGAATATGAAATAATCGAGAAAATAGATGAGGTGAATTATAAAGTTTACCAACCAGATAAGAGGACGAAAGAACAACTACTTTACCATTTAAATTTAATAAAGCCCTGGAAGGATAGAGAAGTTCTCACAGCTATAGTTCAACCCCTGCCTCCTACCCAGGGTTAAAAAAGGTAAAAATAGCTGAAACTTTGTCAGACCCACAAAAGCAGGAAGTCAGGGAGTTTCTGCAAATAAACACTAAGATGTTTTCTGACATACCAAGTTGTACAAATCTGATAAAGCATGATGTCATTTTTCAGGTCCGGCTTAAGCCCTATGGGATCCCAGAAGCCTGTAGACAGGCAGTGGACGAGGAATTGCAAAGGATGCTGGATTTGGGGGTAATTGAAAAGTCTTTAAGTGAGTGGAATAGTCCCATTGTGCTGGTTCCTAAACCAGATGGGGCCATATGATTTTGCAATGACTTCAGGATAGTAAATGAAGTCTCAAAGTTTTATGCTTACCCTATGCCAAGAATTGATGAGTTGATTGATTGAATGACTAGGCCCTGCTGGGTACATGACAACTCTTACCTACCTAACTAGGGGGTATAGGCAAATACCAATGTCAGAAACAGCTAGGGAGAAAGCATCCTTTTATAAACCAAAAGGGTATGTACACATGCTCTTCGGGCTCCAGGGAGAACCCAGCCACATTTCAAAGAATTATGGACCACATCCTTAGGCCTCATAAGCATTTTGCCTCTGCTTATGTGGAAGACATCGTCATTTTTAGCAGGGATTGGCAGACACTTCCAAGAGTACAGGCCATCCTAAATTCCATCAGAGAGGCAGGCCTAATGGCAAATCCCAAGAAATGTGCCATAGGTCTGGAAGAGGCCTGGTATCTTGGTTACACTAAAGGGCGAGTTGTTATCAAGCCTCAAGTGAACAAGGTGGAGGCAATTAAGGATTGGCCCCAAGCTCTCACTAAAAAGCAGGTCTGTACTTTTCTTGGTATGGTGGTCTATTATCGAAGGTTCATCCCTAATTTTGCTACCAGGGCTGCTCCCTTGACCAACCTGACCAAAGGGAAAGGGTACACAATGGGGGGGTCTTGAGGCAGAGGAGGCAATTCAAGAGTTGAAAGCGGTTTTATGTCAAGATCCAGTGTCGGTCGCACCAGATTTCAGAAAAAAATGTGTGGTACAAACTGATGCTTCTTTTGTTGGTTTAGGTGCGGTATTGTTACAGTTAGTTGAGGGAGAATAGCACCCAGTAGTCGACCTTAGCATGAAGTTGACCCCTGCTGAAAAAAATTATAGTATTGTGGAGCGGGAGTGCCTGGCAATTAATTGGGCCCTGGAAGCTTTAAGGTATTATTTTCTGTGCCGCCAGTTTGTGCTCATTACGGACCACTCTCCCTTAACCTGGATGTCACAGGCCAAAGAAAGAAATGCAAGGGTCACATGTTGGAAACTGCAGGGTAATACAGATGCCTTATCAAGGGTCTACTGTATGGTGGCTAATGGTGTCCAAAACCCTGGGTTTGAACAGAGGGGGAAGGTATGTGACAAAGAGCTCTTTCCCAGTAGTCTGGCTGTATATGATGGTACTCAGCTTGAGGTATTGGCTCCTATAAATCTCCAGGGTAAGACAGGCTAGGACCCTGGAGCAGCGCTAAACCAGTACACTGTCCAATTAGTCTGGAGTTGGGGCCTGCTTGTGCAATTTGGACTGGGATTCAGAGTGAAGCTCTGAACACATACTGTGATTCTGAACAAACCGTGTCTGCCACTGTAACTCCCAAGAGGGACTGCCTTGTGATAGCAGTAAGGAGTTGTTTCTTCTTTCTATAAAACTGCAAACCCGTGAGATTTTCAACTTATTATTTAATGACTAGACATTAAGCCCGTTAAATTAACGGGCGCTAGAACATATGTAGTCAAACATTTATAAAAACAGAATTGTTGTAGGTGTATTTTCGCCTGCGCTACGCAAATTCACTAACGTGCGAATTTACACTCGGGTCGGCGAACGGTAACGTATTTACGTTTTTCAGACTGTCGCCCACAATGCTAAAACACACCACAGCGTAAGGGTGCGAAGTTGCGCGTCTATCTACTTTGCTAGCATAAATTATCACTCAATGGGGATTGAACACTAACAGCACTGGTCAGAGACATTTACCTTATACACTTCACCACCAGGCTTCCATGGTAGTTCATTGTCTCTATTCTAAGTATTGGTACTGATAGCATTAGCTAGTGATTGGCGACCTCTAGTGGCCAAAACTGGTAAATTCGGTCCGTACGGAACAAGCGCAGTAGCGCAATTCCACGGACACAGGGACTGGACGCAGAGACACTTGAACTTTATTATATAGGATATACCACAGAACTTGTGATTGTTTAAGTTTGTTTGGTTGGAGCAATCAACCATTCAATCAATCCAATCAATCCATTTTGTTGCAAACCTAAGCCTCCTGTCTCCTCTGTACGAACTTTTACCTGAGCCCTACCGGCTGTTATGAGCAATTCCCCACAACACACACATACTGTACATACAAACAAAATACATGTGATCCTGATCCATTGCAATGACAACATCATCAATGAGGCTGCCATTCCAAACATACATTCTCATTACAATAGTCCTCCCTGCTGTGTTTTAGGCCAAGCTCCATACCACATGTGCTAGTACAAAACAGGATCTATACATTCTCACCAGGTCTGTCAATCCGGGTTAAAGGCTCTGGATCTTTTTTCTGCTTCCATTTTTCTTGCTATGCTATAACTTTCCAATAAGTTGCTTTTATGTTGCCTTCCTACTATGTTGCACTTACTGTTCCTGTTTGATGTTCACCAGTCCCCACTTGTTTTCTGCATCCTTTGAAACATTTTTTCTGTTCCACATTGACACAAATCTCTTTATTCTCCTCATTTTATCTGTTTGGCTAACCCTCTAATGACCTTACAGCTTTGAAATGTGTTTAATGTTCTCCCTGTTGTTATATTTAAACTTTTTAATCAATGTGCCAATTCAGTAAAATAAGGTTACCTTGAGCAGTCTCAATCTTATTATGTGTAACACTTTCAACATCCCTTTGTCAGTGTTACACTCCATATGTGGCCTGGGACAAACCTAAGCCACTCTGCAGTGGTATTGGAAGAGACTGGGTGCCTGTTACTTACTAATGCAGTGCCTACACCTTGCGGGATCTGGGAATGCTCCTACGGGTGACCCCACTAGGAACAAAATAATAATGCCCACACAGTATTGTTTAAACTGAATAACCTAATACATGCAGTACTCCTAACTGGTGGCAATAGGGCCTCGCTAACTAACTTGCTAGTGCAGTATGTCTAGCTAACTAAAAAGGCAAAGTCCTTTAATGTCCTTTAATAAAAAGTCTTTTTATCTACAGCACTCTTTAGGATACTGTCCCTTTAACAGGCTGCTCACACAAATCCTCTTCTGATGCTTTATAGCTCCTTTCAGGTGAGTCCAGCATATTCAGCCATACAGTGCGACTACCAGCTCCTTTGGATGCTCAGATGGAAATCCCCTGTGGGTTGTGCCTGCAGTCTAGATTTCTTTCACAATCTGTGGCTTTCCAGGAACAGTATCTGGCTTCCCTGTGCCAGCCTGATCCAAATGAATGCTTTTGGTGCAGCCTCTCAGCTCTCTGGGACCACCGGTAGCTCTATGGCTTCCTTCTCCGTCCACGATGCAAATCTCTATGCCAGGCTTTCTTCTTTTGCCAGTATCTGTGACTTTCTTTTTCTGACAGCCACTTACTAGCTGCTGTCTCACTTCCTGTGGCACTGACATCACTGAATAGCTGGTTGCTAGGTAACAGCTTACAGCACACAGACACAAGTTGTGTGCTTCTGCCCTTACAGGGATGAGTGCAAGGGGTGTGCACTAATTCCCTACATATGCTAAGGAATGCAACTGAGCACTTAGCAGATATTACTTTTAAGTATAACTTTCAGTTACTATTTTTGGAGTAACTCTGGGTACCTCTTTATTTTAACCTACCTTTCTTTATTTACATATAAAAGCAGCTATTATTCTAATAATATACTACCTATAACAGTCGCTGCCACTGGAGGAGACAAGTTTGATAAAGAAAAATACAAAAACACTCATAAAGTACATGCACCATAGGAGGTACTGCATTAGAGAAAATGTTTAAAAATTATAGATTGCATTTCTTTTGCAACGTTATAAAATGGTAGAAAAAACATCAATATTGAATTTTTTCAAATTCTAATTTAAGAACGTGGATTTTTGAGATGTATCACTTTATAGATATTAGTGGGAGGTGTATATCCAACAGTCTAGCTATTTTATTTTCATTTATTAGTTATTATTATTATTAAACAGACACATTAAAAGAAATAATTTGGACAGTTTCTTTTTTTCCATGACTGGCGAGTTTCTTCTATACAAATATACAAGCAGTTCGGTAAAAATGAGTGTTCATGGGGAAAAAAAACTTTCATTGTGTTCAATTCCAATTTAGATTTTCACAATCAAACAAAAAAAATAAATTAGACAATAAATACATCTCGCTCCACATTTTAGTCAGATATAGTGATGGGCGAATCTCCCGCGTTTCGCTTCGCCGAAAAATTCGAATTGGCGAAAAATTAGCGACAAATTTTTGCTGCTGTTTCGCGAATTTATTCGCCAGCGGCGAATCGCGCGAATTCGCCCCTGGCGAATAAATTCGCCCATCACTAATCAGATAGTAACCCTAGCAGACTTAAACTGGTTTCTACTTTGCTAGTCATTTATTCTGAAGAGCAAGTGCACTCAGAGTCTAAACATTTGCATTCTGTAAATGAGAATTTGATGAGCAAAAATTATAAAATACACATTATGTAATCAGAACTATTTTGTAAATCAATAAAACACTCTTGAAATCAATAAACTTTTGGAATGTTTTAACTAACAAATGTTTGCATATAAATGATTAAAATGCATTAGCTGTCTTGCTTTATAGGAGAGAGAGGAAAAAACATTTTGAGAAAACGAGTGTAGTTGTGTTGCTTAAATCTGTAATTGACAAATTTATTACTGATTCTGTTCGCTCATTTAATATGCTGCATTCTGGAAGAGAAACATTAATACACAATGGCATGCAGAAGATAATTTTAAGACTTTGGAGAAATGAATGCCTTTTAATGTTGCCTGTTTGTCTTATCAGCATGCCACATTATTGTAATAAGTACACTCAAGAATAATTTCTTTTCACATATTTTTACAAATCGTGCCCTTATTTGAATGCAAGTAAATTATCATCTTAAATCTATGAAATGAAAAATATATCAAATTTCTTTATTTCATCAACTATCCTTTCATGTTTAATAAATTACAACTTATATCCTCCAAAACTTTATTTTTCATTAACTAAAAGCAAAAGGATACATTTAAAATCTGAATTACAACCTGAAAGGGCATTTGTTTGCTGCAGATATTTGCTTTTGCCTGTAATATTTGTAAACTTTTTGCATTACAAGGTTAGAACAACGATGTCTGCAGGATTAAGCATAAAGAAAGTTCTGATTTTATTCCCCATAAGAAGGACTAAGGGGCAGATTTATCAAATTCACATGAATGATTCGAAATTCGAATTTTCAAAAAGATTTGAATGTTTTTGAAGACCAAAATTCAATCAAATTAAATGATTCGAATAATTCGAATAAAAATCTATTTGAATATTCGAATATTCAACAGTCGAATAACTTGTCCATTAAATGTTTTATTCGACTGCCTAGTTCGCCAGTTTCAACCTACCGAATTGGTTTTATTTATAATTGATCGAATAAAAAAATTCGATTGAATGGTTAAAATCGTTTGAATCGTTCGATTGCGGTAAAATCTGATTTCAATTCGACCACAATTCGATTAGTTGAATTCGAGGGTGAATTCACCCTCAAATTCGACCAATAGTAAATCTTCCCTTAGTGTGCAACATTGAATAGGCCTGCTATTTTGTAACCTATTTGTGGAGCATTCTCCATAATTTGCACTTTTTTCAATCAGCTGCATAAAAAAGGAATGCATGTGTCAGTACAAAAATTAGTAATTTATCAAATTCCTGAAACTTTAACAATGTTAACGAAAGATTAAAAAAAGAAAATCTTTAACATATTTACATCACATATTTATTTTTATTTTTGGCATTTATGTTTTATATACAGTTCTTCCTGTCTAATTACCTCTGATTTTCACATTTATTTAATTTTGTAGGAGGTTCTTAAAACATTTACATAGTTTCTCTCTGGTGTAGACTTGTGTTTGAAAACATCCCATCTTTGTATATGTACACTGTATGAGAGACTTCATGTTCATATGTGTCAATAAAAGTACAAAAAAGAAAGTTGACGCGACGCGTGTCAAAAGCGTCCCGCGACTCGTTTCGCGAATTTTTCGCCGATTCGCGAATTTCCAAAACAAATAGGGTTCTCTGCAATATATTTTACAATCCTCATTCTAATAAATGGGGACACTAGAAATTAGACTGAGAATGTATTAAAGGGGCTGTTCATCTGAAAATAAATTTTTCAGAATAATCTAGAGATTCATATTGGGAAACTATTTGCCATTGTATGTGTTTTTTAGCTTTTTATTCTGTGGCTTCCTAATTAGCCATTTCAGCAGCTATCCAGTTGTTAGGGTTCAAATTACCTTAGCATCCAGACAATGGCATGAATGAGCTTCTGGAAGATGAATAGGAGAGAGCCTGATTAGAAATATAACAAATAAAAAGTAACAATAACTACACAATTGAAGCTTCATAGGCAGGTCCGCCATCAGAACTCACGTGACCTCGTATTACATAGTATCATATATCAAGTTATGTTGAAAAAGACACATGTTCATCAAGTTCAGTCTATTAAGTCTATATAACCTGCTAACTGCTAGTTGGTCCAGATGAAGGCAAAAAAACATATTTGAAGTCTCTACAATGTGCCTCAGAGAGGGAAAAAAATTCTTCCTGACTCAATTAGACCAGTCCCTATCTAAACTTGTACTATGAGCTTTTATAACTCCCTCACTTGCTAAAAAGTAGTGATGGGTGAATAAATTCACCACGCATGAATTTGCAGCGGATTTCCACGCTGCCAATGAATAAATTTGAAGTTTGATGAAAATTTGCCATCGAAAAATACAGCACAACCAAAAATTTTGTTGCACGACAGAATAGTTGTGCATAAAATTTTTGTGCATCAGAATAGATGCACACATAAATTGTTTGACACCCATTGAATTCCATGCATTTTGCATATTTCTCGCAAATCTTTCTGTAAATTTGTGATTTTTTTGACAAAGTGGTCCAGATTCACACATTACTACTAAAATGCCATCCAACCCCTTCTTAAAGCTATCTAATGTATCAGCCAAAATTCCACATCTTCACAGCTCTCACTGACACCATCTAAAAACAAATGCTCTGTAAAGCTATAAATATATAGTTATTGCCACTTTTTATGACGTATCATTCCATTCAGTCCATCTCCTATTCATATTCCAGTCTCTTATTCAAATCAATGCAGGGTTGCAAGGGTAATTTGTACCTTAGAAACCAAATTGCTGACACAGCAAACAAGAGAGCTGCTGAATAAAAAGCTAAATAACTATAAAACCACAAACAATAAAAAATGAAAACCAATTGATTTTAGCGAGAAAAGCTAGTAACCTTCCAGACTTCTCTCCTGGTTCAAACCCTCTTTGAGAGGCATATAGTAACTTTATTTGGGTTATTTCCATGATCTTATACTTCAAAGCCATTGGGCTTGTATTAAGTGGATATGAGCATTCTCAGATGCCTCAGTCACATATGTGGCCTCTGCCCGCTCTACAGTCTCTGTAGCCTGCTGCACTTGCAATTTAGTATTGGTTCTGTACAATTTAATGGCTTGTATAATATCCCCCCTGGTCACTGCCCTAAAGGCATCCCATAAAGTTGTTGGGGGAGCTGTGCCACTGTTCTCCTCCCAGTATTGCTCTGCAGAGGTTTGGATTTTTCCCAAAACCTCACTTTGCTTGAGCCATAAGGAGTTCAATTTCCACCTTTTAGAGCCAGGGTGTGCATATAGCTGCAACTTAATTAGTAGAGGGTAGTGGTCTGAGAGTGATCTGGTCTCGTGTATGATGTCCACTATTTTAGTTGTCTTGACCAGGGCCAGATTAATCCGCAATAACGCTCTATAAGTCACAGAGTAACAGGAGTATGTTCGGGTATGGGAATTTCTGGCCTTCCATGGATCACAGAGACCTACACTATCTGCCCAACTTCTGTTCAATCGAGTTAAGCTTGTCCAATGATGGAATTAGAAAGCTATTGAAATCACCCACCCAACACTGGGGGAGGGGTGGTATATTGAGCACATTTTGCACAATTTGAGCCAGAAGCTCTATAGCAAAGGCAGGATCAACATACACATTGACCAGTATAAATTCAAATGTCATGACTGTAAAGTGTATAATAACATATCTCCCATAATGATCTGTGTAAATCTGATGTGTAGGACAAAAGCTATGTTCTTTTTCACCAAAATAGACACTCCTCTGACGTGTGAGGAGAAAGTGGCCTGATATGCATGGGCTACCTATCCTCTCTTAAGAGCAAGGACCTTTTGCCCTGTCAGATGCGTCTCCTGAATACAAATAATTTCTGAGGACCATTGTTTCAGTGCTGTGAACAGGAGTGCCCTCTTTATCTTACCATTTAGCACCCTGATGTTCCAGGAAATTATTGATATATTCAACATTTACTCATTCTGAATATATCCTTTTGATCCCACTGTACTTGGGTAATTAAAGATGATAGAAAGAAGGGGAGAAAAGGGGGTAGAGAGATGAAAGACCCGAACAAAGATAGCCCTAGCCCTCCCTGCCCACCCTGCCCACCCTGCAAACTGGACAGATAAAGCAATTGTTTTCGGTGTTTTAACCTTTTATGTAAAACCAAAATACAGTTAAATCAAAACTATGCATATAACGTGTTACCCTTCCTTCTCCAGTTGCAATATCCAGGTCAGAGTTTCCACTTTGAGAGTTGTCTGAGTCTATAATTACCAAACAGGGCCTCAATATCTTATTTGTCCGGATGTGGGATTGTATGCCGCCCAGTCCATCAAGTCGTGGCTTATGCCCGTGAATGTTTGTTTGGCTCGGCATGTATTAGGACGGCTGTCGGTAGTGGATGGTCGTAGGTGATACTTAGTGCCTCTCCAGCCAGTCCATGACTTCCTTGGTGTTTCAAAATATCTCGCAGTGCCTCCATCTATCAGACGAAGTTTCACAGGGAAGACCATAGAATAAGCAATGCCTTTCTCTGTGATTTTTTTCCGAACTTCAGCAAATTTTGCTCTTTGTTTTTGCACCTGAGTTGTATAATCTGGATAGAACATTAGTTTAGAGTTCTTTATCGTTACCACATCTTTAAGCCTTATCTGCCACAGAAGCACCTCTCTATCTCTGTAATTCTGGATCTTTGAGATCATGGTACACGGGGAGCACCAGGTGGTAGTTTACGACCCGAGATTCTGTGCGCACGTTCTATGATAAATAGTGGAGATAGGTGGCCCGCTCCCAAATGAGTGTTTCAAGGAACAGCTCAGGGTTGTTACCTTCCTGGCCCTCCGGTATTTCAATGACCCGGATATTGTTGTGTGTTTGGCAGCCCTCCAGGTCATCTGCTCTGGCTCTGAAGGTTTGTAATTGGTGACGGAGGTCAAGAATAATCTGAGGTACTTCTTTGGTAATGTCCTCCATCTAAGAGAATGTGGAATTCAATATGTAGTTGAACCGCACCTCTCACCTTTCACTGATATCACTGCTTCAGTGGTGCTGATCACTCAGGACGGCCGGCATCCGTCAGCACATAGTAGAAAATTGATGAGAATCGCACACACCGATTACTTTGCAGGTGGGGAGAACCCCTGTTTATTGTGACCACCTGTGCATCAACGTTTCGGGGGAGATTAACCCTCCCTTCGTCAGGATCATCCTGCTGAAGGGAGGGTTAATCCCCCCGAAATGTTGATAAGTAATTTTCTACTCCATCTAAGAGAACCTTCTTTCTGCTTTGGTGGCTCGGTCACTCAGTCTTGGAATAGTAGAGCGAGATCTATTTTCACCTCCTCATTCCTCGTATCTTTCACCTCTACTGCTATTCTTGTTTTTCGGATCACTTGTTGCAGAGTGGGTTCTGAATCCGCTTGTTCTGTCTCCCGCGGCCTGATGGTGCGTTCGGGGCACATAAGTCAGACCTGTGTGACCGGTCGCCATCTTGAGTTTTCTGCCGTACATATTTATCCATTCTGCTTGCTTCTGATTCTGCTGCTTTCTTATGGCCTTCCATCTGTGTGATTGCCCAGCTTATACTTTGCATTCTGGCCTGTTTTCTGTCTCATGGAAGTCTGTAAATGGATAGTATCAGATCAGCTAGCCCGGAGCTCTGCAGGAACTGCAGGAACTGCAGGAACATGTCTGCCTGCATCATTGGTTAGACCACGCCCCCCCATGAAAAAATGTTTAACAAAGTTAAGGAGTGACAGCCCCCTGTGGCCAACTTTAAAAACATAAATAATTACAGCATTTCCAGCCTTATTATATTTTAGACTTTCCTTGTCCTTTAATGAGTTCTGTATAAACAACTTAATCACTTTGCAGAAATCCATTATTCAGGGTGTTTACCTGTGCCCTGTCATCTGATAAACTACCTTCTCCTTATATAATTTCTTGCAGGAACCAATAAATTGGAATATACTTTCAGTTTCTCTGTTTGCCCTGTTGAGATCAATAAATGAGTACTATTCATGTTGAACAGTTGAGAGGGGTGCATTTGTTAAGGGCTAGTATATTTAATTTGTTTATTTGCTGATTAAATGGGTCAGTGATGCCGCAAAATATACTGTATAGTTCAACTTGATTGACAGTTAATTTTTTTCAAACAAAATCCCCTATGTAATTTTATTAACTAATCAGTTCTTAGTGCTGTGATTAAATCAGCACTGCAATATCAATTACTTGATTGCATTAAAAATAACCTTAAATGATATAGAAGAAAAATTTAATTAATATATGGCAGTCATTTTATTTAACTAATTGAAAAAATGTTAAATAATTAATGGTTGTCATTTAACCATATAATTTTACCGTATCATATATCATACAACAACAACCTCTCTGAATGTAATCATACAGTAGTGGCATATAGTGGCATTAACTATGCATCAGATTCTGATGATAAAAGAATTAACAGTATCCAATAAAAGGTTGGTTGGCGAGATGTATTTTAAAATAACGTGAAGTAGCATGCAGAAGGACATGCTCAGTACTCATTTGTTTATCTGAATGATAATATTAATATCGAGTGATTAATTGCAATGACCCAGGTAGTCCCTTCAGCCTATGTACTATTACTCTGTATCAGATTGGCATGAAGATTTGTTTTTTTAGAGAAATATCAGAAAGCAGAAGGTCCTGGGTTGGGGGAGGTGTAAAGAAATAAATCATTGTAGTTTGAGGAACAGTAATCCTTGTTGAGGATTTTGGCTGATTGATATAAATAACATCGTCCCCACCATCTGTCCGAAGAGGGACCTTTCCAGTTAGTGCTAAGCTACAACGGCAGAATAATTAATGAATGGTGTCCTTTGTGCTGGTAATAAAGACAAGACAAATTATGTTATAATCCAACTGCTGCTCATTTGTTACAGCCAAATAAAATGTCAAATAAAAGTGAGGGGGGCAGTGTGTTTGTTTAATAGACTACAAGCTACCTGTTCCTATTGCTAATAGCATATGAATGTTGCCCTTTGTGCTCTTGCTCCCAATATAATTTTGCTGAGAGTTTCCCTGCTTGTTTTTGTTATATCTTCCTATTACTTTAGAGAGCAAAATTACTATAAAATCATGTTAGTTAGTCCATTCATTCTGTGCTAGATCCACTATTAGCACTTCAGGATCTCTCCTGTAAACCCCCTGTAGCCCAGCATCACCCTTATTTACTCCATTATTCACAATTCTGTGGCTGTATAACTAAGCAGAATACATACTTTAGCCATAATAAGTCTGGGAGGTTACGATCTAAACAATGACAGGTGAGGGCATATAAAGTATTCTTGATGAATGGAACATAGAATGTAAAGTTAAAAATAAATGTACCAATCCAGTTTCTATTCCTAGAAGGTCCAGCTATATTTGCTGCTTGTGTTAAATTTCCTCCAGTTTGCTGTATACGGTTTTTGCCAGGTTTACCATAGAATCAAATGGGTGATCAAAAAAAAAAAAAAAAATTGTCAGCCATAGACTTCAATGCATTTAGCAAATATGTTGCTGTTTTGCAAATGATCAGATAAGTGAAATGGGTAAGATTTGCCCATCACTACTGGCCACATATAAGTCTTGAGTCAAACTGGAAATATACCGGACCCATAAGAAAACAGTATAATAGTTACCAGTGATTATAAAGGTATGGGATCTGTTATCCAGAAACCCATAATCCAGAAATCTCTGGAAGGTCATTCCCCATAGATTATTTATCCAAATAATCCAAATTTTTTGAATGATTTCCTTTTTCTCTGTAATAATAAAAAAAAAGTACCTTGTACATGATCTAAACTAAGATATAATGAATCCTTAAGATCCTAAGATATCCTATGATATAATGAATCCTGGAAGCAAAACCAGCCTATTGGGTTTATTTAATGCTTTCATGATTTTCTAGTAGGCTAAGACTTGAACTCCACAGGCCATTTCAGCGTGATCCGACGCAATGAAACAATGGCATTACAGTCATGTCGTGTTGGTTGCACGCTGCTACTGCATCTAACATTTCTATTTCTAAGCTAATCTTCACCACATCTGACTTGATGCCAGCATTTCATTGTGTCGGATCACACTGAATTCGCCTGTGCAGTTCTGCCCTTAAGGTATAGAGATGGATGGAAAGATCCATTATCCGTAAAAGATAAAGTATAAATATATATGAAAAAGAAGTGTGTATATATATATATATATATATATATATATATATATATATATGTCGTTACGAGCTTGGATAGTGACCAGGTATGGATTATGCTGCTCTGCATTTTGCAAAGCCATATAGCAGCACCTACCCATATGTATAAATGCAATCAGGTATAAAAGGAATGTTGTTTTATATATTATATTATACCTTTGCAAGTGGCAGCTCACACTTTTCAATAAGTAGATTAATCTTTTCAGACAATGATGTTGAAATCTCAACACACTAGTGCACATTTTACTGAATAAAACAAAAGCAAAGAGAATTATGGCAATTAAGAGTCAGTACTGTAGAGTAAACTCATGTCAAACACAAGGTGGCCTTTCTCTGCTTATACTCTGTTTCCTTTCAGATTTCCTAATTCCAGAAGAATCAAAGCCATGTAAATAACCTCTATTCCTAATTAGAACAGAACTGTGCCAGTGTACATGCTTAGACTCTATATATAAACAACTGCCGCCAGTTGCTAAGATTTAGTGAGCTCCTATGGGAGCTACCTACGATAGAGGGCAGGTCTGCAACTTCCGAGAACATGCTCCTGCTGTAAAAATTCACAAACCTGGCATTTCTGCGGGCATCTGTCACTCGATCTAATGCCAGTTCATAGTATACACACAAACATCTGCTTCCATGCACAAAGGGATGCAGAATGCTTGACAGGTCTGTGTTAGCAGGCAACTTGTGCCAGTTTTTTATGCAAAAAAACCTTAATGCTTCCCGTCAAGTCATTAGAAGTGATACAATCAGCACAGGCCCCATTAAGTCATCAGTGTCCACCTGTGATAAAGATGACCATTTGTTTTCTTAAAGCTCGCTTAATGTCTGCTAAATTCAATTTGTCAGGAAATGTTGAACAATTTACTCACAGTCTGAAATTTGGTCGTGGTTCAAAGTCAAAAGGCCAGATCTAGAATTATTTCCATGACACAAACAAACAGCTATAAAACTGAATTCATCCCCCTTTTTAAAATGTCAGCGAGAGGCTATAAAGACATGGACAAATAATAACCATTTAGCAATTTGTAAAGCAAATCTAGTTACTCAGAAAGGAAATGACAAAACTGTGTTAGGGAATGGGTTTTGCCACTGAAATTAGAGCATCCCCTTTGTATAGAAGGAAATGTTATTTAAAAGAAATGCATTTAAAGTTTTTAAATTGCACCCACAATTAAAGTTAGTATTGTTCAAATAAATGTAATTATGTAAAAATCAATGTCCAATTCATATCTATCTCTCTACAGCTTTTAGCACATTTTGGGTTATTTGAGTGCTACATCTTTAAGTAGCCCAACACCTCCTCTCCAAAGCACATGCAAGCAGGATGTCCTGCAAGGACTTGTCATTCAATGTACATACAATGTACAAAAGTCTACTGTGCTTTGACATTTTGGAGCAGCACACAATGTACCTAAAACTGATCAACCTGCCATTGCCATTAAGCAGCTCTTTCAGCTTCATTGTGGCATTTTTTGTATGCCACTACCATGTTACTGTTAGCTCATGTTTTAATAATCTGAAATCCGTCTCTATAGCCTGATATATATCCACTGTATATCTTAAGGGGCAAATTTAATAAAAGAGGCAATACTTACATCAGGTATTCTAACTATCTGCAACCAATGGGATGTTTGGTTCCAAGCTGCTGTTTCTTGATTGTTTGTATGTGCTTGTAGACTTGGCCCAAAGTGCACCATTGGTTACATTTTCCCTTTTATTTTATTGTTCCATCCAAATGTTTTCCAGATCCTCAGCAAACATCGAGAGCTCTGTTCCCTTTTTCTATTGTCTTGACACACTAATGAACACATTGAATATGCACACAGTGGTCACTAATTGGTCATTGAGTCACTTCCTTTTGGTGGGTATTTATGGGGATTTTGAATGTGATCGTGGTTGCCATGAGGAAGGTCCCTGCATGGAATGAAACGTTACATTGGCTATACATGCTAATGTGAATACATTTTGTTTTTGTTGCACAAATATCCTGGTGTTGCTGGTCATTTTTGAAATATATATATATTACATACTCCATGATGTCGGCACTCACAATAGATAGTTTACAGGCCTGGGTGCAGTGTCCATCATAATTATTTACTCCAAATCCAATAAGGTCCCCATTATCAGGACTTTTTTTTAAAAGTTGAAAAAGATTTTTATTGTAAAGCTACAGACTGATGTTTCAGCCTGGTCCCAGGCCTTTCTCAAAGTAACAATTACATAACAAACTTGCAATATATACATGATCTGGCGGGAAGTGACGTAATGCAATCGTCAAATTTATGCAACTGCCAAGTAAACATCCTATCACATCAAATTGGTATTGCATAACTATAATAATGGTTAATATGACAAAGCGTCCAATTAGTCAATGTTTAAAATAGTCTATTACTAAGTCTCAAGCTACAGGTTAAAAGCAAAACATTAAGTAGCATTGTTATCCATGTTGTACATGTACATGTACAAAAGTATTCTAATTAATGGTGCTACTGTGTCAGATTCTGAGGATATAATCAATCAAGGACATACTCATACTATCTCAGGCTTATATAAAACTAACTGTATGAGAATAAGCATGTTTGCCAACCTGCATGTATTCTGTAAGAAACTCTCCCGTTATTGTGGCAAACCTGTACATGGAGTAAGTGGAAAGAAAAGCCCTGGATAACTTCAAAGGAATCGTTTCCAGTCATTGGTTCGGATATGTGGATGACACATGGGTTAAAATACCAGAGGGGGTACAGACTTTCACTGAACACATCAACACAGTGGACCACAACATCAGGTTGTCAGGACTCTACATGTAGATCGTTCCCAGTCATTGGTTCCGATATGTGGATGACACATGGGTTAAAATACCCACAGTGGGGTTACAGACTTTCACTGAACACATCAACACAGTGGACCCCAACATCAGGTTGTTAGGACTTTAGACGTGGGTTCTTTGATGCTGGCGCATTCACGCCGGTGTAATAATCACTGGCATAATGACGTCACCACTGCTCCGAGCTTTGTAATAAAAGGGCACCCAGGACACCGAATTCCTGCCCAAGTATAGGTTCCGTTTGCTAAGTGTTCCTGGGTGCTGTTTGTTACTTCTGGACTGATCGCTGGACTTTGACACTTGCCTGAACTTTGACCTTGCCTCTTGCTGCCTGCCTTTTGATATTTGCCTGGATCTCAACTTTGTTTGTGTCTGAAATTTTACCTGTACCTTTAACCTGGACTTTAACACCTAAGCTTCCTCCTTGGTCCTGACAACTCCCGCTGGGAGCCATTAGGCCCCCTTACACAGGTTTACACATGTGCAAGATAACAGACTGGCTTTTTTAGACTGTTTGGTAAGAGTCAGAGAGGGTGGAAAGGTGGAATTAGAGGGGTCTACGGGAAACCTACCCACACATTTCAGTACCTGCTGTTTGACTCCCACCTGTCACGAACGCCGCCCGGAGCAGTTCCAGGAGCTCCGGGCGGCGCGTCCATCTCCCTCGGCGGCGGATCCAAGATGGCGGCGCCCATAGCCGCCACGTGGCTTCGGCGCCGCCGTGACGTCATCGCGCCGCGCCAGATGCGCAATGGCGCCAAATTCAAAAATAAAAGCACGCCAGAGACCCAGGTTCAATGCCCGAGAATAGCTCAACAAAGCTATTTGTGTTCCTGGGTCTCTTAGCCTTGTACCTTGTTCCTGAACTCTTGATATTGACCCTTGCCTGTTCCTGATCCTGATTTTGTGCTGCCTGCCTTCTGAACCTTTTGCCTGGACCTGACTTCGTTATTTGGATTCTCCCTGAACTGTACCTTGCCTGCACTCGCTGAGTGGGACTTCCTCCTTGATCCTAACTTCACCCCCTCGTGGGAGCCGGAGGCCCCCGCTGACACCACCATCCACTAGATCACAAACTGGGGGTCATCAAAACTCTACTGTACATCACAGAGCAGACAAGATCCCCACCAGCAGAGAGGCTAAGTTGAAAGATCAGAGGGGCCCTGAAGACGTGTGAGTATTGAGATTGGTCCTTTTTGTGAAAACTGGCAGAAGAAAAAGCAATAACACCAAGACAGGTGAAGGTGGAAAATAGGACAGGAGAAAGAACTTGTTCCTCCCACATGTAGCTGGGATGTCTGAAAAACTGATTTAAAAAACCACCACATCCCTATCTGCTTTAAACCCAGCAACACACTGAGGCAGCAACTAGTTCACCCAAAAGGCACAACCCCAATGCCCAAGAAGAGTTTTTTCAAGGAAAACAACACAGCAACTCCAGTTAATCTGACTAATTTCTACAGATATTTCATGATCTGGATGAATGAGATGAATGGATTAATTTTCACAAACATACAGATGCAGCCACTTGGATTTGTGTGTTAAATGCGTCATGGGTTAATTGAAGAAACTGTGTTATCTAAAGTTATCTTAAGTCATTTAATGCATTTAACCTTTTCATTAGCATACCAAAGAACCATTGTTCACAATGATGAACACTTTAATTAGATGGGATTCTGTGACGCAATTTTCTGTGTTAAATGAGACAAGTGTGAAGTCTGAGTTTAGTTATTCTGTGTCAAACACACAATCCAAAATGGCTTCATCTGTAAGTATATAAAGAAACATATAATAGCAGTGGTGTATAGGTACCCCATCCACACAACCCTTAACTTGTGCAACATGCAACATGCTAGTTAGGGAGCATCAGGAAGCTTAGCATGCTTATACTTTACTGCTTATATAACAAGAATTAAAATAATATTGCTTTTGTTACCTATAAAATGCAATAGAATGATATCATATATATCTAAATGACCATGTTTATGGGTATGAGAAATGTTACTCATATCATATACCAAAAAGTCATGCTGATCAGAGTTACAGGTGGTCTGTCTAATGTATCAAATACAACTGCATGAGCATATTCTGTTCTGCTTGTATGCAACAAGCCCCAGGGCAGGTTAGGTAGCACTATGCACCTAATACAGCAACATTCTTTAGTTAAAAATAGGATTTTCCAGTTGCACAGTCCTAGGCCTCTTTTGCACAACTATAAGATTGTTGACATCTGCCGAGGTTGGAGACCTAAGTAAGCAGGGAATGGAGTGTCACTTTGAATGGTAGTTTACTATTATTCTGGCATCCTAATGAAGTGTCTGGAGTACACAGAGCTTCTGAATGGCATCTTAATGCATGGATAAACAAAATCACTTTTCTGCTTGTCACGGTCATTCATCTGCCTGCACCCTACTGCAGCCAATGGGATGGAACCCTGCTGCAATGTGCTAGAAGCTATTAAGACTTGTGTATTGCATAATCAGTACCATCACATATGCAAAAAAATTACTAATATAGGATATTTCCCTCTGTCTCCGACACCTGGAGTTTGATACATGAGTATTTAACTGTCCTAAGTGTTGATTTCCCTATAAATTCCGTACATGTAATAGTTGCTACATTTAACCACTCATCAACATCAAAACCCAAGAAAATACATCTCGGCATTAAGGCAGGCATTTGTAAAAACTTTTGTAAAAAAATTTGTAAAAACTAAAAAGATTTAGACTTTTACCAGTAAAAAATGCATTGTTTTGGAGCTCCTTCTTCTCTGCAGAGATGAATATGTGGACGATACACTCATCTGGAACATTTGCATACTATATTTTATATTTATATAAATATATCTATATATATATCTATATATAGATATCTATATATATCTATAAAATACTGTTGAGTTATTTAATGTTATTATTTGCTAGTCATTTAAATAGACTAAAATCAAGATTTTGAATAGAAAAGGCATGTATCATTGTCTCAGGGTCAGCTTTATTATCCAGCAGGATAGCTGTGAATCTCACAGCCATAATCCATTCTAAATAATACTATTAGTATCCACATACCCAAGAAAGACAGGGTAATGGCTGTCCTGAAACAATGCTCTTTTCCTTTCATTTGTTTGGAATATATATCTTTATGCAAACCAGTATTTATAAGCTTCTGCTTAGATTCTTTCTAGGTAGCATAGAAAACCCACAAAATTAAGAACAAACTTGAAATCTAATATCTTTTTCAGGTTTACCAAGTTTGCATATTTTCCATTAAAGGTGATTTGAGATTTCAAGATATTAGCAGTTTTAGACGGCTTTATACTGCTTTAGGTCAAGAGCTCTCTTTCTTTTCACAAGTAGTCAGTGAATCTATACACTTTATTAACCCAAGCATTGCTGACTTGTGCCAAAAGTTTGAATGGAATAGTAAAAATAGCTTGAATGTTGAAAATACACGTCTCATTGGCTTCTCTAAAAGATTCCAGGTTTAGGTTGGAACGTCTTTTTATCCAAATTTTCAAGAATTTTATAAATCTTGAAAAACTGAGTTGGGAAAACTGAAATCTGAAAAAGATTAAATATTAACTATTTTCTATAGTTTTCATGTATCACAGAACAGTTTTCTTAAATTTTAATAAATTTGATACACCACTAATCCACAGTGTGCTGCAGTGAATTGGACTTTTGTACTTTTCTGACCCGGTGGTAGGTTGGATTTAACACTGTACAAGCACCTGACCTGAAAAGGGATTCTTACTGCATGCGGCTAGAGCACGCCATCATTGTGTGGAATTATTACCCTTTAAACAAAACAGGGATTGTTTGTCCATATATTGCAATATATATTTAAGCTGACCAACTACGCAAAAGTCATCCCATATCTGGCCAGTCCTTCTTTCTAATTGCATCTGATCCATTACGAATTCTATTGCTTCGTTATACATTTTACAAAGGGACTATGTTTTACCTGCAACTTATTTGCTGCTTTCAAAGTAAAACTCCCAAACTTAGTTGCCCTTTTATTAGACACAAGTGGGATCACCTAACTATAACTGGGAAGGGGTGAGAGCTACAACAGGGAGCTGGTCACTGCTCCTATATGAACTATAACGAACTAACGAGGGAAAGTTGTGCTCACACTAATTTAAAACCATTAGGCAGGGGTGCAATGAGGCTGTGACCACAAAATACATATAGACAAATACAAGAGGTCCTCTGCACTCATTATCAATATATTTAAGACATTGTGACATTTTGTGCATACAGCTACTAAAAAATGCCTTTCCCTTTAAACAAATGATGTATATTGATTGAACACTTAAAAGGCAAGAGTTAGAAAAGTGTGACTTAAGATCTCACTACAGGAAAACTCACCCACTTTCTATTCATTCCATCATTTAGAAGTGTGTTTACCCAATGGTGAACTTTAATGTTCACCCATTGCCAAATACAGTTCTAAAAACCACATAACAATGAATAAAAAATTTAGTTTTTCTCAGGTAAGCTCTAAATTCACACTTTGCTAAATCTGCCCCTAAGGGATAAGTAAACTATTTAACACTTAAAAATGGTGCAAAAAGGGATGTAAAATAGATGGCATATTTATAAAGAACCATTGTATCTGGGTGAACTAACAATTTATCACAATTGTGGAAATAATTCATTACACAATTCTAATTGTAATATCTAAAAAGGTTTGTATTTTCTTTAACATCAGATTTACACCTAAAATGATGTTATTATTTTACACCACCTCAAACTGTGATTGTTAAATAATGTTAAATGTAAAATTGGAATTGGCAGTATTACCAATGAATTTCAATGTGCATTTTAACACTGGTTTTTAAGAATTTTACAGCATGCTACATAGTATTTACTAAAATTCACTATAAAGTTTTACTATTGTGTATGATTTTACACAACTAATCCTGGCATTAAAGATGAGCTGTGTTGTGCGTTCTGACTTTGTTCCTTTACATAATTACATTATTTTTACATTCAGGGGCAGATTTACTATTATTCCCGAAAATTAATTCGACCAAATTCGAAATTCAATAAGCATTCGACCATCTAATGCTTATCGAATTGTTTAAGGCTATCATTTTGCTCGCTATATGATTTCTCGATGAATTCGTACGATCGGATACCAATTGTTCGATTTCACGAAAAAAATGGTGAAATTTCCTTAGAGTGTACGAAAAATTTGTACGATTTGAACGATCGAACGTTCCAATCGTACGCATGGTATTCGAGCAGGACTTCAGAAGATTATGGGGAGCTTCCCATAGGCTTCTATTACAATTCGGTAGGTTCAATCTGGCGAAGTAGGCAGTCGAATACATTTTAAATTTTGAATCCTTCGATTATCGAAGGATCGAATGATCGAATATCCGATCATTCAATCTATTATATCTATTCGATATTCGATGATCGAAGAGGCCAAATTTGAATATACGATTGAATATACGATTGAATATACGATTTCACGAAAAAAAATGATACGATCGTTATTCGATCGAACTTCGATCATTTCACGTGAATTTCGTAAATTTGCCCCTCAATATATTGTTTATCCTGCATTCCAATGAACTCTCCCTTTAGGTTGTTTTACTGCAACTTTAGAAAATTAATATTGCCTGGTCTCCTGGAATTGGTTGATAACAATTTGGATTTTTTTTTTAGTAACCATTTTTATGGTTCTCCTCAAACAATTGAGATCTGTGTTTTAATCAGTAATGGGTAGCAGCAAGAAAAGAAAGGACAGGATTTTTTATGCATAAATCCTACCAGAAGACTTCATTAATGTTAATTTTTAAACCCTAGTAATAATACTGAATTAGCTATCATTGCTTTTAATCCCCAGCATTTTAGTCAATGTATGATAAATATCATATAAAATAAATACACATTCTAATGGTCAGTTCATATGTCACTTGCTTATTTTTTGTAAGAGTGACTGCTGTCAATGTACAGTATATTCATGTCAATTCCAAACATACAGTATGCAAAATCATGCATCTACAGATGTCATCATTGTGTTTTTACAAATCACAGTTAGTTATCAAAACACTATCTAATTATAGCCCACCCTGGGGTGGAATTGTATTCTTAAAGGAAATCTATACCCCCAAAATGAATACTTAACAGATTTATATCAAATTAGGTGGCATATTAAAGATTCTTACCAAACTGGAAAACATATATATGTAAATATTGCCCTTTTACATCTCTTGTCTTGAACCACCATTTTGTGATGTTCTGTGTGCTGCCTCAGAGATCACCTGACCAGAAATATTTCAACTTTAAGGGGCTGATTTACTAATGGTCGAACTTCGAAGTGGAAAATACTTTGAAATTCCACCATTGAATTTAAATACTTTGACTTCGAATATCGAAGTCAAAGTATTTTTCACCAAATAAAGCATTCCTGCGATCAAAGTAAAATCATTCGATCGAACGAAATGATCGAATGATTTTACTTAGATAAAAAATAAATTAGAAAAATGGTCTAGAACAGGGATCCCCAACCTTTTGAACCTGTGAGCAAAATTCAGAAGTAAAAGGAGTTGGGGAGCAACACAAGCATGAAAAAATGTTCTTGGGCTGCCAAAAAAGTGCTATGATTGGCCATTTGGTAGCCTCTATGTGGATTTTCAACCTAAATTGAGACTCTGTTTTGCAGTACATCTGTTTTTTATGCAACCAAAACTTGCCTCCAAGCCTGAAATTCAAAAATAAGCATCTGCTTTGAGGCCACTGAGAGCAACATCCAAGGGGTTGGAGAACAACATGTTGCTCACGAGATACTGGTTGGGGATCACTGGTCTACAAGGTCCCCATAGGCTAACATACAAGTTTTTTTTTAAAGAGACAGTACTTTGATTTTCTAAGTCTAAGGATTTTACTATTCAACCATTCAAATTGAATGGTTGAATGGCCAAAGTATCCTATTCAATGGTCGAATTTTTAAAAAAAATTTACTTAGAAGTCCGAACTTGGCATTCGAATATTCACTTTGACACTTAGTAAATCAACCCCTAACTGTAACAGGAAGAAGTTTGAAAGCAAAAGACAGAACTCTGTCTGTTAGTTGGCTCATGTGACCTAACTTTATAGTTGGTTTGGTATGTTTGTGTGCACCGTTGAATCATACGATCCCAGGAGGCTGTCCTTATTTTTTAATGGCAATTTTCTATTTATGATTACCCAATGACACATACTACTAAAAAATTATTTTATTATGAAAATAGTTTATTTACATGAAGCAGGATTTTACATACAAGTTTTTTATACAATAATGGTTTATTTACATGAAGCAAGATTTTACATACAAGTTTTTTATACAATATCTTTTTATAGATTGTTCGGGGGTATAGTTTTCCTTTAAGATGTCTTTTATGCACATTTTTTATGACATGGTATTGATTGCACTATGTTTATTGCATTAACAGCAGAATTGCTTTCACTAATTTGTAAATTTGTTAAAATATTTAATTACTTCTATTCACTGATTGGTGGACTTTAGTATTTGTATCTGCTGACCACTTCTGTGTTCATCCTGAGGACGCTTCTAAAGCACCTTAAAACCCTCTGAATTGTGTCTGTATGTTACCCTCCCATTTAGAATGTAAGCCCTATGGGGTAGGGTCCTCCAGCCTTTTGTTTCCTTGACACTGAGCACTTGATCTGTAATGTAATTATATTGTATATTTATGTGAATTGTATATCTAATAATGCACTTATTGTTACTTTTTATTTCAATTACCCCTTGTTTGTTACTACTACTGGCATTCATGGAAAGTTTGTTTCTTAAAAATAAAAATTAGAAAAAAATTATTTTAGTAAATCCCCTCTTAGTTAAGTTAAGCAGTAGTTTTACACAATTTTGTTGAACAATGCACAAAGTGCATCTAGATTCTAGAACTATGCAACATTTTGAGTGTTGATCCTATAGGAGCTAATTGAATCACACCCATTTCTCACTCGATTCCATTGGCAATTTGCTCCTATATGTATTCATTTGACTAACCAGTACAAATCATTGTGCCTTTGGTTTCTAGTACAAAATATTGTATCAGGTTGTGGCAGGTACAATTACACTGCAAATCTGAATATTTGGGTAAAAGAGGCATAACAAATTTGTCTCATATTTTGCACTTTCTACTCCCTAACTAAGTAAATTACATTGACTTGTCCTTGTCTGCAATCAAGTCTTAGAACTGCAAAACACATATCACTGGCACAAGTCTGACCCATTTAGCCATTAAAAGAAATTGTGTGCATGTGAACTAGATGACTAGTCCATTCCATCTGTATTTATATACTGATAAAACAAAGGCCAAATAGAGACTATTAGAACTGCAAAACAAGTCTTGCTCTAGAAAATGTATTTTCTCTTCACACAGCCAACAAGATGTTATACTATCTGTGAAGAATGATTTGAACATTAGCAAGCAGTTGTATATTCTACAGTATTTATAGTATTTCTGTTCCTCTTTTTAATTTGTATAAGAATCTATTTCCAAAGAAGTAAAGACCAATCAGAATGGGCCAGACAGGCATATTCAGCAGATAATATTTTCTCAGTGAAGTTTATCTGCACAAAAATATCTCCTACAAGGTTATATCCAAGTTTATACTCAAATACACTCCTATACGGCTCAAGAAATAAATATGTTTCTTTATCAATATCAGATTGGGAAACAGGAAAACAGAATCTCATAAACCACTTTGTACAAAAAGAGGAAAGGTAGATAATTCAGAAAAAAATCATATTATGCTTTTTAGTGCATCAGTGCTCAATATTTTCTAGGAACTTTAAAGAGCAAACTGCAGAAAAAGTACAAGCTCAGCGGCTTTATGTGGCTGAATGGTAAAAATGTGGCTATGTGATTTATAATGAGAAAAGGTATCTCCAACACACAATTTTCTACCTAGCTGCAAATAATAATTCATAGTGATGTCCCTTCCAGATAAAATACCTTTTTGTGTGTAAAGCCTATGTGGTAAAATGATCATGATAAATGTCAGACCACTGCAGGTAACTGCTTTGCAAACCATTAAGATTAGCTAGACCCCTTTTTTCAATGATAACAGTAACCATGTAGTGACTCTATGTGGTAATAATATCTCAGTTCTGATAAATGTTGCAAGCAGACAGAGGTGTTTATCATTTAAGTTCAGAAATGCTGACTAAAGTTCTCATGTTGACTGTTTCTTACTGCTCAACAATAGATTAACAATACAATGCTATGAAACCATTTCTGCTTTTTTCTTGCATTCTCTGCTGTAACTTGTTGAGTAAAGATGATACATGAAATTACATTTGATGAGGCTGTCAAAAATATGTATTAAAACAATTCACATACATTAACCTGCTTGAATGCTTCTGATACATCCCTAATGAATCTTTATAAAACCTCAAAAGATTTTAGGGCAAAGTTCTTAAGTCAAATTTTCAAGATTTGTTTTGTGAGATATAATTTGAAAACCATAAACTTTATCGGAGATCTTTTTAAAAGTCTTCACTTCAGCAAAGATACAGATGAAGCCGCTTTGGATTGTACATTTGACACAGAAAAACTTAACTCATCTATCCCATTTATCCCACTTAGCACAGAATATTGTGTAACAGCATCCCATCCAATTAAAGAGTTCACCATTGAAAACAATGGTGCTTTGGTATGCTAATGAAAAGGTTAAATGCATTAAATGAGTTAAGATAACTTTAGATAACACAGTTCTTCAATTAGCCCTGAGTCACGATGCATTTAACTCACCAATCCCAGTGGCTGCATCTGTATGGTAGTTTGATTTGGAAGCACTTCAAAATTAAGTATGGCAAACTAGATACCATACCCATAACTGCCAATCTTTTTTCCAGAGCATTTTGTGATTTTGTGCTCCTTCCCCCCAGTCTCCTGACACTCATCATCATTTCCCTGATCTTTCAGTATCTGAGAACAAAATCTACTGTGTGCAGGAACAGAAG
Source organism: Xenopus borealis (assembly GCA_024363595.1). Lineage (NCBI taxonomy): Eukaryota > Metazoa > Chordata > Amphibia > Anura > Pipidae > Xenopus > Xenopus borealis. The sequence goes on from CM044448.1 coordinate 54,357,920, forward strand.
TTTTCAATTACATCATTTTAGCAATGTGCATCTGTGCAGTGTGAAATTGGTGGTGTCACAAACAGCTGTACAAATTGCACATGGGCAATTATGTCACTTTTGCCTGTGTCACTTCCTGTGTTACAAATTGCACGTCCACAAAGTGCACGTCCATTTTTGGACACCGGCATCCATTGCCGCCAGCAATAGCTGTCAGTGACCAAAAACGAACCCGCGAGTCCAAAACGAGGCACGGCGGCGTTTCGCAAATTTTTCCTGTTTCGCAAATTTCTCTAGAAATTCATGAAAAATTCAGCGAAGCAAAAGGTCGCCAATTCAACCATCACTATTGAGAATGTAATATTATTACTAAATATTAAAGGTATAGAGGTAGCTGGTATACAACATAAGGTTAGCTTATTCGCAGATGACTTAACCATGGTGATCTCCAACCCACTCACATCTCTCCCAAACCTATTTAAGCTGTTGAATATATTTGGTAATATTTCTGGCCTCCAGATCAATCATAGCAAGACAGAGGCCCTAAATATTAACCTGACCCCTGGGGAAGTTAAGTTATTACAACTTAACTTTGAATTTACTTGGCACCCGCATTTTATTTCAATTTTAGGTGTTAAACTGACCAACTCTTATGATACAATGTACCAATATAATTACCCTCCACTATTTAAATCACTATCTACATTACTTAATAAATGGAAACATCATCAGATCTCGTGGATAGGTAGAATCCACTCAATTAAGATGACACTTTTACCAAAATTACTGTACTTTTTTCGGACACTACCGATACAAATTGCCTTAGAGGACTTATCCAGGTTTAATAGGGGTTCTCCGATTTATTTGGATGCAAAAGCCGTCTAGAGTTCGCCAGTCGATTTTGACATGTCCTAGAAATAGAGGTGGGCTTGGTCTTCCTAATTGGATATTTTATTATAAAGCGGCCCAATTATCCCAGATTTTGGCACTCCACTCTAAAATCGATACCCCCCTCTGGGTTTCTTTGGAAGAGGCTTATTCTGTACCATACTCCCCAGCAGCTTTGATATGGTGCCCTATAAAATTACGCCCTCCTAATGGGAGCTTCTGTTTGCGTCATACAATTAAATTATGGGACTCAGTAAATAAACGATATAAGTTACAATCACCTCACTCCCCAGCCATGCCCCTATTGGGTAACCCTCTATTTCAACCCGGTTTACAGCACACAGCTTTTGCTTGGTGGTCCTCTGCAAATATTCTAAGTTTGAGACATATGTATACAATAACGAAGCCGTATACCCCCCAAGACCTCATCAATAAATACTCGATCCCGCAAATTGAATATTTTCATATGAGACAATTATTGCACTTCGCCCACTCACAGTGGAACCTTGATCAGGAGACTAGAAGTTCACCTACCTTTTTCGAACAATGGTGTCTAGAAAATCCTCACACTAGGAAGGTGGTCTCAATGTTATACAATAATTTCCATGATGATATTGGGCCTTCCTCCTTGGTATATATGGAATCTTGGCATAAAGACCTAAAGTCTCAACTAGACAAGGAAGAATGGCAGTCTATTTGGGCCAATACTATGAAGTCTTCCAAAAATGTTTCTTTATTAGAGGTCAATTATAAGGTTTTACTTAGATGGTACCTGGTCCCAGTGCGTATTGCTAAATTCGTCCCGGCAGCTGACCCTACTTGCTTTAGAGGATGTGGGCACATGGGATCCATGTTCCACATCTGGTGGGAATGTCCATGCGCTCAAAGATTTTGGACACGAATTTACACTATGTTACATTCTATATTCCAGGTGGTGATCCCGAAAAGTCCAAAAACAGCCTTATTAGGTAAACAACCTGAGGCACTCTCAAAGATCCAATTCCAATTGTTTATAGCAATCATGACGGCAGCTAAGAAAACTATAGCTGGTGCATGGAAGACGAAACAACTATCTATTGAAATAACTAAACACAAAATTGATTGGATAATGTCACAGGAAAAATTGACAAGTATACTTTTAGATTCACACACTAAGTTTGTAATGGCGTGGACTCCATGGTTGGAATATAGATATGGGACAGATGGTCATGTGGCATTACTTAGCATTTAATAGCACAATGGGGTGATTCCTTTTCTCATGCATGGGCTAAATGGGGACTGAATGTCGGGTTGTCTTTATTATTATTTTTAGAAAGATAATGTGTATTTGATACAAATCAGGATGTGCAATGTATAGGACTATGTATCATCTGAGATTAACAAGATAACAGTAGAGTATGACGGTTCTAATTCTTTATATTTGTGTATACTGACTAAACTATGTGTTAGCTTATTTCGCAACTCTATGTACAAGGGAGGCATATTATTGTATTGTTGTAATTGATGGTATGTGATTACCAGTGTACTTGCTATATCCTGATTACAAAACACAAATAAAAAATATTGAAATAGAGAATGTAATATTATAGTCTTAAATTATTAAAACTTCAGTAACAATTACAAAAATACACAGATGATATCTATTTATAATGTTTCTAAAAAAAAAAAACGTTTTCGGAGCATCGCGTAGTTTTCGCCGCGCGTCGCGTAGTTTTCGTCGCGTCAAAAACGCGCGACTTGTTTTTCCTGCGAATTTTCGCTAAGCGAAATTACGCTGGCGATTTGCAAATTTATTCACCAGCGGCAAATCGTGCGAATTCGCCCCTGGCGAATAAATTCGCCCATCACTAATTGTCACATGCAGAATCTGTCACAATCCTGATGTCCTTGGCTATTGGAGACAATATTTATTCTTTTAAAGGACCACAAGAAGAATTTCATGTTGCTGTTATTGCGCCTTTCTGAATTTAGATATCAATGAATATGTGATATTTAGGAAAACCTCTGCCAGTCACATTTTTGGAAAGTAAATGTTCCTACAAGGACATATGAAGAGCAACCTCTAGCAATACATATCCTTCCTGTTTTGGGAGTAGTGCTTAATTGCTGCTCTTAATGTCCTATTAAGTGACTGAGTAAATTCCAGCTGTGAGCATCTGATAAATCATTCTGTGTTCAGCAAGCAGTCTTTTCTAAGTACAGTGAAATAATTCTAAATGGACTTTCATTTAAACACCAAAAGAATGTTTTTTATTAGCAATGTTGCATTTGTTTTGCAGTAAACTCCTACAGAAAATTTGAAAGGCCAGATTTCATGGAAATGTCATTGCTCTGAAGTAATCAGGCAAATTCTAATGGATATTTAATATATTTCTTTCTGATCATTCATATTTTATTAAAGTTCTAAAGATATTTAATATTTTTGTGATTCTTTAATTCCTGCTTCAGACAACTCAATCCTGCTGTGAGCCACAGGGTTAGGTTGAGGAAGCATGTGAGAAATTGAAATTAGCAAACAAAGCAAAGCTACCATATTTTATATCACATTCTTGGTAAAAAATATAGGAATAAATACTAAACATTCTATGACCAAAGCTTTTTATTTCAGCTTCTTTGCTTACTTTGCAAAGATAGATACTGCCTCAAACGGTTTAAATTATTTCAGTTTTATGCGAAGACCAATATATAGCAGATCATTAAAAAGCAACAGGCCTAATAATCTCTAATAAATGTTCTAAAATCTAGTAACATTGGTATTTGGGTGAATAATTGTTAAATTGTTAGTATTTGTTCACTTGGTAATTAACAATAAAAAAAATTGCTGCCAGGTGTCTGTTTCTCAGTTGTTAACAAAATGGGTCAGTATTAAACAAGGGAAAACAGAGAGATTCCCAGCATTTTTATTTTTACCCATATATTAACATTCTAATGACTCAAAATTCCCGTAATAAAAGTTTTTTTGCAGTCAGAAAATAGTTTTAAATGAAAAATAAAGTCTAATTCATTAGGAGTGCCAACATTTTAGGGAATCCCCAATAATTTAAATTATTCATTTTTGGAAATAATGAATTTGCCCAGGGATCATCCTCAGAAAGCACCACACCGGCATCTTACTTTGAATTCCTAGTGATTCATTGCATGAGCTTGCATACACTTTGAATAGTATTCTAAAATTTTAATATTTTTGCTATGCTGTATATGCATTAGTCCAAGCCTACACAGGGGATGTATGGGAATAGAAGTAAGATAGCTTTGTGATGCTTCCTTAAAAATATCCTCAGGTAAATGGAAGGTACACAGGAAAAAAATGCTGTTTAATGCAGGGGATCCTAAAATGTTGGCACCAGCCCATACATTGGGGAATTCATGATTCTGACTGTTTCCTGCTCTGAATCCATCTGAATCTATATTCTTTTTAATGACCACTGAGAATTTTTACAGCTTGGTAAAAAAAAGAAAAATAACCAGTGCATTTAACTACTATCATCCATTCTTCCTTCTGGCTTGAGCCCTCGGCAAGCCTCCCAGGTTTTGAGAATATGGCAAGGCACCTCTTCTAAAAGCTAGAAGGTTCTTAAAGTAACTAGCAAGAACAAGGTGGAATTCCTGGCATTATGATGATACTTTGGGTATGGCAGGAATCAGATGTATGTATGTATCAGGAAAACAAGAAACAAGTCACAGGCAAAATTAATAGAATAAAATTGATAAAGGGTCAGTGTCTGGAACTTGAATATCATAATGATTAAATTATTGTGATAGCTCCATGGCACCTGGCAGCCTGCTGGAACCATATTAGAGGAAGTGGCACGTGAGCTTCCTAACATATATACCACACCAAAATCTGTTTGTTTTTTGATTGCTTGTTGTTGTTTAGAGCTAGCTATAGTCCTTCCTTTTGTCAGCCCCACTCTTATACCATAAAATCACATATAAAATCACAATTAGGGTTGTAACAGACATTCAGACTTAAAGGGGAATTCAACAGCTCCCACGCCAACCCCCTCCTTGGGATTTATTAAAGTCTGATGCTGCAAAAAGTCCAAATCTGAAAATCTGACATCTCAGACCTGCCTAGGTTATATGTAAATCAGTGGGAGAGGTCCCTATCCTTTAAGGAAGTTTCTGTGGTCTACCCTGAAATGAGTCTGAAAATCTATTTTGATCTTTTTGGTCAAAAAATCTGGAACATATTGGGGGAAAAGCCGAAAAAAAATCTTATGACTGCAGAAAAATCTCCTACGATTTGGGTTTTCACTTGATTTTATTGAGTTCCCAATCCAATTTAATCGTGCTTTTCACATGTGGATTCTAGTTTGTTTGGACTTCTTTCTTTTAAAAATCAGAAAAAATAGCATTTCGATGAATAAACCCCTTAAAGATGCCTTCAATATACTATATTGAGGATATTTCTGACTAATAAAATTGACCTGATCTCTATATTGTATATATTTCTTCCATAATGAATTTGAGTGTTAACACTAGTATCTATGGGGCAGATTCATCAAGGATCAAATTGAAAATTCTAATTTTTAAATTCTAATTTTGAGTTTATTTTAATGTAGTTTGACTAGGGAATAGTCCAAATTTGATTCAAATGTATTATGTACTGTCCCTTTAAGAATTCAAATTCGATGATTCACCATCTAAAACCAGCCAAATTTGTGTTTTAGCCTATGGGGGACCCCCTACAATCAATTTCAAAAAAATGGTTTGTTTATTTGTTGTGTAAAAAATCAAATTGAATTCAGGTCAATTCTCTTCACTTGAATTAAAAAAAAATGAATTTCAAGTTTATGGGAGTTGTTAGAAAATCCCATAAACTCGAAATTCGACCCTTGATAAATCTGCCTCTATGTGTAATTATTGTAATACTTATTCAAACTATTATGCCTTCTAGAAATGGTATTCAGCCTTGAGTAATGTTTTTCATTGAGATGACTATTTCATGTCTTACAAATATGGTTACCTTAATTTTTAACAAATACTACCTGTTTTACCTCAGAGCTGCAGGAAAGTGATCTTCGTGTGAAAGCTATGAGAGAGCTTGTATGGAAATTACCCCCAGCCAACTGCAACACCATGAAAGCTCTTTTCGAGCATCTCAGAAAGTAAGTTGCCAGAAGGCATGACATTTTCCCTTACTACAGTCTTTCCTTCCATTGCATTCTTTTTAGTACCTACTCACAACTTGAACCAAAAAAATGGGTCAGCATTATAAAAGCCAGACAATATGTTTGGTACAAACTGGGTTTCTTTCTCTTCTTTCCTTTTTTTTTTTGCCGAGTCTGTAAACAGCAGCATGATCCAATCAAAGTGTGGCCCGGCTCCATTAACTTACAGAGTCACGCTCTAATTGGAGCCTGCTGTACATCACTTTGAAGGGAATTAAGAAACTAACACATGATCCAAGTAATGATTTTACTACCTCCTAAATATATTTGGGAAGTCATTTTAACTCTGTGTTGCTTAAGTCATTTGTTCAGAAAAGGTGCTAACAATCCAGAGGACCTGAACTTTCTTGTTCTGATTATTTGTTCAATCTCCCAAACATCAAAAATAATAAAGCTTAGAAGTAGGCAGAATAGATTACATAGAAAAATATTTTATTTGTTCCCATTTTTAAGCTAATGTTCACTCTAACTTTTTATGGGCATTTTGTATTATTTCCTCTTGGATTCTAACTCTCTCCAAATTGGGTTATCAGGGACAGTCATCCTCAGCAATCAGAAAGCCTATTTTTCCACGACTAGTTTTTGTCTTTATTGGCTTTTCCATTTACTTCTTTTGTTCTATATTGAATGTAGAAATACTGCATCTACTGTAAAATCATCAGTAAGAAACATCTACTGTATATATTGATAAGTAGGTTGCATCTGCTATTTGCTTTCTTTCAAAAGAACAACATGATATGAGCAAATTCTGCAAAGAATATTCATTCTCTTTACAAATCCATTATAGAAATGAGAGGGTGCTTCCATATAAGCACTGCGGGAGAAGTAGTTGCCAGTGGTAACAACAGCTGGCCACAGTATCTGTTACTATGCAATCTTAGGTGATGATGTTATGCCTTTAAACTGGAAGCCCACAGATCTAGAACCAAAACAATATAATGATTAAAGGAAAGATATTTAGGGCAGGATGGGTCAAAGCAGGTTAGATAAAGTCTTCCATTTTAGGCACCAGAATAATGACTTCTAACTAATATAACAAAAGCTCTTTTAAGGGTGCTAAGTGTATTTAAACAAATTGTAGTTAAATTTTCTAGTAATTTAAAGTATACTGTATATTACTTGCAATGAATCAGTGATGAATTGATAGTAAACAAACCACAGATGCAACAAAATTCGTAGTAGCAGTGTATTTTATAATAAATATCTCCAATAAACACGTTTATATAATAGAAGTACAGTATGTGTTTGTGAAAAGAAATTAACATTTTTGGTCCATAAATATGGTATACCATTACATACAATTATGTAATAAAGTTAAAACATAAAGGGAGTTATGTAATAAAAGGCACTAAGTTTTAAAAGGGGCAATAACCCATGGCAGACTATTAGCAGGTAATATTTTCTGGTCACCTGTTTAAAAGCTAACATCTTATTGGTTCCTTATGGGTTACTGCTCCTGGGCAAACTTCATGTCTCATATTACATATGGGGCAAAAGGTGTTATTATGTTTATCATTAAGTTACATTTGCCTTTATAGCATAGACAGTGGGGCAAAAGATGCTGTTGTTGCATAAAAGGTGTCTGTCAATATATTGTTCTGAAGCTGACTGAGTAGGGGACATAGAATAAAAAATCACGATGCTATGATGCAATTATGACTGATGTGGGTGTTTTTTGCAACATGATATTGACCCTAGGCAGCTAAATCTCTCCTGTGACTAGGCACAAATCAATATGAAATTTAGCCAACACAGGTGGGAAATTCTAAATTTTTACTATTGAATTCATTAGCACAAGCAATAACACACACTAGAGAAACAACCCATAGTTCACATTATTGGTATTTAGATTTAAACATGAAACATTTGGGGGAAGGCATTCATTTTTGTGTATTGAGGCAAATAAAGATTATAATTACCCATTCTGCCACCTAGCTTTTTCAGTACCATATTACAGAAATAGGGGGCAGATTTACTAAGGATCGAATTTCGAAGTTCAAAATTCAATCAAATTTTTTTAATTGTTTTTGAAAATGGACCTTTTTTGTTCAAATAGGTCAATTTTCGATCTAATAAAAATCATTTGAATCGTTCGAATGCATTGTTCGATTTGATTTTCAAAAAATTCCGAAAACACTCCTTAAAGGTTCCAGGAGGTCCCCCATAGGCTAAAATAGCAATTTGGCAGGTTTGAGGTGCGAATGTTCAAATTTGAAATTTTTAAAGAGACAGTACTTCAATTTCTGAATGGTCAAATTTTAAAATTTAATTACATTTTTTTTTCATTTTGAATAAAATTTTAATTAGAATTTTCACTTTGACCCTTAGCAAATGTGCCCCTATGAGTCACTACCATAGCATCACATTATCATCACACCACATAAGAACATTAGTCAAGAATTTTTAACTTTTTGTCCCTTTTTTAACACATTGTTGCCTTTGCAAAATCTCCCCCCACCTAAATACTAATTTTAAATGTCCTATGAGCACTTTCCCATTTTGATTATATGTCCTCTTAATTTCTGACATACAGGTATTAAGTAAATCTATATAGGTGTTCTTACAGAAGCTCTGACAGTTGTGGCATTGACAGTAAAAGTTCTAAAGCCCTGCATTAAACTATGTTGAAAATGTATTTGATATTTTGCGAACACCTTAATTAAACACTAACACCCTAAATTGTATATATAATTAAGAGGCATATCTCTCTTGTTGTCTTAAATCTTACCCAGGAATCTAAAAATAATATGTCTGCAATAAGATGTAACTTCCACAGGCTGTATTCTTATGTTTAAAATAAATTTAACTTTGTTAGATGTTTTAATTTTTATATTTAGTTTATGTAATTTGTACAATGGTCGCAAATACAATTAAATAAACTTCTACAATATACATATACAAAAAAATGGAGTAGTGCCAATTTCATCCTACTTTTATTTATTTATAATTTTTTTATAAAACAAGGAGGCATGTAAATATTCAAGTATATCGCCATAATTTTGCAACCATGATGTCTTCATACATGCCACAATCTGAACTTGAAATCTAAATTTATATAAGATTTATGAAGTAATGGTATAAACTTAGAACATCAAAGACAAGTGATAATATTTACAATTAAATGACATTTTCATGCCTTGCTTTCCACAGGCAGATACTATTTTTTCATACTGATTATGGTTTGTGACTAGAATTAATGTTTCATCAGTGTTTGATGTGTTTGGAACACAAACAAACAAAAAAGTGTTTAATAATGGTTATCCAAGCAAGTATTTATAAATTATTTTCTATTACTCTTTCCACACCTCTCCAGTTGAACTCTGAACTTCTAACTGCAAAAATATGTCCATTCATTCTCTGCTACCTATGGCATCTGAATGGTAAAAACCAATACCCCAAAACCTCAAAAGTTTCAAGATTTATTTACCCTGATGCTTCAAAAAGCCAGAATGCAAAAATCGGCCATCTCAGATCTGTCCATTATAAGTCAATGAGAGAGGCACCAAAAAGTTATTGGAGTCTTAGAAGGGTTTTGTCAGAAAATTTCAACTTTATTCTAGGTTTTCAGGAAAAAACAAAAAAAATCATTCTGAAAAAAGTTTTAAAAATCGAGTATTTTGGGAAAACGTTAGAAAAATTAGAACAATTTGGGTTTTCGCTCGATTTTATCAAATTTTTTCAGCAATCCAATTAAATCAAGTGAGTAAATCTCAGTAGAGTTTAGGTTAATAACTTTCCTATTAAAGAAGAATAAAATCTTTTCTTGTTAATATAAATATAATTTATTACCCCACTTGGATATGTTATTAATTTAAAAACATATTTTATCATTGGTGATGATTTAACAACAAAAGCTCATTAAATGTCAAATAAATAGTAATTGATTTTAACACCTTAGTTCACAAGTTTTTGTGATAATTGCTATCTAATGTGACTATTTTTTACTAATACCTCTGACTTAGGTAAATATACATTCCCACTTACCCAAAATCACAAAATTTACACTTTGCATATGGAATTATATATATATATATATATATATATATATACACAAATTTAAACTGACATTATATGCTGATAATGAAATAACCCTAGGGCATTCACTGCAATTCAAGTATAGTTGCAGTATAAACAGTCTCTTTGAAATCTGAAGAAAGGTGGTAGAGACAGCTAAGTACATTCATAGGAATGAGTTGAAATATTTAGATTGTGAATTTGCGGAGAGTTACAGAAGATAATCTACATTTAAACTCATTTTTAAAATACAATACATAATTCTAAATGCCTTGCAAATAGTTAATATATTATACATTTAAATTGCTTTAATACAGATAAACATTATGGAACAATGTAACATTTAATGCAGAAAAGGTAATTCAAATGATTTAGAAAACATTACAATGATATATGTAATTACTATAAAAAAATATAATAGTTATTAGTTTGAGGGAAATTCTGAGGGCAATTCAGAATTTCAAAAAGCTAAATTATTTTGTCACATTTCAGAAGCTCAATTTTTAAACTCCTCAGTCTGCAAATGATTATGATTCTGCCAAAAGCTGTGTTAAAAGCCTAAGAATATGGGATGCAGTAATGTGGTAGAAATCTGCCCTGTTCTATGTGGTGGAAAACAGGCCCTATTCAGAATTCTGCTCTGGGGTTTGCTGTAAATTCATGGGTACACAAGACTTCTGTACACATTTTTAGTGGCTGATGCTCCCATCAAATTCACCTAGATTTTACAATGCACCCTTCCAAAATAACACCAATGGGTCACATAGTTCTCAGCTAGCCATAATTTATAAATGCTTTAGATTTTATAAATGGTTTTGAATGGTTTTAAGAACAGGCTTTTTTAAGAAGCATGGGTAGGAAAGGGGTGCATAATCAATATTGTCATAGCATCAAGATTTGACATAGGACATCCAGTCAATACAGTCAATAAATAACTGTTTTAAAAACAAACAGAGGCACTTTTGATTTATGTTTCTACAAATGAATGGTTCAGTAGACCTTATTTCATGAGATTTGCTTATCTTAAATATAAGAATAATATAATGTTTAGTGGATTAAAGAGAGGGTTTTAATTATGTTATGGGTGGGTGCCTTAATTTATTTTCTTTTATTAACTAACTACTGTTGAGGAACAATAATCAGTGATTATGCTGTAGCGCTATTGAAAACAATTTAATATAAAACCTCTTTGGATATATCCCACACTGCTGTTTACACATTTCAATAGGATTATGAAACTGCATTGTTATTCTTCTTTAGGGTATTCAGGGCTGGAATGGAGGGAAGGATCTGGGTGGGCCTTCCATTCCACTCCAGACATGCCTGGGCGTGGTGTTAGCCACTTATCCATAAATGAATCAGGTTTATGTGTGTGTGAGGGGCTTAGGAGCCTGCTGTGAACTCAAACTGGGAGTGACAAAGAGATACACTTACAGACGTGCCTGTTGTAACTACAAGCCTGCGCTGCGGCCATTGCTTTGCACACCAGACACTGAGGAAACTGAGCTGAATCAGTAAGTGCTGAACCGTGATAAGTTTTATTTTATTCCAACCTGCTAAACCTTCTGTTTATGCTGCCTGTATGAACAGCTTCAAAAAAAGTAACCCAGGCAGAATTGAACTGAATTAAGGCTCAGTGTATTGCTTCTGTGCTACAAAAAGTCCTGTGGTCATGATTCCTGCTACCTGAAATCTCACAATATATATAATATTACATCATGCACAGCTATTGAAGAAAGACTCTCCACTCCATTTCATTTTTTTCAAAACATAGATACATTTTAACATAATTTAAAATCCCATCACATGCAAACATAATTTTACTTGCTTAAAACAGACATTTCTACAATGATTTTTTAATTAACAGAAATCTTGCAAGTCCAGTATCAACATTTGAGTAAGAAGCAGATCCAAACTATAAACTGAAGATGCATGCTCACTTTTCATTGGCCCTTTCCAGCTGGGAAGTTGATGTCAATTAAATGGTTCATCATTTGTTGCTTGAATGAATACTTTTTCTTTATTTAACTTGCAACATGAATGTTTTATACTGTATAATGTGATCACCCAGTTAAAAAAAACAATGTTGTCTTCTTTTCTCTTTTATAAAAAAATGAAAGTTTGGATATTTTCCAAACAAATTATAGGTTTCTCTTCAGCCATTAGGCATCTATTTTTCTTTCTACACAATTACGCAAAAAGAGCATTGGGATGGTGGCATATACCACTCCCCTTCTGCTTGTTCTTTGAATGGAAATTACTGAACCCAGATGTCTAGCTCAGTAAAAAAAACTCTTCCAAAAGAAGCATCTGGCTCCCTAGCAAGATCATCAGGCAACTTGTTTCAGGAGTTTTGCACAAAGCTGGTCAGATGATTAAAATGTGTTATTTTTCTACATTTATCATGCATTTACAAAATTCATATCACACAATTTTTATTGTATAATTAAATTAAATCTCAAATGCAATCAATTTGGTTTAATATTGATAATTAACAAAATAATCTATGAACTATTTAATGACCTGCATAAATCAAACAATTTTTTACTAAATGTTGATTTTATTTAGTTATTTCTATCAAATATGTAAAGCTAGATATATAGATCGATTATATAAAGTAGTTTGAATAAACAGAAAGATGATGATGGGTAGTTAGATACTGTAAAATATATAGAAAAATATAAACACATGTTGTTGACTGTTAAACAAATTAATAAAAACCAGTTATTCACTTTCTGAAATTATTTTCAAATTAAAAAGCATAAAAACAAGGTATAATTCTATACCAGTATTAAAATATATTTCTTTGGTTGTTAGTTTTGTAATTACTATTCTGACATTATGTTGGCTAGCTATAAAAAGATCTGTGAATCCTTATAAACAAATACCACTTGGAAAATTATGGAGGATATTTGTAGACTGGAAAGTGCCCCAATGCTAATAGGAACAGAAATCTGGCAGTAATATATAAGAAACTGTTAACTCACAACAGAGTGACCTACTTGGAGGAATTTACCAAAAGAGACAGTGTTTTATGCAATTCTTCTAAACAAGCATCATTATGTCTATACCATATGTAGATTTATTATTGTGCCTCAAAAAAAAATCAAACCGTGCCTAAATTATATTGAACTTTACCCAAAGGAAAGACTCCAGTACCACACCCACACCTACTGATGTGGTCCAACTTTTTTCTCTAAAAGTGCTTAATTAAGAAATTCTGACTCATTTACATGAATCTGTTTGATCTAAATTACACGCTAAACCACACCAAATTAGAAGCATCTGTGAATGTAAAATGTTTGTTCCTTGTGTATTCTAAAAGAGGGCCTGCTCTGGGCAGCACATGTTCAAGTGACGAAAAATTATTCAATACAATTTACCTCTAAGATCTTTTCTTTCTACTAATAATTCATTGTAAAAATAAGCAGGGAATAGATGTCCTTGATTATTTCAGGCTGTGATACAATATGCCCCTCTATAAGTCAGAAAGCCTTAGACCACCATCCATGTATTTGTCATTGGAAAAAGTATTGAGGATTATTTAGAGATGTGTAGTTCAGGCTTAATTTATTTAAAAAAATCGGACATAAATTATAAGTACCCATGGTGTTAATTATTAGGTTTTGTAACCATTTACAGCTTAAACTATGAAAGAAGTGTGTATGGGTAATGGGTGGATTGCTGGGCCATTTATGGTAATTGTGCTACTGAATTACCTGTTTCCATTTCCAAATAACACCTCTCTTCTGGTTTAGTGCTTGCACCAATAATGAAATTATTGTTGATATCAAATATGTCGACAGCAAATATTTTATATTCAAATAGATTTTAAGCAATGTGTCATTGCGTGTTCTTGTTTCTATCCATGTATTCCCCTTAGTGAATAACTGAAGAAGAAAACAATAATATATGTTATTATAATTAAATAAAAGGAACATGGGATACAATATTAAAACTGTTACTAAATAAATGGATTGAAGACAAGAGAGAATATTTCAGAAATAATGCTTGTTACTATAGATACACTGGTCTTTAGTAATTTTTCCAGAGGGGGGGCCTGATTCTTGTTTTTTTTTTATTTATTTATTTTTTAAATATAGCAAATTATGAGGTGAAAGTATGCAATACACCAGTAAGACATTAGGGCAAAAAACAAGAGCAGAATGGAAGCATTAGCATAGTGCAGTTAACAACCATCATATGCAGAAAAGTTGGATATTTGCAGCTTCTGAGCTTGTCTGGGTGATTGGGCAAGATGCAACATATTTGAAACCATCAGAGATTAAACAATATCCAGCAACTTGCATATCGCAAAATACAAATATTTTCCTCAAGTAAAAAACTGCAATGTGGTTTTAATATACATACAATGTGCGCATATCAGATTGAAATCCCCTCATTTGGTGACATTGCAAAAAAGAGTGGATCATTACCTGTATGGCCACCTTTAGCCAATATATATACCAAGAACTTTAAAGGAGTAGTTTGTTTGACTTGTCTTAATCATGAAAATCATGTTTGTTAATTCCTTAAAATAAACTCGGCTACTGTAGCTAATTCATGTTTCATCCTTGCCAAAATTAATTAATTAATTAATTATTTATTAGATTACAGAGCACAGATATAATGGACTCCTACCAAACAAAACAGTCACAACAAACTGAGAACACAGTGTGGTTTTATAATAGTAAACTAATTATCTTACTCAAATGGCCAAAGCTTGGAATTGCTTAAGTTTTACTGTTTGCCCAGGTTAGTTTAAGAAACAACAAAAAAACATAGATTTTTCATGATTACCACAAAAAGTATGTTCAGCACAAACTCAACTCATCGAACTCCTGTAGAACAACCCTGATCCATTAAAGGTGGATAAAATTTTAATTCTACTATTATAAAAAATAAAATAGGGGATTGTATCTGCTTTTAATTCGGCATAGCTGAGGCAAATTGGATCTGGTCCTGTTTTTTACACTTCCAGAGGCAAATTTTTTAATTCAAAATGACCATCCAAAATGAATTCAATTTTTTTTTAATTCGAATAGGATTTGTTTGTTTGGATCAAAGTAATAGTGCATTTGCTTTGAAGTCCACCAACTGACAGGTTCTAGGAGGTTCCCCATAGGCCAAAACAGCAATTCGGCAGGTTTTAGATGGCGAATGGTTGAAGCTGAATTTTTAAAGAGACAGTCTGTGATAAATTTAGAAATTTGAATTTTTGAACTTTTTACAAATTCAAATTGAATTTGAACTATTAATATTCATAGTATAGAGGCTTTCAAACATTTTGAGTACACGCCAACATTAGTTCAGGCCTGCCCTCTCATAAAAATGTGAGACAAGTGGTAGTGGTGTTCCAGATGAAGATTTCAGCATTCATCCTACTTATTATTCTGATAAATCAGGTTGAGTATTCCTGTTTGCTCCTTTGAGCCTCTAAATTGGACAGCCCCAGAGTAAGGGAGCTGCTGTGTTAGATTATTAGCAATTTATTTCAGGGATCATAAACAGTAATACAGTTTTTATTTAAACAATTCTGTGCCGGACAGGCTTGTTGTAATCATTTTATGTAAGTATATACATTTTCACTGACTTATTTATACAAAACAGGTATGCATAAAAATACATTGCTTCAGATAAAACACTAGGCAGTGTTTTAAGTCCCCTGTCAAAAGGCATTCTAACAAAAAGTGTTCCTTTCTTTTACTGTCTTTGTTGTGGCATTCAGCATAATAGTATGGAGCCAGCATTCTGCCTTTGGTTTGCATAGCCTGGATTCAATAAGCAGTTATATACGCAGATTATGACAATGTGGTCAAGGAAAGCTGCTTTTTTTCACTCTACCTTCTTATCCTTGGGAAAATACAATCTGGTGTTTATTTTTTCTTGTCCTTGTTCAGCAACTTAAAATATTCACAATTTGATTCGGGATATGCTTATTTGATTGATTATTATATCTCTGCTATAGATATAAGCACCAATCTCGCAACAGAAAGGAATTCTCTCAGTATAACAAAAACAAAGATTTGCATATTTTGTTTTACATTCAGAGAAATGTGCATAACAAAATATACCATCATTCGCAAGTCAGTATACAATGTGTGAGCCACGCTCTTCCAGTCAAGAACATAGTCACTATATATAGAGTATCTTTCCCTGCCTGATGCAGACTTTTCTTCTTACATTGAGAATGAAGCTCAGACATTTAATTTCAGGGAACTACATATTGAAGACAGATGGACAGACAGACATATATTTACACAGCTACATTGTGAAGCTGAGTTAAAAAAAAAGACCAAAGTCCAAGTTCAACCTCTCCAAGTGAAACCCTAGGGCAGATACTGTACATACACATACTGATCCTTATGTACACTCACATAAGATATATACCAATATCTATATTAATTGTAGATTTTAGTATCACAATAGCCCTTCTTAAAGGCATAAACTGAATTTTCCATTACAACATCACCCAGCAGGACATTCCACAACTTCTGTGCCTTCACTGTGAAGAACCTACTACTTTGCTTCAAATAATTTATGTTCCTTTAGTCTTATGGGGGCCTCTGGTATATTGATCCTTTTTATGGGAAAATCTCTGCTGTCTGTATATAGGTCATTTAAAATCTCTCAATTCTAAGGCTTGAGGTTAAAGCCCACCCTGGGTCATAAAAAATATTTTACTCAGACTTGCAGTTGAGTGATATCAGGACTGGCCTTTTGCGTGAGAGTATGTATATCATCATCTGTCTGTGGACAGAAAGTGATATTTTAGAGGGGGGGAAAGAAAACAGTGGCACGTACATATTGTGGTCAAGGATTACAATTGCTGCCACTCCTACTTTGGCAGCATGTATAGTATCAAAGTTAAAAAGAAAGATGATTCCAGAGGTCCCATGGACCTTAGAACAGCTAGTTACCTGCTAGACTGTATGGCTTACTATCTATAGGCATATGGTTTTACCATGGATCTGTAACGTTTTGTATTCCAAAACCCAGAAAAGACACCAAGGTTCTGGTCACGTCTCACAATTTTGCCTATAACAGCTGCCTTTCACTTCAGGAGGAGCCCTCCACTACACAGATACTGCCAGATCTTAAAGTAAGAGAGTATGAACATGAAACTGATGTCTGAGATAGTCAGCATGCACATTAGAGGCTGGTGCAATTTACTTCTGGAAAGGCATGAAGCCACTAGACTCTGTGCCAAATATTCAGGCTGACCTGTAACAGAAACTGGAGGGGGAGGAGAATTCTGACAGCTATTGCAGACTTTATCAAAATAAAGCCTGTGATAAAACTGCTGGTGGTGGTCTAGTGGGGAGGCAGGGACACCTGCCACCTGCTGCTCCTAGTCACGCCCTGTGAGTGCCATAGGCAAAAGAGTGGGCCATGACCGGAACCTTGGAATTAGCTCTGGGTTTGGGATACCTTAAATTACAGTATGCTGGTTCCAAAAAACATGGATGCTGGTGGAGCTGCCTCTACATCGGCTACTACTGAAACCATTCTGGCTGACCTTCTCCAGTGATCTGAAGAATAAACATTATATCCCTAATTTAGTTACTGTCTCTTTAAATGACAATTAACTCTTAGAAATCCAGGGGCCCGGAGTCCCTTTTGTGTATGAAGTACTGGGAACTGGGAATTACAGTGCGATGCCTCCACCTAGGGAACACTGAGGAGCACACCTCAGAGGAGTTCCAATAGGAAAAATAAAACACACACAGTTTGCAAATTAAACAATTATAAACTTTATATAAACATTAGTAAGAACGTGGGCAATCTAATACACAATGCACTCCTGCACTGGGCACATGTGGGACACTTCCTAAATTACTTTTAGGTACCTGAATGTTCTCCAACACAGTCCTTTTTATTATCAAAGTCCCAATCCTCTGGAAGGGGTTAATAACCACACAGTTCAGTTCAAATGGAATTTCCCTTCCCTAAAGCTCTTATACCCCAGGTAGCACTACCTTTCCCAAAAGTACCACTACCTTTGGAACTTAGCAGCCACTCCAACATACCAGGTAAATACACAAGACCTGTCTTTAAATTGTGGCTCCACACTTGTTTCCTTGTCTATATCCTCCCATGGGTGGCTCACTCACCGGGGGGGGGGGCTCTCAGTTGGTCATTGTCCTACTCTTAAATTGGGATAAGGGTTGCACTAAGATTCATGGGCAGCGTGGAATTTCATTGATGGTAGCTTTGTACTTCAGAATGGTATACCCTCAAAACACCTTGTTCCATCAGTCAAATTGTTGGCTGTAGATGGGAGTCCCCTTGGGTATGGTTTGGTTTCTTCTCAGTTTGAAAGACTAGTTTTGTCGATAAGAGATCACTCTGAAGAGATTTACTTCCAAAACTGATTGGGTCATGGGCAAGTTGCTACATTGGGGCACATGCTGTGAGCCTTCCTATGTCAAACGTCCCCCGGTATTGGCTGCAATTTCCCCTTAAAGGTTACCCACTATTTATGCCTTCTACTTTGATGTGTTCTCCAAGAAAATCGCTGAAACCCTGCCTCCACACAGACCCTGTATCTGTGTTATTGTCTTTTACCTTTTGTTGGGTGATAGTCTGAAAAACAGCAAAATTTTACTCTCCTTCCCCCACTACATTTCCTAATGTATGGCAACTCAACTATACAATGGGAACATTTTTAGGGCAATAGGAAAACATTATTTTATTTATTAAAGGTTTTCTGGGCTTGTGTAGTGTAATGCAGTGGCTGTAACACATACTTCTATTATACTTTGAAATTTGCGCCATATGCAAATTAGGCATCGCTAGCGTAAATGCGATTTGCCTGGTGAAGTAACACTAGCGCAACAACCCTCACATTCGCTGACCTGAGCGTAACTTCGCACTTTAGTGATTTAGCTTAGTGCTGGTGAAAATTGGCCTGGCGAAGTGCGGCGAACGTTAGCGAAGGCAACGCTAGCGCTTTTTCGCCGCTTAGTGAATTTGCCCCTTATTGTTTACCAATTATTATAGGCAATTTGTAAAGAATTTCTCCACTGTAGTGGCTCCCATCACCACCCTTACAAAGAAAGGTTCTGGCCCTAGAATTTAGCCTGAAAAGGCAATTGGGGCCTTGATTTATTGAACTGTACTCCAGCATCCTGATTCCACCCATCCTTTCCTGGTAGAAGTAGACACTGAAATTGGTACAGGAGCAGTTCTATCCCAACAAAAAATGTATCCTTGTGCCTTCTTTTCTAAAAAAAACTTTGATATTGGTAACAGGGAATTATTGGCAAAATAAAATGGACTTTTTAAGAATGGAGACATCTTTTTGAAGGTGCTAAGCATATGAATACAGTCTTTACTGATCATACACTGAATCTGTGAAGCACCTAAATCCCAGACAAATCATATGGGCATTGTTCTTTACTCACTTTAATGTTATTATCTTCATTTGTGTAGTTGTGTATTTCGGTTCTGATTCTTGCCTGTCCCTGTTATGTAACCCTGAGAAAAATGATCAGCTGCAATTGCAAGGGCCATGATTCCTAGAGGCTGGAAAAATGCTGAAATTTTCATACAGCTAAAAAACGTACCTCGCATTTGATTTTGCCTCCTGCACCTGTAGTCATAAATGACCAACAGACCAACATGGAGAATAGTTTTTAATTGCACAAGAGCAGTAATATGTGGCAGTCAATAATAAATTAGCTTTAAACAGTATGTTGCATTTTACACAAGTACAGGAAAAAATGTATATGATTATGGATTGTTGTTTGAACTAGTGAGGTGTAGCACCCGTGTTAAGAAATAAGTCCCTGAATCATTAATTGTCAAGGATTGGGTAGGGGGCGCTGTAGAGTCTGAAGGGAGAGGTGCGAGTCCTT
>CM044448.1:54381969-54406969 GCA_024363595.1 Xenopus borealis
AGAGCATCGAGCCAGAAACCCAAAGGTCCCTGGCTCGAATCCCAGCAGAGCCTGACATTAATCATAGGAATAATAATAAATTAGTCACATGATTTTGTGTCTTTTCATTTAGGAGATGATGCTTTAACCATGCAGTTACTACATAGCAATGAGTCAGCAACATGTCAGAAAAAGCTAAAATTTGTTTGGTTTCTTTGGGTAACTACACTGGTGTAATAATCACCTTGCTTTTTTCCAGCATTAATTATTTATACATTAACTTTATGTTGTGCTTTTTTATGACAATTTATATTATTTTAGTTTCAAAAACATTATAAACCTTCCTTGCAGTTGGCTGGGGGAGTGGTGCCACATGGTTACGTCTTATTTTATCAGAAAAGTGGTTAATTGTTTGCCTATTCCATCCCCTTACCTCATTTACAACTCAAAAGTGTTTTCCTTCATGTGTCTGCAGTGTAGTATAGACAGCTCATCATAGGACTAGAAAGGCACGGAAGTTCAACTACTACCTAAGTAGCCTCATTTAAATATAAAATATACAATTTATCACAAAAAAAGAATGACTGTTTCATTCCAGGCACTGACTGCCAGAGGCTATTACGAGGGTGAAGGATATCTATCATGAAACATCCAATGTCATTGTACTCTGCCAATTTATTTACTGACCTTCAACACAACAGACATACTCCTGACCCTCAGAAGATTAAACCCTGGGGGAAATGGCACTGAACACCAATTCCTATATCCTGTTGTTCTGTGGTCTAAATTAAGTGCTAATTAATTACCCCTGGCATCTTTGGTATTGCCTGTCAAATTGAATTAAAGATATCCTCTCACTGTTAACACAAAATGCTCTGGTTCGTCAGCTAAAGACTTGCAGTAAGTGTTAATGCAGATCACGCTTTGCAGAGTAACAGACAGATACATTGTACTGCCAGGGAGCAGGTAGCTTGTGTGCAAAGGAAACAACAAAAATTGCCATTGTCATAGCTGATTTATTGGCTTTCATTAGCATCCTGTTATTCACTAACCACCTGCATTTTCTGCCCCTGCCTGGAATCAATTAGCCAATTTAAAATCATTTATTTTACAAATTATTTTTGTCTGACAAGCACTGAAGACATCCAAACCATGAATCATTGTTATATTGCCTCATCCTATTTTATTTTCCATTTTTAGTCAGTACCATTAAGATAATTATAAAATGTACCAAAGAAAAATCTACCCGGGGTCCTACACATCAATAAGACATGAAGATTACAGACAGGATCTCATTTCATATAACCTGCCTCATTTAGAACAACAATTTATATGTTTAGGTAGGGTTCTAAAACATGTCAGGGGGAAATCTCATAAAATATAGGGAATTTCTAACCTGAACACTTACAATGAAATACAATGGCAAGGGGACTCTTCAATTGACTCTTCACCTACAGCCATCCCATTGAACCCCACTATTACATACCTTAATGAAACATCAGAAGCCAGAAATAGAGAGAATGGCCTCATCATTTATTAACATCTTATCAAATAAATAGGACCTTGCCAGCCTAACCTAAGGCAATATTCCAGAATTCCATAAGAGATTGCAACTATGCTCTGCTGTTCCTCACTTGAGATCAGCATTATGTCATTATATCCACCACTGAGTATTAGACTGCCTCTACCTACAATGAGGATTGCCCCAAATATGCTGCCAGCAGGAGAACTGTCAAGGTCCTACTGCTGCTGTGCCAAATACAACTTGAAATACATAATCAAATATCCACGATCCAGAGGAAGGCAAAAAAATACAGCCTGAACCAGTGCCAATTATGCCACAAATAAAACAATCCTTCCTGACCCCAATGGGGTTCAGAAACATTCCCTGGATCAATCATTAGACATTTATTTAACATGAATTAAGACAATCCAGACTCTCGCATTGATACTGTATAAAAGTACAGAAGCCACAATATAACAGTGCATGCAGGAAAACATCCACATATGGTTATTAATAGATGATATCAGAACAGAAAGATGAAAAAACTCCTGAACTTTTTGCAAAATATAAAAAAGGGGAGGGCATTTGGTATATTTCTAACTGCTGATAAGGAAGTGAACTGCTTCTTCTCCTGACATCCCATGCCTCTCTTTCTCCACCACCAGACCGGCCTTCCCCAGCTTTAACTCATTCCTTCCTGGCTTCCAATCACAGCTGCATCTGATTCTGCCAATCTCCAAGAATATACCAGTGTAATCTGGCTGCTGGTTATTCAAATCCCTTGTCATCCCTTATATACAGTATATTGTTTACAAGAATTTGTACATTATTAGCCCAGACAAAACTCGGGGTACTGTTTAACTGTTATTGAATCTAACGTAATCTAATGGGTATTTATGGAGGTTACTATGAATGCTACACTGCTAGACTTCGGGTACTATGGGTAAAAAATGTTTTCCACTCTTCAAGACATAATACCAATCAATTAAGAACTAAATGTTAATGGATTATTGCTTTAAGGATATAATTAAAACAAATTTCTCATTGGACAACTAGAGCAATGTTTGCCTTGTTAATATATACCCTGTATAATCTGTTAGAACTATAACACATGGAGCAAAATGCACCTATCTGTCTGCCACCACCTATGGTAGAAATGAATTAAAAGCATGTACTGGACAACAATTTGGTGGTGAGGTCCATCCATCACCACTCAATAGTGGTAATACGTAAATGTATCTCACCACCAAATTGCTCTCTCAGCATGTACATTTAAAAGGGTGATTGCCCTTCTTGCAAGGGGGTTCAGGGTTATTTCGGCCAACTCTGTTCTCCGCAGTTATGGTCACAACAAAGACCAGCTTCACAGCCTTCTCTCTGCAGCTGAAGTGGACCTGATGGCCTTATGAAAAGATCACACACACACAAGGGTAGCAAAACTGAATAACACAATGGCTGATCCAATAATTGGTACCAGGGATTAATATGTATCATGTATAATGTATTGAGCTATGTAATCTGCTGGTGCTATATAAAGGATAATAAAATCGGAATAGCAGCCTATTATTGCATTTATCATATAAATGTAATTTGGGTTGCTTGGACTTTTAGTGCAGAAGTAATTTTTGTTTTGGTATTTATTGGAGTACCTTGCTTATATCCCAATTATCTTCTCTTTTGGTATGTGTACTTCTGTATATAGGGAGAAGGGATGTGTAAACTCTGATACAGAGAAGCTACTCCATGCAGTGTAGTGCTATCCATTTTTGTAAATTATATTTTTACTACTGAAATCCAAAGCATGAGGTTAATGGCAAAATGAGTCAACTACTCAGGTTTAGAAATTCTACAAAAGTTATAATTCACACTCTGGTAAAATTTTCCACTTCCAAGTTGTAGTGAAAAAATTTGCAGTTTTTTTTTAAATTAAAAACAAATGTCCCAAGGACTAGAGAATGTGTTAATTCTTTTTAATAAATCTGTCTCTAGTTATTATATATTCTTCTGTCATATTCCCGAACAGAACAGCACATGGTCCACATGTTCCCATTTTTATGCCCTTCTAAATGAAAAAGACAACTTATTTCTGTCCAGTTGACATTGTGAGATCTCAATTGGCTTTATCAGTTTGGCTTGCTCTCTTCTACTTTGTTTCATTTAGTTTACGACAATTTTCTATTTTGTCTTGACAATGCTCAATTGCATTTTGAGATTAATTATACCAGACAGCTTTCGATCTAAATGCATTATTCCATTCTGGCTTTGCTTACACATGTTCACACATGCAGAACAAGTGATTTCCCCAAAATGACTGTCTGCCATTCTTGTTAATTTTTAAATGAAAATTTTATCAGAGGAAAATACTATTCAGTGCAGTTAGCACTTTTTCATTTCCTCTGAGCATCGTCATATTACGGACTCAACTATATAATAAACCACTCCAACATATTACATATTATTGCTATTAAAGTACATTTAACAAATATCTTAAGACCACAGAATTTTGAATCCATTCCATTAAAAAAATATAGGCATACAAAATATACGTATGGAAATTCAGAAAATCATAATCACTAAGTTTCTTTAGTTTACTTAGATGGCCTTGATTTTACCCAGAAAAAGGTTAACAAATAATGTAACCTATTAGGGGGTTATTTTTATTTATTCCCATTAAGGTATCCTATAAATTAAGGATTCCTGTTATTGATCAGACATTTCTTCACTGCGAAATAGTGAACAAATCGCGATTCAAGCTCAACAATTTTCTTCACCAATGGAGTCCATGGGTGTATTTTTCACTGCAAAACCTGCCAAAAAATTTTGCTCATCACTATTAAGGATATTTGATAAAATATTGTTTTTATTGAGATGTGGCTTCATTGGAAGGAATTAAATCATGTGGAGTGACTAACCACTTACAGAAAGTTGTGAATACAGTGTTGGTTTTATATATAGAACCAACTATGCTGCTCCTTCTAATTAATATTTTGAGTCTGCGATCCCTACATATGCATAATTCTGTGGCTGTCTTCCAACTATAACATCCACACTCTTTTACTGAAATTTTGAATGTGGGCACCTTACACATGCACATTTTTTTGTGGCCATTTTCCAACTATAAGTTTCTTCTAATGAACATTTAGAGCCTGACCTCACTATGTTTGCACATTTTATGACTGTCTTCCAACTATAATGTCTGCTCTCCTTTTACCAAATGTTTTGAATGTAGGGCCCCTATGTATGCACATTTGTGTGACTATTTTCAAGTATACAATCAAGTATACAATCCATAATTTTGTTGAATGTTTTGAATTTGGGCCCCCTATGTATGTGTGACTATTTTCAAGTATACAATCAAGTATACAATCCATAATTTAGTTGAATGTTTTGAATTTGGGCCCCCTATGTATGTAAAATTTTGTGACTGTTTTACAACTAAAATGTCCATACTCCTTTTACTAAATGTTTAGAATGTGGGTGTAACTAAGTATCTTGGATATAAAATCCCAGTTTCATGTATTTTAACCTAGTATGTTCAGACTGCTCGAGTTACAGTAGTGATTTAGGTTAAAAGAAAGCAGAGTTTCCAAACATGTCATTAGGCTTCTGATCTAGTTGTTAAAGCCTAAAAACCCCAGATAAATAAACAACTCCAACTGTTACACCATTCTTAATAAACTGCAGAAACATTTGAGGGAGAAATATATCTGCTTTGAGTAAAAATAAAAGAATTAAGCATTGCATAATTTAACATTAGTTTGATGAAAGTCAAATCTTGGAGGCAGTGAATTAATGGATCATTGCCTTTTCTATTTAAGCCTGACATGAAGTAGCTTTGGTATTTCCTGTTCTTTTTGTATTAGGAACTTTATATCAAGTTATTTTGAATGTGCCAAATATACTGTACAAAGGTTTTCTTTGTCGAGCAAATGGTGTTTCTCATTTGTATGTATTTTGCAACAAATATGGAATCTTGTAACGATAGGGGCAATCCAATATTTTATGAATAATTTTATTGGTTTACAGTTCAGGATGATGTTGCAAATCTTGAAATTTAAAAATATAACAAGACATAAAATCTGCTTCTTTTGCTTTTTAAACAACAGATGGATTAGAACTGGCAAGAACTAAATGTTTTGCAGTTACACAATAAAAACAGTTCTATTGGCACAATGAAATAAAACCACAAGCAAATTAATTTAATCTACTCTGTGTACAATAGCAACCCCTTGCATTTTTGTTTTGTTTCATGTTCTAGAAATGATATTGGGGGGGCTATAGATATTGTCCCTCAGGCAGAGTATTCAGCAGTTTGAATTTAGGTTTGTTTAGGGGTCCTGGTTGAAGAAATTGGATAATAGTTTGGTTTGATGAACCTTTCTACTTCATATCCTGCTATAAAAATTTAGACCACTGTTTGAGTCTAAACAGTAGATTAAAAATAAAGACACTTAAAGGAGAAGGAAACCCTAAAAATGAATAGGACTTAAAATGCCATGTTTTGTATACTGAATTTATTGCTCCAGCCTAAAGTTTCAGCATGTCAATGGCAGCAATGATCCAGGACTTCAAACTTGTCACAGGGGGTCACCATCTTGGAAAGTGTATGTGACACTCACATGCTCAGTGGGCTCTGAGCAGCTGTTAAGAAACTAAGCTTGGGGGTTGTCACAAATTACCAAGCAGAAAATGAGGTTGGCCTGTAATATAAGCTGCTGCTACAGGGCTAATTATTATATTCTGATGCTAGTTTCATTGGTTTCTGTGCTTCCATGTAGTAATTATCCATATTAATTACTAATCAGCCTTATACTGTGATATTAATATTCTATAGGGCAAATTTATGAAATTCACGTGAAATGATCAAAGTTCAATCGAATTCGATCGAATTACTATTGCACGAATTTTTCGTGAAATCGGATATGCAAATTTGGCCTCTTCGATCATCGAATATCGAATAGATTGAATAGATAGAAAAGATCGAATGATCGGATATTCGATCATTCGATCATTCGATGATCGAAGGAATCAAAATTTTAAAGTTATTCGATTGCCTACTTTGCCAGATTGAACCTACCGAATTGTAATAGAAGCCTATGGGAAGCTCCCCATAGGCTTCTGAGGCTAAGTCCTGCTCGAATAACATTCTTACGATTGGAGCATTTGATCGTTGGAATCGTACACATTTTTGGACTCTCAAAGGAAATTTCACGATTTTTTTGTGAAATCGAACGATTGGTATCTGATTGTACAAATTCATCGAGAAATCGTATAGCGAGCAAAATGATAGCCTAAAACAATTCGATAAGCATTCGATGGTCGAATGCTTATCGAATTTCGAATTTGGTCGAGCTAATTTTGGGGAATAATAGTAAATTTGCCCCTAAATGTACTGTATATTTGAAGTCAGTCCCTAAGCTTAGTAACTGACATCAGCACAGAGCATGTTCAGTGAATCAGCAGAAAAGAAGATGGGGAGCTACTGGGGCATCTTTGGAGACACGGATCTTTACTGCTAAAGGGCTGTGGTTTCCTTGAGCTGGTACAGAAGCCCAAAACATAATGTACAACATTTCTAACCTACTTCTTTAGTTTAACTTTACTTGTCATTTAAGGAGTAGGCAAATTGCAAAATACCTTATGGCAGTGACCAAAAAATTCTGACTTCTCTATAACTGCAAAACTGCACACATAGCATTTAATATTGCAGTCTGGAAAATGTTGGCTCAAAATTGTTGCATGAAGAGATCCCAGTTTTTTTTGCATTAAACATATCTAGATTTAATTATCTCCTGAAACCAAAAGGCTGTGTTGGGACTTAGGTCCATGAATGTTGCTGGAGTACAATTTCCAGTATGCATTAAGCCTTAATTACTTGTTGGAGAATGCTGGTACTGTAGCTGCTGTTGCTGCAACATTTCTGAACCAAAGGTTGAAAACCACACATTGGGCCAATGGCATACTCTGCCAAGGTACTGAATACTTCTACATTTCTAGATGAGAGTCATTTATAAGAGCAATAAGGCCCTGTTTCTATGTCAGGGTAGTGTTGGGCCACATGTTTGGAGTTGATATGATTTTTTCATCTTTGAAATTATTTCCTCCTGGTACCCCAGGTTCCAGTCACAGGCAAAGACACGATGGTGAGCTAAATGACTAGTGCTGGGGATGTGTGTGCACATTCTCCAATGTGCCAATCCAAAATTACACTTAATTTACATTAAGCTTATGGCAGTATATAGCATTTTTGGGAAACATTTTAGGGACCAAACACACCTATACTACCATTAAAGCAGTCTGTATGTTAGGTTTTATGTTCTTTTAAAGTGGACCCGTCACCCAGACACAAAAATCTGTATAATAAAAGTCCTTTTCAAATTAAACATGAAATCCAATTTCAAATTTTTATTAAAGCATTTATAGCTGTTTTAAGCTCATTTAAAAATCTCAGCTGTCAATCAAATATTGTCTGACACTCCTCTATGCCTTAGGCATAGAGGCGGGGCAGATAATTACTTTCACTTTCCAGTCAGCACTTCCTAGATGCCACTGCTCCCCACACATTCCCCCAGTTCTCTTAACCATTTAATTGTGTAGCCAGGACATGGGGTAGACATTGGGTCCCCCATTCTGGTGCACAAACAAGATTCTGAGATGATGCAAGGCTTGCCTTAATAACAGTGTCCACAAAATGGCTCCTGCCTGCTTGCTATAATTATGAATTCCGAGACTGAAGAAAACAAGATTAAAATAATTAATGTAATTAATGTTCATTTTGCTTGACTAATGTGATAAAATATAATTTAATATTTTTTTGGGGTGACGGGTCCACTTTAAATTAGAAGACTGCCCATGTTTTTACTGTAACCATCAATGGTATTTATATAATGTCTCCCAGAATATTACACACTTTACTTTCCAATAGACACACTTTCAAAGTGTTATCTCTCTGAATACTGACATTTGAACATTTACATTCTGACACATCCACTCATACAGGATTTTAGTAGATATGTGCTCTGAGAGTGAAAGGAATTGAAAGCTTTTTATGTAGTCAGGAAGCCTCTTGGATAAGTAGGATTATTTTAATCTTAATGTATCATTGTTCATTTATTTTAATATAAATAAAAAAAAATTTGTAAGTGTACAATATATTGAATTTCCGTACTCAGGTAAATAAAAATAGATGATATGCATCAAGTAATGTATGTATGTATTTATAGCTTTATTTGGAAAGTGCTGTACAATATATTACTGTACACACAGGGAGGACAAGTAAAATAATAAAAACAATAACTATATATTAGTAGACAGAGTTTAAGTACCATTTGATAAGATAAACAGTAGGAAGGAGAGCCCTGAAGAGCTTGCATTTTAGGGGCAGATTTACTTAATTCACATGAAGGATTTGAAGTTCGATCGAATTTCAAAAAGATTGAATTCAAATTTGCGAATATGCAAATGAGGCAAATTTGACCATTGAATTTTCAATATTCGACTGATTCGAATAATTTGAATATTCAAACTTAATTGTATTTGGCCTAGCTGGACCCCCCCCCACCTACCCCCCCGCCTACCCCCTGGCCCCCGCCTTCAGCGTGCTGCCAGCTTCAGAAAAAAGGATAGCAGCTCTGTGCAGACACGTTTTTCTCTGATTCAGATTTTCTGTACCCTAATTGGTTAAGGATAAGTCCCAGTAAAGCTGCATTGGGATTGGATAGGCTGGAGGGGAAGTTCCTACTTCTCCTATCCAATCCCAATTGCTGTCCAGCTTTTCTGGGACTTATCCTTACCAATGAGGGTAAAAAATAGGAAAAAACTGCTGCTGCTGTCCTATTTTCTGAATTGGGCAGCACACTGAAAGCAGGGGGGCCTGGCTAATCAAGTAAGTGAAACATGGCCGGCTAGCTAGCATTTTTTTTTTAAGTTTGGGTGGCCTGGCCACCAAGTTTTTTTTTTAATTGAAGGAAGCCACCAATGGCTTTTTATAACCTGTGGTCAGACCATAAATTATTTTTTTTACTTGCAGGGGGGGGCCCAGATCACTTATGGCTTTTTATAACTTGTGAGGGAGGCAGGCCATCAATTTTTTTTACTTGTGGCTTTTTAAAACTTGTTTTTTTTACATGCAGGGGGCCCCTGATCACTAATTACTTTTTATAACCTGTTAGGGGTGGCTGGCCATGTTTTTTTTTTTAACTTGAAGTCAACAGTCGATTTTAATAACTTGTGGGTGGTCCTGGCCACCAATAAAGTTTTTTAACTTGTGGGGGCAGGCTATCAATTTTTTTTTACTTGCAGGGGGAGGCCTGATCACAAATTACTTTTTATAACTTGTTGGAGGTGGCTGGCCACCAATGTTTTTCTTTTCTTTTTTTAACTTGAAGGGGTCATGTTCACCAGTGGATTTCAATAACTTGTGAGGGTCCTGGCCACAAATAGCATTTTGTAACTTGTGGGGGCAGGCCACCAATATTTTTTTATTACTTGTAGGGGGTACCCTGATTGCAATAGTTTTTTATAACATGAGGGGGGGCTGGCCACCAATGGCTTTTTATAACTTAGGAGGGTTTAATGTATTAACTCTGATGTCTGTGTGCTCTTTTTACTGTGGGGTGATTGATTTTGGGTGGGGCTTGATGGTGGGCAGGGACCAGGGGGCCTAGAAAATGTTGCCCCGTGATTTCTGAAAGCAGCCCTGTACTCCACTAACAATACTGGTCAAATTAGAAAATGTGCCACTTTCTGTAATCTATCTTTTAGTTCTCTATCCATTACCAGTACTATGTTTCGGCCAATATTCCTTAATATAACCATTACCCTTCTGTGTAGTACTGTATAAAAAGTTTTAGAAAAGTCGAGGTCCCTGCTCACCAGCTCATAAAAGGCAATTAAATTTGTCTGGTAAGATTTATTGTGCACAAAACCCTGCTGGCACAAACTCATAGTATTACTATTTGCAATTAAGCCAAGTATCTTATTCCTTAATACCCCTTCCAAAAGCTTTCCTACCACTGACATCAAGCTCACTGGCTTATAGTTTTGAGGCTGAGAACAGGGTGCCTTTTTGAATAGTAGCACTACGTTTGTCAACCTCTATGCCAGACGTCAATGAATCTTGAAAAATTAAGAGGTTTGGCAGAGAGCTTAACTTCATTAGTGCCCTGGGATGAAAAAATCCAGTCCCAAACCTTTATTTATGTTTACATGTTCTATTCTCTTTTGAATTTCCTCTTGTGTGAACCATGGGTCAGCAGTTGTATTACTAGGATTGGGAGTATTAAGAAGAAAACCATCATTAGTATATTCCGTGTGACATTGATGGTCCCACCCCTACATGTTTTATTTTTTAAATCTTTATGTATTTAAAAAATAATTTTGAATTCTTTTTACTGCTTGTTACAATACCCTTTTCCTTCTTTTTATTAGCTTGTCTCATAGCTTTTTTTGATGATTTTTGGACCCCTTGTACCTGGTAAAGTTTCAGCTGCACCGGCTAACTTGAAAGCCTTAAAAGCACATCTTTTCTTAGAAACATCAACACCTCTAACGAGCCACAAAGGTTTTGCTTTGCAACTCCGTTCCTTGATTACAAGGGGAATATATTGACATATTTATTAAGCAGCATTTTAAAGAAATCCCATTTTCTTTTTTGTTCCTGTGAAAATCCTTTCCCAGTTAATAATGCTCACAGATGCCCTTAAACTGGCAACGTTTGCGCTTTGAAAATTTAGTTATTTTGTTGCTCCCTTATAGAGTTGCCTCTGTATCATTATCCAAAAGGAGACCATGTTATGATCACTATTCCCTAAATGCTCACCCACACAAATGCTAGAAATGAGTTCAGTGTTATTAGTTATTACAAGGTCCAAAAAGAATCATTCCTACAAGGTTCATGAACAAGTTGAAATAAAAGTTGTCATTTAGCTTATTAACAAACCTGCTAGCTTTTTCTGATTTGGCAACCCCATTAACTCAGTCAATCTCTGGATAATTGAAGTCACCCATAATAACTTGACCTAGTTGTGAAGCCACCTCTTTTTGTAAAAGTAGCTGGGCTTCATTCTCGACACTTATACGAGGTGGTTCATAAAATACACCAAAAATAATTTCCTTTTGCTCAGTTGAAATCTCTACCCAGAGTGATTCCACACTGACCACCGTGCCATCCACTATTATTTCTTCAGAGCATGGCTTTAATTAAGGCTTTACAAATGAACAAATCCATCACCCTTTTTAATCCCTCTGTCCCTCCTAAAAAGGTTGTAGCCTGTTAAGTTCACAGTCCAGTCACATTTTTCATTCCACCAGGTCTCAGTTATATCATCATTTTTGAGCATGAAATTAACTCTAGCTTTCCCATTTTACCCAACAAATACAAACAGATGTTACTACTGTACTTCTTTCTCTGATTTAAACATTACCTAATGGAGATAAATTAGTATTAGCCTGTTTTCCTTGTAACAGAGGGATATCCCTAACTGGTAAACAACACCCCCTCACTCCTACCCCATGATCTCTTACTAATCCCACTGCCCAGTTTACTGTAGCTTTCCCATTAATATCTGTCTTCCCCCTTGCCTAGGTTAAACACTCCTCCAACCTCTTAGCCATTCTTTCCTCCAGCACAATGGATCCCCTTCCATTGAGGTGCCGTCCATCACCACTATATCGGTTGCACTCCAAGGGAAATTTTTCGCAGTGCTCTAGGAACTCAAACCCTTCCTTCTTACACAAAGACTTGAACCACTTATTTAGCTCCCTGAGCTCCTGATGTCTTCCTAAACATGCACATGGCACAAGTAAAATTTCAGAAAAATGACAATGGAAGACCTTGCCTTAAGCTTAGAGTCTATATCCCAAAACCAGCAATCCAGAAGGAAAAGCACCAATGCTGAGCACTTATACCAAAATCCTTAATGAAAAATGCAAATCATATGTGGGGTGATAGATTCATACCATTATTTCCCACTTTGGAACTAATTTTTCCACCAAGTAAAATAAAATGTGGTAACTATGGTTTTTCCAGTCCTACTTTAACCTGATTTACTTTAGGTTGAAAAAAATCTCATAGCTAAGCAAGCTTACTGTCTTTGTTAAATTAAACATAATTGAGTATTGAAGCAGACAACTAAAATGTATAATACAGTATGTATAAGTCTATAATATTAAGTTTG
This sequence comes from Xenopus borealis, assembly GCA_024363595.1. Taxonomy (NCBI): domain Eukaryota; kingdom Metazoa; phylum Chordata; class Amphibia; order Anura; family Pipidae; genus Xenopus; species Xenopus borealis. The sequence continues at coordinate 54,394,630 of CM044448.1, forward strand.
TGAAATATTATCTTTTTCTTCCTTTATAGAAAAATAATCACGCTTTGGCTAAAATTAAATATGACAGCCATTAATTTGGGTCCAAGATAAAATAATTAATAGTTGCTTATGCATCTGAAGGAACAAAGATTTCTTCAGGAAGATAATAATGTTGTCCTGATTAAGGTTATTTTTGATTATACAATAAATGATGAGAAGGATAAGCTACTGAGTTCATTGTTGTCTGAGAGAAAGTAATATAAATTAGCTTGTAAATAATCTTTTTTTTTTTTTAAAGTGCTTAGAAAATTATGGCTTATTTATGGTTAACATACCAAGTGAGTATATGTGCATGAGTCAATGGTTTGTGTATAGTATAACCCTGAGTTTATAAGCAGTCTCCCAAGAGAGATCTCCCAGTGTGAACTAAAGCTAGATTTAGGGATTTACATAGTTACATAGTTACATAGTTACATAGTTAAATTGGGTTGAAAAAAGACCGAGTCCATCAAGTTCAACCCCTCCAAATTAAAAACCCAGCATACATACACACACACAAACATCTCCACACAATAGCAAGGTTGTTAGTTTTGCTAGATAGCAACCAGCTATTTTATTACACTTTACACACTGCATTCAGCAGTCTGTGTAAGACTTACTGGTAGGATTCTGATTGACGGGGGCCACAAATGGTAGCATGGGCATCTAGGCACATGTGTGCACCAGGTTGTGGGTCAATGTGTGTCTCAGCACAGACAATACACACAGCATCATTATGCCACTTGTTTGGCACCAAAACCTCCCTTTAAATAGACGCTCAAGGATTTCCTCACTCTTGTTATCACTCTACTGAACCGACTTCAGCCTGTCTTACCACTCTGCTTGAATTCCGCCTGAACAGACCTCTGCCTGTCTTATTCAGCCTGTCTTATCACTCTGCTTGAACCAACCCCGGTCTGTCTACTCACTCTGATTGAACACTACCTGCCCAGACCCCTGCTTATTTTGATTACACTCCTTTGCTTCCCCTCACATTACTCAGCTCTGTTCCATTTCCAGGAGCTGCTATGCTTTTGGTGTGATGCATGAGACACTCCTCACCTCTTGAGCTCCTTCTACCAGGTAATCGTTACAGTCTGCAAGTGGTCACAGGCCTCTGTGCTTCATTTTGAAGAGAAGAGACCTGCAGTAGTGATGAGCGAATGTCACCCATTTTGCCGAAAAATTTGCAAAAAAATTTGTGAAACGAGTCGCGCGGCGCGTCAATCGCGGGGCATAGTTTCCGACACGCGTTGCGTCGTTTTTTTTGCAGAATTTTCGCTGGCGAATTTTTGCTGGCGTTTCGCGAATTTATTCTCCACAGTGAACAAGAGATATTTTATAGCCCCAAACTTGCTTCTGGTGTCTGTAAAACTCAGTCCTTTGATAACTGGTTAATGAATTAATTAGTCAATTAGGCTATGTTTTTTTCCAGTCAGCTACATATAAATTAAGGCCCAGTCTGGGACATGGCACGAGTGCTAACATTTCCTAAGTGCTAATATTTCCCAAGTGCTTAGAAATGGCAGCTATACAAGGCATTGACAAGGCAAAAGGAACTGGATTATCTTCCAACAACTTTGAACCAGCTGGGATAAGAAGAACACAGATTTGTTTGTACCTGACAGTTTGTTAGTTCTTACTACAAAAATGGGTTATCCTGCATTTTCCTCCTATCACTCTCATGCTTCATGAAACCTTTTGCACTACCTCCCCCATCAAATTACAATTCTATACAAATATCAGCCTCTCTAATCTCCTCCCCTTCCCTCATCACACATGAAGTATATAAAGTACTCTGTTTAGCTATTCCAGGAAAATCCTCTTTCTCATATAAACTAAGAACTAACAAATTCCGCTCCCAATTAGCGCAATAGCACTACAAATTAGAAGCGCGGAGCGGGAGGGGGGGCGGCATTAGGGTTGCTGCCTCAGGCGGCAGCAGCCCCTAAAACGCCCCTGACTACGCTCCTCTATTGACCTGCTACTCAACTCTTCTCTTATTACCTCCTCACATGCTTGCTGTCAAAACTTTGCAAGGGCTGCACCCCTCCTCTGGAAATGTCTCCCATGGTCTGTCCGACTTTCTACCAACCAACACACTTATTTAGAGAAGCCTACCTTCACTATAAATTACCATATGCAATACCACATACAGTATAGTACGGCATCTCTCATCCACTTAACTCTAATCTTGCCAAATATCACACCTTATGTATCATTACCTTCCCTTTAGATTGTAAACTCTTTCTGCACAGGGGATTCCTCACCATTGATGTATGTAAAGCCATATGTTCTATGTATGTAATTCATGTGATTTAGTTGTATAATCACAATTACTATGAAATATGTTGGCGCTATAGAAATATATGTTAATAATAATAATAACTTTCCTGTGCATCGTTATAGTAATTAGGTCACAGATCACTACTCCATTGGAGACATAATTGATTAATTTTCACACAGTGATGTGTGATGTATTGTTTTTGTATTTCTGACTGCTTGTCCTCTTTTTTCTCTACAGGATTGTTATCAATGCATCTGTGAACCTTATGTCAACACAAAGCCTAGGAATTGTTTTTGGACCAACTCTTCTTAGACCAGAAAGTGACATAGGAAACATGGCGGTTTGCATGGTTTACCAGAATCAGATAGTTGAACTTATGTTAACTGAATTTGATCAAATATTCTCTTGAAAAAAATGTTAATAAAAGATGACTACCTCTTTGGTGGTTAGGCCCTGATCCATTTTAAATATATACCCAAGTTTATTGATTCAAGAGTAAATATTGATAATTAAGACCCAAAATGCAAACCTCTTTTTGGGGTGGTTATGTCCATTGGACATACTTCTACTCAACTACCAGGTGAAGTAATGGATTCTTTTTTTAATTAAGTAACAAATCACCAATATTTGTGGTGGTCATGTCATTTGCTTTTCTAAATCCATCCATACACACACTATTGTTTCCTTTAATTTACTAAAAATGTCACACTCATTATCATAATACCTTAGTCTAGATACAGTATGTTTGGAATAAAATACATTAATTAATAAATACAGTAGCCTCCTATTCAGTTTTGAATCCCCAACTCATTAACAAGGGACTAAGTTTAAATATTTTACTTGTTTGATTAAAATGGATTCTGTGGGAGATGCCATTCCTATAAAATAGAGCTTTCTGGATAATGGATTTTCAAATAATTATTCCCATACCTGTACAAGGTTCTCTGCATATGTAGAGCCAGGGTATACAAATGAGGATGGTGTCCCCTAAACCAAAATGCTTTTCTTATAGACAAGTAATAGTAATTTGCTTTACCACCCTGAATAAAAAAAGGCATGGACCTTGTAACTGTATTCATGGTTATCAGCTTAACAAAAGTGTTCAAACCATAGAACATGCAAAATAATCTATAGCATAGTGTTCTACACAGCATATAGCAAACTCTTTATTTTGGCACTTCCAGCAGAGTGGGAGTTGACATCTCCTGATCTTATTCCTGATGATTGGCATATGATTAGCAACACCATGGGCACAGTCAGCAGAACAGATGATGTTTTAACTAATGACTCCCACATACCAAGTCTAAACATTGTACTGTCTTTGTTAATGTACAATATTGTTACTTTTTATTATACACTTTGTACAATACTCTTAGATAGTAAGGCTTTTTTATAATCGAATGCTTCTAAATATGCCATATCAGAAGGGAGAAATAAGTGTATTATAAAGTTAATTAAACATGCTTAAACCTGCTGTTATATTAGTTAAATGCAGTCACATGTAAACACACAGAAAAATATAAATATACTGTATATATATATTCTTTTTAAAGTTAAACTGACTTGTTTGGACTTTCTACTGTTGCTCAGCATTCTATGAATATTGAAGACGTCTTTGATTAATAAACAATCTACTTTTCAATTTTGGAATGTCTGCAACAGTCCTCCAATGTTCATTAGCTGTTTAACAACTCTGTATAAAATGATGCAAGCAAAAAACAAAACAAAAACTCTGTCACGGACACGGTACTTCCAACCGCACGTGACTTCAGGGCGTGGCTGTCAGGGGTCACTCACTCAGTCTCTCACCCACCTTGCGCACAGGTTAGACTAGCAGAACAGCACCCCAAACACCAACCAACACCCACAAACACACACAACTTGCTGCCACCACTCTCAACTTCACACTGGTGTTGAGAGAAACCAGGTATTCTAGTAGTGAAGGGGTTAATTCCAACACACACTTCCTACCAGCACTCAAATGGTTAACTAGCATACATACAGACTAGCATTCCCATTCAGCATGCAGAGGGTTAAGGCTCACAATTACTCTCTTTCAGGCTAGGTTCTTTTAGAGCACCAGAGACAAACTTATTAAGTTATAATTTTAATATTATCAAAGGTATAACAGTGCAGTTAACAAAAATGATATTACAAAAAGAGACATACAATCAATAATACAAACAGTTATAAAATAAAAAGGGAAAACATGGAAAACCTATACTTAGCTTCAAGATATAGAATTCCTGGTCCTGGAGGCAAGGGAAAACAAATGGGGAAACTTCCAATCGCAATTGGTCCTCCAAAGTAAATTCCACTCTTAGTCAGAAGAGCTGACTATTTATCAGTGATTTCAGGGCATCAGGTAACTGCACACTCCCCCTCCCTCAGGAATGTAAGGGGGCGTGGCCTAGCAGGACACAGACTGAGTTTTTATGACCTCCTGGGAGAAGCAACTGGACCAAGAATACAATGATCATAACTCCCTATAGGAACATAGGAGAGATATGATATTATATTCATTGGTTATGAATTCTCTCCTGGATTCCATAGATAATAAACATCAATACTGTGTGACCTGCCCCTGCCCTGATATTCACATCTGATACACAGAGTACCAAACCTAGTCATGTTTGGTCTCATCTGAAACCCAATATTACTTTGAACCCATCACCAGTTTTTAACACTGTTGGTACAACAGGTCTGGGTTCTGGGAGGATGAATATGTTTTGGGTTGTATTATTTGTGACCTTCCCTTCACCTGTGAGAAGCCTTTGTGTGAACTTTAAGTTCTCCCTCATTGGGCTGTCCCTCCTGTTATTTTATGGCTCAAGCCAGGGCTTGGAGAAGGGCAGATGTTGTGATCCTGTTACACATGGCTAACTCCAGACCTTAGTGAAGAGAGGCCTGTTATCTGTCTAATTTAGTCAGAAATGCTTTTCATGATACCTTGGCCTGTTTTATTAACTATTACAGGCCTGTATCATGACAAACTTTTTTTGTGTTTAATAAAAGAATCGAAGAAATATGCTTTTGTGGTCAAATAGTGTTCATGTAATAGGTAAATATTAAATATTTTATTACTTACAATACCTGTCTAGCATTAGTTACTCTGTTGAGCTTATTTTCGACCCAACACTAAAACCTTTACTGCAAGTGTTGTGTCACATATTTCATATACAGAACTTTCTTATTTACCTCCCCAAGTAAATAAGAATGATTATGTGTAAATCTGCAAATATATGCAATGGAAGTCAGAAACCAAAATAATAATTCAGAGGAAATTTTGGCTTTAACAAGTTAATCAATCCAGTTCAACTATGAAAAAGTTTTATAGCAGAGAATCAAGCATATAAATGATATCCTTGGTCCAGTTTTAGAAGGGCAACAGAGAGTCACCATTTTTACATACCCAGGGAAGGAAAAGCAACTGTGGAGTGGTGTGTATAATAAGTCAAAAGAAGTCATTTATTATGTGCAGCTCAGGGTGACAATTGAAAATGGGCACAATTTGCTATGATCTTTGCACTATGCACCCTTTGTCTATGCTCCATGTCCCTGTTTTACAAAACTATATCCCCAGTGCATACAGTACTGTCTGAATTCAGCATGTAAACTTTTCTCTGTCACCCCCCTGCCCGTCTCCTAATTTACATGTCATTTAGATATGAAATTTAAGGAAAAATTGCTGCAACAGAACTCTCTGTTTACTACCTTTCTGGATACGACTCAACACTAGCTACAAAGTACATTCACGGATGCAATATTTTGTTTTAGAATGCCCTCTAATGGGTACCCTTTTTGCTCATTAATGTTCTTGGACTGGCATCTGATGGTGGGATGCCATTAAGGATGCCATGTAAGTCCCATTAAGAGCTTTTTTGCATCACCCCCTTCAACAGAGAGGATAATTAAATTTCCCCACTTCAATGTTTTTGTTTTTTACTCATAGTTCTTAATATTTCAACACATTTAACCTGGTTATGACTATGACATATATATTGTATAGGTAAATGTTCACTGCAAATAAATGGTGCACCCATTGACTCTAATGTATTTTGTTCAAAAGGTAGGCACAAAAAAAAGCCAAGCATTGTGCATGAAGAGAAGCTGCAAAATGTTGCATATCCTCCTATCTATTGTATTGCACTTCGCCTGGTCTGAGCTGGCGAAGTTACGTCTAGCGTAAGTGCTAACGAACAGCAAAAAGTTGATCTTAGTGAATTTGCGTAATTACGATCAACTACGACTGGCGAAAGGGTGCGAAGTTGCGCAAGTCTATCTACTTCGCTAGCGTAAATTCGCCAGAGACGGTGTTAGTGAATTTGCGAAGTTACAATTCAATGTCACGCTGGCGAATTTGCGCTAGCGTTAGCCACTTCGCGCTTTAGTGAATCTGCCCCAGTGTGTTTACAGCCTGCACATAGCTGTCTTAAACTGCTGCCTGATCATTCAATTATAACAATATACCTTTCTTGCTCAACATAAAACAATAGATGTGAAGGTTAATACAAACTGTAATAGTAATGTAATAGTAATATTTTCTTTTATTTAAAGTACAAAAGCCTGCTCCTGTGTCCCACAGCAAATAGGCATCAGTCACAAATATACCTTCCCAGCTGGACATAATCTATATTCCGTAATACATTGTTATACACTGTGCAACTCCGTGTCTCTATTACATTATTCAAGCAGGGCCCGGCCAAGGGGTAGGCAGAGTAGGCACAAGCCTAGGGCGCAAAGTGGGGGGGTGCCAGGCATGTACCTCCTCTGTAGCCTACCCTAGCTGACTCTATCTTTCTATTTCTCGATTGTGTGTCGCGGCCTGGCCCTGAATAAAAGTTGTACATTAGTATTTGCTATTATGATATTCCAGAACAGCAGCTGTAGGTTTGTTTTCCTTCATATTGATACAGTACATGATCAGGTGCAGGGAGTTGCAAGGGAGTAAATGCAGCTGTTCTGGAACAATTTATGATCAGCTGCAGGTGGTTACAATGTAAAATGCAGCTGTTCTGGAACAATTTATGATCAGATGCAGGGAGTTGCAAGGTAAATGCAGCTGTTCTGGAACAATTTCTGATCAGGTGCAGGGAGTTGCAAGGGGAAATGCAGCTGTTGTGGAGCAGTTTATGATCAGGTACAGGGAGTTGCAAGGGAATAAATGCAGCTGTCCTGGAACAATTTATGAGCGGGTGCAGGGAGTTGCAAGGCAAATGTAGCTGTTCTGGAACCAGGCCAAGATTTGTGTAGAGGTGACCTGGGCTTGGGCGTAGGGTGGCAGGATGTTAGGGGGTGGTATTCTGCCCAACCACACCCAAATTTCCTGTGTGCTAATTCCCATTGATCCATCCCAATGATGACAATTTGACCAAATAAAAGGGAGGGGACAGGGGCGACAAATGACAGCAGGCCTAGGGGCACCATCTATGGAAATCCGGCCCTGTCTGGAACAATTTATGATTGGGTGCAGGGAAGGTGAAAGGTGCAAGGTGAAATGCAGCTGTTGTGGAGCAGTTTATAATCAGGTGCAGGGAGTTGCAAGGTAAAACACAGCTGTTCTGGAACAATTTATGATCAGGTGCAGGGAGTTACATGGTTACATAGTTACATTGGGTTGAAAAAAGACAAAGTCCATCAAGTTCAACCCCTCCAAATTAAAACCCAGCATACACACACACCCCACTCTTTCACACAAACCATACATGCACATATCTATACTAACTGTAGAGTTTAGTATCAAAATAACCTTTGATTTATGTCTGTCCAAAAAATCATCCAAGCCCCTTTTAAAAGCATCAACAGAATAAGCCATCACACCATCACCTGGCAGTGCATTCCAAAACCTCACTGTGAAGAACCACCTATGCTGCTTCAAATGAAAGTCCTTTTCTTCCAGTCTGAAGGGGTGGCCTCTGGTGCGGTGATTCACTTTATGGGTAAAAAGGTCCCCTGATATATGTCTATAATGTCCTCTAATGTACTTGTAAAGTGTAATGATGTCCCCTAACAAGCGCCAGAGAAAACAACCCCAACCTGGACAGTCTACCCTCATAATTTAAGTTGTGCATCCCTCTAACCAGTTTAGTTGCACGTCCCTGCACTTTCTCCAGCTCATTTACATCCCTCCTAAGGACTGGAGTCCAAAGCAGCACTGCATACTCCAGATGAGGTCTTACTATAAAGAGGTATAATTATGTTTTCATCCCTTGAGTTTATGCCCTTTTTTATGCAGGATAGAACCCTATTTGCTTTAGTAGCTACAGAATGACACTGCTCAGAATTAGACAGCTTGTTATCTATAAAAACCCCAAAATCCTTTTCACTTAAAGAAACTCCCAACACACTGCCATTTAGTGTATAACTTGCATTTATATTATTTTTTCCAAAGTACATAACCTTGCATTTATCAACATTGAACCTCATTTTCCAGTGTGCTTCCCACACTGTGTGCTTCACTCTGCAAAGTGGCAGCATCCTGCCTATAGTTCTGCGCAATTTAGTATCATCTGCAAAAATAGAAACCGTACTTTCATTGCCCACATCCAGGTCAAGTTGAAAAGCAAGGGACCCAGTACAGAGCCCTGCGGTACATCACTAACAACACTGGTCCAATTAGGAAATGTTCCATTTACCACCACTCTTTGTAGTCTATCTTTTAGCCAGGCCAACATTACTTAATTTAACCAGTAACCTTCTGTATGGCTCTGTATCAAATGCTTTAACGAAGTCTAAGTAAATCACATCCACAGCCATCCCAGAATCAAGGTCACTGCTTACCTTCTCATAAAAAGAAATTAAGTTAGTCTGGCAGGATCTATTACGCATAAAACCGTGCTGGCACAAAATTATAGTATTGTTATTTGCTATGAAGTCCAGTATCCTATCCTTTATTAATCCTGCAAAAAGCTTTCCTACCACTACGTCAGACTACCTGGTCTATAGTTTTGAGGCAGAGAATGGGATCTCTTTTTGAATAGCGGCACCACATTAGCAATTCGTCGGTTTCTCTGCACCATGTCAAACCTCAATGAATCCTGAAAAATTAAATAGAGAGGTTTGGCAATCACAAAGCTAAGCTTGTTAAGTACCCTGGGATCATTCCCATCTGGCCCTGGACCTTTGTTTATCTTAACATGTTCCAATCTCTTTTGAATTTCATCATGTGTGAACCATGCATCATTAGATGTATTATTAGAATTGGGACTATTAATAAGGAAACTTTTATTAGCTGGTTCCTCATTTGTGTAGACAGAAGTTGCAAGGTAAAATGCAGCCATTATGGAACAATTTATGATCAGGTGCAGTGAGTTGCAAGGGAAATGCAGCTGTTGTGGGGCAGTTTATGATCAGGTGCAGGGAGTCGCAAGGTAAAATGCAGTGGTTCTGGAACAATTTAGGATAAGGTGCAGGGAGTTGCAAGGTAAAATGCAGCGGTTCTGGAACAATTTATGATCATGTGTAGGGAGTTGCAAGGTAAAATGCAGCTGTTCTGGAACAGTTTTTGATCAGGTACAGGGAGTTGTAAGGGGAAATGCAGCTGTTGTGGAACAGTTTATGGTCAGGTGCAGGGAGTTGCAAGGGAATATATGCATCTTTTCTGGGATAATTTATGATCAGATGCAGGGAGTTGCAAGGTAAAAAAGCAGCAAGTTTGGAGAGTTGCAAGGGAATAAATGCAGCTGATGTTCTGGAATTGTATAACATATAATAACAGATGTGGGAATGGTACAAAGGAAAACCCAAAAGACGCTGACTGCTTTTTGTATACAACATAATACTGTGTAGAGAAAGTCTATGGTAGTTACACTAACTGCTGATACACATTGCCCCCAGAAATGAATAAAATACTTTTAGCAGCAGATTATGTTTTCTTTATACAGAAGGGAAGTGGGGGACAAACAGGACAGAGAGGGGTTAATTAAATAGGTAAGAGAGGGAGAGAAAGGAACAGGGAGGGGAGGGGGAAAGGAACAGGACAGAGAGGGAGAGAAAGGATCAGTTCAAAAAACAAGCAGTAAGGGATAACAGATGTCTGCAGGGAAAGACTGAGTGTGACATCACAGACACGCCCACTCCTCCCTCACTGGCTGTTGCTGTATAGCTTACACAGAAAGAGCCTGTGGTTGAAGTCTCAGATACTGGAGAGTCACTGTCTGGGACAGGAAGTTGCAAAGGGGGAGGGCTGAGAACAGTTTTCAAGTTAATACAGACGTTTTTTGATCCAAAAGGTATTAAAATAAAAACTATTTCTTCTATTTTATATTATTTTACATGGTTTGATGCATTGTGAAAATTTATGCTATATGTCCCCTTTATAAAGTTGATTCTGAAGGGAAAAAATATATTCTTGACAATTGATGCCCTTTCGGACAACCAGCAGGGGCTTTATGGTGAGCTACATAAACATTTATAGCTCTTTACTTGCGTATATGAATAGTGTGCTTGAACTGGAGCTAGAAATATGATATTAAAGTTTGCTTTACAATATTTAAATAATAGTAAACTGATACAATGTTTCAATAGATGCATTTGAATAAGCTCTTACCAGTAGGGTTAATAAAGGTCTTCAACAATCTTTGTGATAACTGCCATGTAGATATTAAATAATATAGAAACAGACAATTTATCCACTATTTTCTGACAAATTAAAGACCATTTTATTTCAAAATCGACCTCATCTTCAATTCAAGTTCCTAGTTATTTTGAGATCTGTCATATTGCTTTTGTGCATCCTACCTGCCCCAGTTAAGGAGATTAGTGGCTTGTTATATCTTTTGATCCAATAGAGTCTTCATTTTAGAAGAGCTTAGATGTATTTAAAAATGAATTTCTGAAAACCACAATCTCCTTATCCTCTGGATTCATTTTTGTCATCTGGTCTGTATGTTTGATATGAAAATTCAAAACTTTTAAACATTAATACAAAAAAATGTAAGATATATTAAAAAGGTGACAAGAGGGGGTAAGTAATTAGCGAGTTCACAGAGTTCAGAAGAAAAGTTAAAATTAACTAACACTTTTTACTTTTTAAGTTGAGATTTCACAAGACAAATCTTGCCTACGTTTTAATTGAATGTGACCCTGGCAGTCCCACATTGAAATGAAGTGGCGTAAAATTGAAGATGACAGACTCTCAAAACAAGTCTTGTGATCTTGATTAAACTACAAAGACCACACTTTCTCTCTGCTGCTATTCAGATATGATGGCCTGTTTTATTTGGGGAATTGCCTCATTAATGTTTCTTTGACTAGACATGTTTATCATAAAATATACTGAATATAGTGCTATCATGCACAGCTAAATAAAGAATAAAGGCACACTCTAAACAGAAAGATCTCAAATAGTCCCAGGACCAAAGATATTTTCCCGTGTATTATTTTCAATGCCTGGGGTCCAGACAGTGAGCACAACTGTTTATAATGCAAATAAACAGCAAACTATTGATAATACCATAAAACTTGAGACTTCACTATACATAGGAAGGTTTAAAAGAGGCAGAAAAAGACACTTAGATAATAGCCTTTCAAGGATTATAAGCTGTACTCTTGGAAGCCATTGAATATCCACGTATTTAACCCTTTCCGTGCCAGGAGTTTCTCTGCAGGGGCCATATAGAAACCCAAATTAGAAGTTACATAAAAGTAATATGCTACTGTTGGTGACCCAAGTACAGTACTTGATCAACAACTTCAGTGATCGGCATACAAATGTTGTGTGCACCCTATGCTTGTGATGTAACTGAACTGCTGCAATTGATTTAAGGGAATCCTAGAGCTACTGCCTAGTCCAGAGGTGACAGTAGCTACAGGGCTCTTATGTGTCAATCATAACTACAAGCACCTTTAATTAGTTTTACCACCTTTGAAAGCTGGACAGAGGGATCATGGTCACTGGGCAGAACAATTTCATCCTTGGACAGTTGAGATGCATCACTGGATGGGACTATGATGTGGTGATTGATGCATAGGCTCTATAATCTAAGTAAGCACTGCATAAAATGTATTGGCCTTTTAGAAATAATAGATAATAGG
>CM044448.1:54411969-54462645 GCA_024363595.1 Xenopus borealis
TAAACTGGCGACTAGTCGAAGTCAGGATTTTTAAAGGGCAAGTACTTAAAAATTTGAATTTTAAACATTCTAATTTTATTTGAATTATCACTTTAGTAAATTTAGTAAAAAGTTTTTTACTTCTAAAATTCGGCCCTTAGTTAATCTTCCTCTTAGTTATTGTGCCCTTAGGGGCAGAAAATCGTTAGAATCGTTCAATCACATAATTTGGATCGAACAATGTTGTGCAAAATCCTTCTAATTCCTATGGAAAAATTTTCAGGACAGGTTCTGGTCCCCCATAGGCTAAAATTACAATTTGGCAGCTTTTAGGTGGTGAATAGTCGAAATCAAAGGATTTTTAAAGGGCCAGTACTTCAAAATTACATTTTTTTTTTTCAATTCAATTCGAATTTTGGGCTATTTGATAGTTGAAGTAGCCCAAAATTACTTAAAAATTAAAAATTTTTAAATTAAAATTTTATTCAAATATTCACTTCGACCCTTAATAAATGTGCCCCTAAGGGTCGAATTTCACTAGCACTATACACTATAGCATAAGGTGTGAGCTGCTAGTCCCACTGCCAGGGACACACATATAACTAGACAATATGCTGCAGCACTCCGAATCTGGTAAAAGTGATTTATTGTGCCAGCAAACCAGGCAATTTTTCGGGCTAGCTCCCTTGATGAATCACTCAATAAAACACTTTCACCTGATTCAGAGTGCTGCAGTGTGTTGTCTTCTAGCAACAATCGCCTCAGCACAGTTGCCCCTAAAGAATAGAGTGTGCATATTATTCAAAGTGCTAATGCAATTTTGTTATTTTAATTCATCAGCCCCAGTTGCATTACATGCATCTCCCCCTGGCAACCAAAATTATGCTGGATTCATAGGAAAACCACTGCATCATGTGTAATAAAATGTCAATTGTGCTGGAAATTGCACTTTGCTCAATGAAAATGCAGTCATAAAGTACCCCTGGTATTTTGAAAATGACCCCTACACTTACCCAGAATAATAATATGAATTTAAGCAATTTAGGGATTTGGTTTAGTCTATTGTTTGAACCAAGTGATTTCTCAAGTCACAGAATGTTAGTTCTTGATAAGTCACTTTATCTTGCTCTTTTAACTTATTCATTGCATTTGTTTTTTTATCTTCTAGGGAAAACATTGAATATCAAATAACAAATAGTTGCTAATAATAAAAAGATACTGTTTACATTAGGTTTCCCTAACATAAAACCACAGGTAATCCATCTGCTCAAATGTTATCATATATTTTCGTTTACTTTTCAGATCCACTGAACCAAGTCACTGCGCACAGATGTCTGTACCTTTTTTATTCTTCTTCGTGCACAGCTGTATGAAATCACACTGTGACCAAACACTACCTTTATCTCTCCTGTGCTCCACTTGGGGAGTATATTTTTACCTACTGCTTATTCTCCACATAATGAAAGAACAACAGGTCTGTATTTATCTACAACATGTGTGTAACAGAATAGCTATAAGATTGTTTTTCCTCTTGAGAAGTCTATTTTTTTATTTTTAAAGGAATGCTGACCCTTTTCCTTTTTTTCATTTATAATTTTTCGATTTTTTACTTATGGAAATAATAAGGGATGGCTATTTATTTCTCTTGTATGCTTATTAATTAATTATGAAGAATTAGGGATGACTGGAATATTCTGCTGCATTTCATTGCCCAGCCTCTGCTCTAATGTATAGTTTCTGCTGTACCAAACAAACTTTTTTCATTACAAAAGGTTTGAAAGCATGGCCTAGCAGATGAACTAGTAATGGGAGAGATCAGGTATTGGCAAGAGATACAACCATAAGGACCCATGGATCACGTGAGCTCAGACTGGTATCCACCCATCCTTTCTTGGTCTTGGGCAGGGTTCTTTCTGCTTACACCACCCATGACCCTACCATTTCCCAATTCTCGGTGATTTCAGATAGCTCATCAGGGTAGGCTAGTTGGTGGTTGGTTCGGTAATTGTTGAACACTGCACGGCTTTAGTGTATAAGCAGCACCATGTAAATTGTGAACCCACGTGTTCACTAACTTTGGTAAGTCTGTGCAATAATAGGGCTTTGTTTTATATTTTATATTTAATAAAATCTTTGAATATCAATCTGACATTGCTGTTGGAGACATTGTTTTCCTGGAAATGAAATCGGACTGCCAGACTAAGATCTAACCGAGAAGCTGCAGGACGCCGATCGGAAGCCGCTTACTCTGCCCAGCCCCCCGCCGCACTGATCTAGATCAGGGAAGAAGCGTATACACACAGACGTGGAGCAGGAGAAAACCGGGGGAGAGCGACATAAGCACTTTGTGCTTTGCAGCGCATACAACATGTTCGAGTCTGGTAAGTAAACCTCTATCGTGCAGGGTCTGTTATTCAAGTCCTGACAATACTACTCTATGTGAAGTCTTTTCTAATAGATGACCGGGAGCGCTAAAGAACAGCAAATAAGGAAGACATAGAAGCGCTTTCACTAAAGATAACCTTTGTGAGTAGTTTGATACACATTACATCGACCTTATTAGTGAACATACTGCACCATAAGGTTTTTCCTTTATTGTTTCAGGATACTTTTTTGCACACTTAGCGCACCATCTTTCTATTATTGCACAGACTTACCATAGTTGGTGGTTGGAATCAGAGCAGTTAAGTAATTTTTTCTGGCCAGTCAATATCAGCATCACAAATGGGGGATCCTCCCAGCCCCCAGACCAGAATGTTCCTCCCTAAAACCTTAAAGGTACCCCTGGAGCACACATACCTCTTTTTTCTTTCTGTCCTTGCTCTGTTTTCAAACCTTAGTGTCCTCTCCTGGTTTGGACTTTTTATTCCTAAGCATTTAAGCCTTCCTCCCCTTCGTGTAACATTTGGGAATAAGGCTAGAACATGGGGTGTGTCAGCTGTTTTTCTATGCTGTCACAAGGCCCTGTTTCTCTGAGGGTTGGCATGTAGGTGGCTGTGCCGACAAGGATCTGATTATTTTAGGCACCGTATCCCTCACAGCAAAGGTTGATGCATTTGCCTGCATCCTACCCTGCTCCTTCTTCTCCCCAGGGTAAAACCAGTGGTTTGGAGGGAGATAGGGAAGGTAGGGGAGAGTTTAGACTCTTCCTCAGGCCGCATGCAGTGGTGGCTGTCTTGGATGATGACAAGGCTCTCTTTCCTGCCCTGGGAAACTGTGATGGCCATTTTGGTTGAGGGCGGGTTTCAGTGGAAGCTCCACTTCCGATCCAGAGGGTTTATTAGCCTAGGAAAAGCAGCGTTCTTGCTGCCTGTCTTGTCCCCACTCAGGGGTTTCTGTTCCTGGCTAGGTTCAAGCCTTTTTTCCTCTTGCCTGGTTTTTAGGTAAGTCTGCAGTGCTTCCTTTTTAGCTGTCCTCACTAGGGGGTTTTCATGCATCATTACTTATTGTTGTTTTTTTTTTTTCTTCAGTATTGTACTGTTTTTTTCTTGTTTGCATATGGATTTCTCAGCCTCAGGTGCCTCTGCTCTCCAGGCTAGGTCCCTCCAATTTTATAATTTTTTTTCTTTCTTTTTCTTTTCAAATTTCCCTCTCTCTCGGTTCATTGGGTTTTTTCAGCTTGCCTGAAGATGGGTCTTCTATGAAGCAAAAATCTCCTTTAGAGCATCTGGAATGCATGGGATGCTTTGCTCAAAGGATTTCTGCAGTTCAGCCTCCTCTTCATCAGCTATGACTCCAGGGTATGTGGAAGATACCTTGTCGGGGGGTGCTGCCTGGGGTGCAGCTGAAACCTCCTCCGATGAAGAATTGTCTCCGGAGATGTTTTCTGATACTTTTTTGGATTCAGATGAAGATGAGGATGGCTCCAGGGGAGTGTTTGATCTATCCTTGCTCCACTCATAAAAGCAGTGAGACTGACCCTAGGGGCAGAAGAAGATGTGGAAGGGTCTATCACTCATAAGGTTCTACCAACTCCCTCTAAGAATCAACAGATTTTTCCTCTCTTCCAGGAGGTTTCTGACCTTAACAAAACTGAATGGCTTAAAGCGGTCAAGAAGGTCTCATTTCTGTCCCAGGGTACAAGATTCTCCAAGCTGTATCCTTTTAAGGACTCAGGAGTTAAGAACAGAAGGGGCTATAGATCCCACCAGATTGGCAGCCTGCTCCATGGCCCTTTCAGTAGGAACTCGCTGAGCTCTCTGGCTTTGACCCTGGGCGGCAGATGTCTCTTCCAAAATGAGTTTATGCACCTTGCCTTTTGAAGGAGGACGTCTATTCGGTTCTAAATTGCATGATGTGATTTCCAAAACTTCTGGGAAAAAAGTTAATTTTTAGCCCAAGAAAAGAACAAACAGAAACCCAAGCAGTTCAAGTCCTCCATTTTTCGTGGCTCAGGGAGATTCAAAACTGGGCAGTAGCCTGCTAGGTCTTCAGGGGAAAGTTACAAGCCCTTTACTTGGAGTAAGAGACAGGCCTCTTTCTCAAGAAATGACAAGTCCAAGTCTTCCCAGTCGGGTAAGAAGTCATCCTGACTATCCGCCCGTCATGGGGCAGGTAGGAGCCAGGCTGGCCGTTTGTCAGGAGCAGTAGCTCTCTACCATCTCAGACCTCTAGAGTTCACCACAGTGTCTGTAGGAGATCACTTTGTCTCTTTGACTTCCCAAGGAAAAGGGGAACGAAGAAAAGCTTTAGATCATTGCCTGCAATGGATAATAGAAGAAAAGGTGGTGTCTACAGTTCCAACAGCGGAGCAGAAAAAAGGGGTTCTATTCTTTACTTTTCCTGGTAAAGAAGACTTCTGGGGAATGGAGACTCATCCTGGATCTAAAATTAATCAACAAACATTTGAGAGTGAAAAAATTCAAGATGGAATCCATTTTCTCCATCATCGCAGCAATCCTTCCAGGCAATTGGCTCCTTTCTATCGACCTGAGGGATGCCTCCCTACACATACCTGTAGCAGCTTCTCATCAGTGCTTTGTTCGCTTCGCTATTGCAGGAAAACCCTTCCAATTTCGATACCTGCCATTCGGCTTGTCCACTACCCCAAGAGTTTTCTCGAAGATCCTAGTCACCCTGATTGCATCACTGAGACTGGATGGAATTTGAATTTGGCACTACCTGGATGACATCTTGTTGCCTGCCAGGAAAGAGGAAACTCTGCACATACATCGAGATCAAGCCATTGCTTTCCTAAACTCCCACGGATGGATTTTGATTTGGGAGCCAACTGACACCTTCTCAGTCTCTGATATATCTGGGGACCTGTTTCAACCCCCGGGAGAATGTCATTTCCCTTTCTCCACAGAAGATTTCTGCACTGGCCAGTAGTGATGAGCGAATTAGCGGCGTTTCACTTCGCCAAAATTTTCGAGAAATTTGTGAAACCATAAAAAAATTTGCAAAACACCGCTGTGCCTCGTTTTGGATGCACACGTCCTTTTTTTATGCTGGCGCCCATTGCCGGTGTCATATAAAAAAACGGACGCCAGCGCCCATTGCCGGCGTCCGTTTTTTTCTCTGACACCGCTAGGGCAAAATTTCACCTGAGTTTCGTGAATTTATTCAGTCTAGCCTTGTGTTTCCTGTCAAAGGACAGAGATCCAGCCTGGGATATTATGTCTCTTTTGGGATCCATGGCTTCAACCATCCCGGTCACAAAGTGGGCAAGACGGCATATAAGGCCAGCCCAATGCCTTTGGGGGAGAGCTGATCCTGATTGCATCAAATTGGTCATGCAGGCCTTGGTATCCCCTACTTCTCAAATGTTCAACAGCCCCACCATGGCCTCTCCCCAGGAGGAGGGATCTGTTGAGCCAGGGTTCTCTATTCCACCCAAATCCAACAGTCCTGTCCTTACAGGCTTGGCGGTTGATCACAAAAGCGCTACGCAATATGTTGGCGGTATAGAAATACATGTTAATAATAAAAGATTGGCTACTCTAGGTCTTCCTCAAGGAATGATGGACAACTTGCTCAAAGCGAGAAAATCTTCAACATCTTCCACCTACTACAAAGTATGGAAAAGATTTAATTGCTGGTGCTCCCACAATGGAGCTGTTGTGGAGGAGGCTACCCTTCCTCAGGTACTAGGTTTTCTGCAGGCCTGTATAAGGGTCTACAATACAAAGTATGGAAAAGATTTCATTGCTGGTGCTCCCACAATGGAGCTGTTGAGGAGGAGGCTACCCTTCCTCAGGTACTAGGTTTTCTGCAGGCCTGTATAAGGGTGTCAGAATCAGCCCGGGACTTGAACTCTAAACCCTGGTTCTGGACAGTGGTGCACTTACCAGGTGAGCCACTGGAGGCTCTTGGGGGCTGTTCCTGACGTCTTCATTTATTCTTGTTTTCCATATATGCCTGGTTTCAGTTTCTCCTCCCTGTTCTCCTCCCTCCTCATTACCCTCATGTGTTCTCTGTTGTCTAATCGGTTGCCTTTATAAACCACACCCTGAGCTTTGCTCAGGGCTGAGTCATTATATTGCATCCTGTGTTCCTGAATGACCTGCCAACCCTCATTCCTGTTCCTTGTTCCTGAGAAATCTCTTGTTCCTGAGAAATCTCTTGTTCCTGAGAAATCTCTTGTTCCTGAGAAATCTCTTGTTCCTGAGAAATCTCTTGTTCCAGTATTTTTTGTTCAAGCATTCCTTGCCCTCCTGATTTTCTGGTAAAGACTTTATTTTTGACCTTGCACTTGAATTTACCTGTCCCTGTGTTTTGTTCAGTTATCATTAAACCTTCCAAGTCACCATGCCTGCTCCAAATGTTTATGGCTTTTTCCCTGGGCTTCCACCACACCCACTATCAAGTGTGGGTATAACTCCCATCACAGCGGTTCCCCGCTGTGATCATTACAAAGGGTCTACAATACAGACCTTAGGGTGCATGCCTCAGCTCTTTCTGCTCTGTCAGGTAAACCCTAGTCTACAGACCCTACGGTCATAAGATTCTTCAAGGCAGTTCTTCATGTACGGCCTCCAATCAACAAAGTGCCTCCAGTGTGGAGACTTCCACTAGTTCTGAGATCCTTATCCATGTTACCATTTGAGCCTCTGGAATTTGTCTACATTTGGCTCCTCACCCTCAAGATGCCGTTTTTATTGGCTCACTCCTCGGAATGTAGAGTAGGAGAATTGCAAGCCCTTTCCTGTGCTCATGGACATATCTCCTTTTTCCATGACAGAGTTACCTTGAAACCTGTAAAATCCTTTCTCCCAAAGGTGGTCTCTACTTTTCATCTGAGGAAGGAAGATTCTCTCCCTGTCTTTTTGGGGGATATGGAAAACTCAGAAGAGCTGGTTAAAATAGATCTGATTCTTTGCCTGAAGCTCTACCTGGAGGTGTCAGTTTCATTCAGAAAACCAGACAGACTGTTTATGATTCCAGCAGGAAGCAGAAAAGGGCAGGCAGCTGCCACTTCAACCATCAGCAGATGGATTTCCTTATGCATTTCAAAAGCCTACAAAGTTCAAGGCAAGCTAGCTCTGGAGGGTTTAAAGGCCTATTCTACAAGGGCTGTCTCAGCATCCTGGGCAACCTTAGCGGATGTCCCAATACCACAGATCTGTGAAGTGGCTTCCTGGTTATCGGCTCGAACCTTCATTAAGCATTATCTCTTGGATATGGTATCCTCAAGTAATCATGCTTTTGCTACTGGAGCCCACTTGGCTTTTTCTGCACAGTAAATGTCTTTCATTAGAGTCGTTGGTGTGTGCTTATTTCCCACCCCTCTTGAAGGGACATGGCTTTATACATCCGTTTTAATGCTGATATGGAGCGGCCAGGAAAGTGGAGAATTCCTATTATACTTACAGTAATTCAGCATTTCCCACCCTCTATGTACAGATGCTTTATATTAGATGAGGTATGTGTGCTCCAGGGGTACCTTTAAGGTTTTAGGGAGGGAGGGACATTCTGGTATGGGGGCGGGAGGATCCCCCATTTGTAATGCTGATATGGAGAGTGGCCAGGAAAAGAGAATTATGGTAAGTATGATAGGAATTCTCCACTTTTAACTGTTAAGTATTACCAGTGCAGATGTTCATACTAGCCACATGATTCGTTAGCTGTTCAATCTTCCTATCTTCTTACCAATTGTTTTGAAATCTTTTAACAGTTTAATCAGTTTCTTTGCAAAAAATTTACTTTCCTAACCTGAAATTAGTAATTTTTATTAATGTAGAAAAAACAGGCTGCTCTTTTCTTATTTTCATCTATGCATGAGAAATGCAATTAAAAAAAAAACAAATATTTGAAAATGAAGGATATATAAATCCTTAAAATGTTATTGTTGCTTGATAGCACAATTTAATATGTATACTGTGGTCTATTTTGACAATTGTCTTCAGAAGTCCTATGGTGGATGGTGTTTTGATATATTTATTACTCTTAAGTGTTCAGAGAACTGTCCCTATTTTCTAATTAACACTTTTAAAGATAAAAGGCTATGTATTAAATCAATCTATGGTTGTTTGTGAATCCGACAAGATAAGGCAATTTGCATGTTCACTTTGTGCTTCCAAATTAAATCGGAGTATCTCCAAAGGCACTCCTCATCGTGTAAAATTTTGTGAGTGTTACTTGAAAGAATGTTTGGCCTGTTAGAGAGGCGGTATGAATTTACTAAAGCCCTTTTATTTAAGCAAACATTAAGAAAGAAATTATGAAGAGACCGCTTTTTCACACTGTTTACAGTATGATTTATAGAATGTAATTATTGAACTTTGAAAGCTAGATGTAGAAAAGTGTTGTCCATTGTATTTAGAGATTGCTAGACCCTATAACAAATGCTTTTGAGGGACCCATAAGCTGTTGGATCATATGTTGGTAAAGAGGGGTCCTCTGAACTCACCCATTATCAATATATTTACAACATTTAGACATTTTTTTCAGTTCGGATACCACCATCTACCCTCCTGGAAGTCCGAGCATTTACAGATTATGCCTCCCAAATTAATATCTCTCTGCTGTCTAAAATGTTGCATGTAGTAGACATATTATCCAATATACTATCTTATGATATAGATCATGTTAATGTTATAATGCCATAAAAAGATGTAATTAACATGGTACTTCTGGCACTCATATCTGGACAGCTTTTATTAAGCAGGAGAAATTTAAAGGTATTGACTTGTATGCAGCTGGATTATTATCCACTATACTACAACTTCACTGAGATGCCCAGACTGCACTGATCTCACTGATTGGCGTAGAGATCACTAGGGGATTGTGGTCCATGCTATTTCTGTTGGCCAATCAGCCCATACATGTGTCAGCCGTTATTGACATTTGAAATACTACTGGACACTTGACCAAGGTCAAAAGAGCACAAAATTCTTTAAAAAAATCTTAAATTATATTGTCTAACTGATGTTTATTTAGAGAAGTGATTTGTACACCTGTCCAGGCAACATCTGGAGGAAATTTATGCACAAGGGAGAAAAGCACATTGCTTTGACAACTACTTTCACAATCTGTAACATTGACTTTGGTATCAGTATTGTCCAGCACTAGCAAAAGACCTTTCTTTATTGCAGTTGTGTAAATGTAATTGACAAACACAAAACAATGGATTATAGATTTTAGTCTATAGTCTTTTGAAAACATTGTAATAGTCTATATGGATATATAGATATTCCTGTCATAACTGACAAAGTCAGTGTCTGTTGCAGAAAAGAACACAAAGACAGCCTTAACAGAGTTAAACATTAATACACAATGTCAGTGGTTTAAGGCAATGTAAGCATCAGCTGAAGCAAAAATTCAGGGGCACAGAAGCAATGTTCTGAAATCCACATGCCAAAAGTAAAAGTTCATGATAGTGGTGTGAAAGTGGAGGAAGATTTATAAATCTGTCAGTCAGGGGGTTAAAATGTGAAATGGCCCTAAGACAGCATACATTTCAGCAATAAAATTGCTGGACAGAAAAGTTAAGTTGACTCCAGACAGTTCAGCACAAGCCTTTTTTGTAAAACACTGAAGCTACAAAATGACTGTCAACAGCTGATGCCACCTTCAGGAAAAGCTCATACACTTATAGACAAACAAAACAAAAAGGGTAACAAAATGTAAGGATGCAAGGAACCAAGCTGAAAATAATTAAACAATAGTGAATTTTGACAGTACAATTGATATTGCTACGTGGTAAAATAAAACATTTATCATTTTATTGGCCAACATGGTTGAAATGTTCTTCTTTTGAGAATGTAAATGAAATGACTTCAGTTGCTTTAATATCAGTAGGCAAGGATATAAATAATTGGACTTTCTTGTTCTACAAACTGGATTCCTCAGTTTGTGTTAGATTTCATTAAATCAAGTGTCCCACCTAGACAACAATTGTACCTTATCCACACTGTAAGGTTTGAAAAATAAAGCAAAGATTGTGACGTGCCAACTGTTTGGGGCCTAGTGAGGCTTCTGGGGCAACATCAAAGTGGGTGCTGAGAAATATGTTGATCATGAGCCACTAGTTGGGGATCATTAAACTAAAGCAATTCAGTTTTCAATGCATGAACTGGCAAATAGTTATGATGGAAGCATTAAGACCACACAGAAAAATATAATGAAGCTAACTTTATTTCCTGTGCATACCTAAAGAGATGAACAGTATGATAAAAGATTGGTGTGTACCAGTAAATCAGAAATGCTCAGAGATTTATTTTTACTGAACTATCACCAATACCATTAAGGGCACTTTTTCACAATGGGTTCAGTCTCTTTACATGGATTGAACTGCCTGACTGGCCAATGTTCCACCCATTCCTTTTTGCTATATAGATTAACTGATATTTAACTTTACAAACAAATCTGTATACAATAAACTATATAATTTACATTTTTAACAATATCAAAGAAAACAGTCATCAACCTCTTTACATGTTTTTTTCTTTTTTCAGTTACTGGGCCAAGTAGGGAAGTCCCTGGAGTTTTAACATTTTTAATATTTATTAATAGGGTACTTTGTGTATTAGAAGTTGTTGCTTTGTTTTTGATCAGACAATTATTGGATTCAAATCAATGGAGCAGGGACTCTGAGCAGAACTACTTCTCTCTGCCTGACAAAAAACAAAAGCTGAAAACACCTGGAGCCAACAGCTTGTGTGCTCATAGCCTTAAGGAGAGTTATGATCATTCATTAAATAACATGCAAATAACAGATTAAAACACTTCCAGCATTACATACAAGGGGACTTTTACTACAACCCCCAGATGCAAGTGCTAGAGTACTAAGGGGCACAAAAAAGGTATCTGTTAGTGTTCATTTTCAATCAAAATACCTATGTCCAGTGTTTGACTGTGCTCTGCACCTACTGCTGAATGGGGCACTTCAATAGGGCAAACTTTCTGCATTTTAGCAGTGCAGAGATCCTTATTCAAAGATCATAGAACAAGCAGTTAAACAGTTCTCAGTCAGATTTATGGCCACGCAAGGCAAGAATTGGCAATATACCTAGGAAAAATTAATTTGTAACATTTACTTTAATTCACCTTGGAAGAGAGTCACTGAAATTATATTTGACTTATTGAATGTTAATTGCGCAGTAAATTGATGCTGTATTTAACAGAATCTTTTATTACTTGTGACATTGCCAGAAGTTACAGCTTATACACATATTGCAGTCTCAGATGGGAGGAATTGCAACTCAATATTCACAAGTCATTTACTGACCAAGTTTTTGTGAAAATATGACCAATAACTATAACATGTTGGTAACAATGTTGTTCTGCACACAGGACATATAACATCATGCAATTTAATTTTATATATTACACAAAACATTCAGTTTTTGTCATACAACCTTATAAATACAGACAGACCAAATCAAAGTTTAATGATACAATTGTTACTTCTTAACACTGTTGCCCTCCTGTGAGTAGAGATCAGCATATTGTCCCAGATATTAGCAGTCCCCAGCAGATTTCCTATATAAGTACAGGGCTGAAAATATTCATGACTGCATGTGTATAGTACTCTCAATGGAATCCACAGTTCCACTACTTAACCATGCTGGGGAACTGTCAACCCACAGGGCACCACAAACCCCGGTGTCTAGTCTGTGTATGTACAGTAAAGAAAGATTGCATAATTGTGACTGTCAGCTTTAGGGGATGTCAACAATTACAGTATGGAATGCTAAGATTAATAAAGATTTTCCCTTGTACTTGCAAGCAGAGAGGCTGCCCCCAAAATTATATAAAGCATTGCCTCAATGCATAGGAACAGATTCCTTCTTCAAGGACTGAACTAACCCACTCTGTAGAATTTACCAGCTGCTATTTTATACAGTGCTCTGACTAACCTACACTCTGGAGTTGCCCAGCTGCTACTAATGACTTATAGCCATTATTTGCACAACCAAAAGAAGAAGAAAAATGCCTGCACTCGAATTTAGCCTGTATAAATACGTTTAAATAGATTTTACAAAAATGAAGGTGTAAGTATCAAATTTTGACCAAAATATGTAAGCTCATGCCCCATATCAAGGTCCATTATTTAACATGAGTCCTAAACTGCCAAATGTGTACTAAATATTGAAGTATATTTAAACCCTAGCAGCAATGTGCATTATACAGTATCTAACTGAATTGTCTACCCTTTGTACTCAGATGCTATAGGGGTATTTTCATCACTGAGCCCCAAGCAACATGGAGTATTATGTGCAACCAAGTGGTGGAGCCATGTGCACTTACTATTTTCTCTGTTAAGACCAGCAAAGAAGAGTTTGGGGGAAATTCACTAAAGGGTGAATTTTCGCCAGCAAAGGCTTTGCCACACTTTGTGCCACTTGCCAGGAGCAATTTTTGCTGTCACTACACTAATTGACTAAAGTGCAAAGTTGCGTCTCAGCAGCTGAAAGCTGTTGAAGTGTCGCTAGTGTTAATTCGTCAGCCGAGCATTTCCTAGCGAACTTTCACTAACTGTTGTTTCTGCCTAGTGAAACTTCATTAGTACACTTAAGCTTAGGTAAATTTAAATAGGGTTGGTAAATATACATCTGTCACGGACAGGGTACTTCCAACCGCACGTGACTTTAGGTGAGGCTGTCAGGGGTCACTCACTCAGTCTCTCACCCACCTGGCGCAGAGGTTAGACTAGCAAAACAGCACCCCAAACACACACAACTTGCTGCCACCACTCTCAATTTCACACTGGTGTTGAGAGAAACCAGGTACTCTAGTAGTGAAAGGGTTAATTCAAACACACACTTCCTACCAGCACTCAAATGGTTAACTAGCATACAGAAAGACTAGCATTTCCATTCAGCATGCAAAGGGATAAGGCTCACAGTTACACTCTTTCATGCTAGGTTCTTTTAGAGCACCAAAGACAAACTTATTAAGTTATATATGCTTAATATTATAAAAGGTATAACAGTGCAATTTACAAAATGATGTTACAAAAAGAGACATACAATCAATAATACAAACAGTTATAAAATAAAAAGGGAAAACATGGAAAACCTATAATTAGCTTCAAAATATAGAATTCCTGGTCCTGGAGGAAAGTGAAAACAAACGGGATAGCTTCCAATTGCAATTGGTCCTCCAAAGTAAATCCAACTCTTAGTCAGAAGAGCTGACTATTTATCAGTGATTTCAGGTCATCAGGTAACTGCACACTCCCCCCTCCCTCATGAATGTAAGGGGGCGTGGCCTAGCAGGACCAGGAGTTTTTATGACCTCCTATGAGAAGGAACTGGACCAAGAATTATTATTATTATTAACATGTATTTCTATAGCACCAAACTTATTTCATAGCGCTGTGGAGAAACAACTCCCTATAGGAACATAGGAGAGATATGATATTATATTCATTGGTTATGAATTATTTCCTGGATTCCATAGATACTAAACATCAATACTGTGTGACCTGCCCCTATATTCGCATCTAGTCATGTTTGGCCAATATTACTTTGAACCCATCAACCGCTTTTAATGCTGTTGGTACAACAGGTCTGGGTTCTGTGAGGATGAATATGTTTTTGGTTGTGTTATTTGTGACCTTCCCTTCACCTTTAAAAAGCCTTTATGTGAACTTTAAGTTCTCCCTCCTTGGACTTTCCCCCCTCTTATCTTATGGCTCTTATCAGCCAGGGCTTGGAGAAGGGCATAATAGGTTGTGATCCTGTTACACATGGCTAACTCCAGACCTTAGTGAAGAGAGGCCTGTTATGTGTCTAATTTAGTCAGAAATGCTTTTTCATGATACCTTTGCCTGTTTTATTAGCTATTACAGGCCTGTATCATGACAACATTATATACAGTATATAAGTCTTTATTAGAGATATTGGTGCAAGTGGTCAATTATTATTATTATTATTATTAAAAATGTCCAAGGAAGCAAAATAAAGACAAAAGAGATCCTGTAATGACATAGACATGAGCCCACCCTAAACCAAATGTGGCATGCCCCTCAAATGGTTAAAAAAGGTTAAAAAAAGGTTACGATAAAGATAAATAATAAATATTTGTAACAGTTACAACCAGGTTCCAAACTTCCAGGGCCCCCGCGCGCATGCTTGAATGCCGGCGAGGGTCTCCACATCATAGTTTTCTTTTTGGGCCTGGCTAATCTGTGGAGCAGGTCAGGGCCAGAGGGGCCCATGAGGGCCGGGGCCCACCTGGTGTCCTGTCGGCCCAGCCTGAGCCTTGTTACTACTTTTAAAGACTATACCGCTTTAAAATATGAAAAAGACCAGCTTTTTTATCATTTTAATTACTTTGTGGCATACAGCGGCTCTAAGGCCTTTTTCAAGGGGAATTCTCATTTAGGGAAGACAGCGGGCGAAAACACGTAGCAATCAACATCTACTGCCTAGGGTATTTATAGCGGTTTTAGCGGCGTACACTTCAGAATTCCCCTTGAAAAAGGCCTTAGAGCCGAAACGTCGGGGTGATTCTCACTTGCAGGCAGGAGTATCCGCTTTCCATTCTTTATAGCTACTATTGTCTTGTTGTGGTGGTATGTATATAATCTATGTGATCCATGTACACATGATATTGTTAATGTACTTCTTGAACAGTGTGATGAAGTAAAATGATTTTTTGAGCAAATACCATCTTGTTTAGTATTCTATTGAGTGCAAACCCATACAATATAAAATACAGGATATGATGTCCCTGACATAAAATTGAGGAGGCTGTAGCTTCATTTTATCAGTTTGCCAGGTCTAAGCTAGCAAAGAAAACTCTGGCAGAAGATTTAATGACCTGTAAAATTTGCACTTTAGTAATGATTGTTCACTAATAGGGTATGCAAATGCACTAGCGCCGGTCTCTTTCGCTAGTGAATTGTCCTCTATGCCTATCAGTACATTGGAGATGTACCTACAGATGGAATTTTTCGCAAATCTTTGCTAGTGACGGACACTTCATCATTTAGTAAATCTGCTCCAATGAGTCCTAATTCATTAATTCATTAATTAATCAATTAATTAAGACCTGTGCCTGAATCCAATTTCTATAGGCTGTGGCTTCTGGTGACTACTGTCTGACGGGCCCTGTTGCAGAATGTCTACCCAGGCCCTCCACCATGTCCCCCTTCTTCCTGGATTCACTCCCCAATCACACAGAGCAGAGAACCCCAGCCCTTATACCCACTATATACTTTTTTTGCAGCTATGGTGACCCAAAGGCGCGGGCCTGGGTGTGATGTAACCCTCAGTAGCTCTCTCTTTCACACCCTTAGTATTCTTGCACTATTGCCCCCAGGGTCATAAGTGAAGCCTATAAAGTTAATGTACCCTAAACTAATATTTCATGTTAAACTCACATGTTTAGTCATTTATGGCAGCTTGAATGACTGCTGTGTGTGCATAGTTTCCTAGGTAGCTGGCTAAGGAAATAACTAAACAATACTTAGAGAATGTATCAAATATGTACGTATTCTGTTTTGCAAAAAAGAAATTGCGCAGACACTGCAATCTTTTCTGAAGCAAACCTTTCCACGAGCGAGGCATAACTATATCCTGAATTACTGATGTACTGAGATGTGTCTGTATCTTTGCCGTCAAAGGAGAAATCTATTTTAATTCAGTAGAAGAAACATAAAACCACTGAAATATATTTATCCCAAGCAATAACGAGTTATTAGCATTCAGGAGAGCTTCCACTCTCAGAGATTTCATTCACACCAACAGTTGGCTGTTTGAGCCATTAAGGAATTTGAAGTCAATCACCAGTAAATGGTAATTTGCATTATGGCTCCTAGGCTCCTAGGATGTTTTGGATAGATTTATTCTAAAACTGGTTGTGTTAGTATCATTACCAGAAATCCATGCAATTATTTAATTCCAAAAAAGCATTTGGTTACTTCAAGTGCCGGAAAAGAAAGTAGTGGCAATTACCATGTCACTTTTCAGTCTTGAGTCTGCACTAGAATACTCCTTTTTGTGTTGTAAAAAAATAAGTAAATTGCTTTATTACTTTTGGTTTTGTCACCATTTGCAAGTTTTTCCTACTGTTTTGTGTTTTTTTTTTTACTAAACAAAACAAGCCAGTTTTGCTCATTGCTACCAGGAAGTGGCATATTCATAATGGACAGGCAGGGGAGGAACCCATCCAATAACATGAGCGTCATTGAGATATACAAGTTACAAGTAAGGACTGAGCTGCATTGTGCCCCCCACAAGTTTTGCCCTCTGCACCTAGTGGCAGATTCCAAAATTAAGTTAGGTGCAGCGAATAGCCAAAACCAGGTGTAAGTGATTTAAGAATTAGCACGCTTTTGTGACCCTTAGTGCTAAAAGGAACTCAAGTTATCTTGAGCCACTTACATGTAAGAAGGCAGCAAAGCAAATGGCTTTGGCGATAACTGTCTTGATAACCTAACATATGTCTTTATGTTAATAGCGGCTACATCAGTATCGGTATTGGACTGGGCCGCCAGGACACTGGGAAAAACATGGCAGGCCCTGGCCTTTATGGGGCCACTGACCCAGGAACAATGCAGACACCAGGACTCAGAAGGCCAATACAAGTGGTGCGAACCCCTGCAACTTTATTCATCAGATTTAACATTTTGGGGGCAATCCCCTTCATCAGACATGGAGAGGCAGTGTGAAAGTGGGTAATTGTGTGTTGCAGCCACTGACCCAGGCCCACTCCACCACCAGGACTTAGGCTCACTGCCCTGCCAAGATCCAGGCCTGTTGCCCACCCATACCAAGATCCACTCCTCTGCCCAGACCCAGGCTCACACACCCCAGACCATCCCCAATCCCTGATGACAGGTGAAAAAGAGATTGAAGGTAAATGGTAGGACACTTGCTGGGAATAGGAGGGTGGATGCCAGAATGAGGGCCCTTGAAATCAGCCCCAGTCCAATCCTGATCAATATAGAACCCAATATAGCTCAACGTTTCTGATAAACAGAGGCAGTATAATCTAAATATCCAGTGATGTTGAACCAGCTTTCCATCTCTGCCATGTACATGGCAAAAAATGTTGATCTTTCCAGCTGTTTAAAAGGGGGCCCTTCTCCTTTAATTTTCTCTTATACCAAAACAAAGAGAGAAAAAAGGTACAACAATATAACTAACAACAGACCCAAAACTTAAATGCAAAACATTCTGTACCCTCTCCAGAAATAAAGAGAAGAGGATGAGGGGGGGAAAAAGCAAATAGTTTCCCTGTGGTAACCACACATATGTTTTGTGCTTGGCTCTCACATTAAGTATAATGTTGTTTTGGATGGACTGTCATTGCTGCTGGAATAAAAAGCAGACCCCAAGGTAGAAACACATACTGACTATTGAAGGAATATTAAGAAGGAGGAATTTTCACATGCACGGTTGAAATTGTTGACGGATTGTCACTTTTCTCTGATGTTTAATATAGAAAGGTTTTATTTTAATATGAGCAACTCAAACGCAGAGTTACAGTATAATTCACTGGAGGCAAAAGGATCTCATGAGTGCAAGTGTCTTTATGTCTGTGATGTTATGTAACATTTGGGGCTTCAGAACATACAACATACAGCCAAATCAAATGCAATTAAAACAAAGTGGCTAACATAGTGCAACACTTTTGTATAGCTGACTTAAAAGGTGCTGAGAATGTATTCTAAATAGCATCAAAGCAGAACATGATTTCTTTCACATAGGGCCAAATTTACTAAAGAGTGCAATTTAGCCAGCTACTGTTTCGCCACCATCGCAATACTTCACCAGGTGTAAATTTGCTCAGACAATGCTAATTCATGAAGTTGCGAAGTTGCGTCCCGGACGACGAACGCTGGAAAATTTTCACTATCATAACTTTGGCAGAGTGAGAAAATCAAAGCGAAGATGCGCAACTTTGGTAGGCTTGCGCTCAGGCTAATTTGCATACGGTGGTCACTTTAAAGTGGAATGGAGCTATTTATGTTACATGGTGCATCTAATACATTACATTTATACTGATAACTAGACATGCCAAGGGAACCTTAATAAAGTCAATAGAGTTGTTTTAATGCCCTACACATAAGTCCACACTCACCTCCTTTGCGACTCGTTGGTGATTCTTTGCTAGCATTAGTCACTTCTCCCTTTGGTGAATCTGCCCCATGGAATTTATCAAAAGCAGAAGAATTTGCCACAAATGTATCAATCAAATTAGGGCAGATGAGGGCACTACCTATCTGGAATTATTCTTTTCTGTTAAGCTGGCATTACACGGGTTGATAAAAAGCTGCAACTTAGCAACTCCAGAACAAGTTGAAAACTTATTGGCCCATGAATGTGCCACTCGGTATTGCTGACCTAGGTGATATCTAACTGAAAATTGTCCACATATCTATCAATCATGCTAATGCATTCCTTCTTCCTTGCTAAAGAATTAGGTTGAATGCTGTAAATAATACAGATGCAGTCACTTGGATTTGTAAGTTAAATGCGTTGTGACTCAGGGCTAATTGAAGAAACTGTGTTATCCAAAGTTATCTTAACTCATTTAATGCATTTAACCTTTTCATTAGCATACCAAAGCACCATTGTTTTCAATGGTGAACTCTTTAATTGGATGGGATGCTGTGACACAATATTCTGTGCTAAGTGGGATACATGGGATAGATGAGTTAAGTCACAAAGCATTTAACACACAAATCCAAGTGACTGCATCTGTATCTAATGGACTTTATAAGTTCCTTTGCATCTGATTTGCAGTGCACTGGCCACATCTGATTTATTCACTGCTCCTCCTGGCAATGAAATTCTGCTCAAATCATGAAGCAAAATGATGCTTTGTGGGTGAAAACTGTGATGATTGCATGCAAAATTGTGCTTTGCATGCTACACTTGTGTTGAAGACCCCTAATGTTACTGCCCTTTCTACATCACAAGTTGTAACCAAGTAATGGCCATTGCCAAGAAATTTGTGATGTGCATAAATTTGTGAAATTTCACAGAACACACTGACCGTGATTAGAATCTTTCTTACTCTAAATTCATTTACATGTTTTCAGTTTTTTCCTTACAGAGAATGGAGTCAAGAGGCATTTTGTCTTGTGCCATTTTCATTGGGGTTAACGGCTGATTTTTCTTGCCTTTTTTTTTCTATGGCAAAAAAAAACACATTGTTGGAAAGTTCTAATACAGATACACGAAAAATGTCGCCACTCAAAACTGTGAAACATGAAAATCTGTATCAAGCCAAAAAATGTGGTCATCCCTATGAGAAAACAAACAAAACAGGGAATCCACATGTGGCAGCATTTTTGTGGTCTGAAAGTATTAAAACATTGCTTCAGTTGTTGCAGCATGATGATACCAGAATGTTTTTCATCTTCAGGGAAAGCATGAAAAAAAACCCCTAATTTCTAATACTGCAGAAACATTTTATGGTGCAGTCTACTTCTACCGCTTTAAATTTCAGTTTACAAAATATACCAACATAATAACTAGTTGCATTTTTCATCAGATGAATCGAGGCTATAATTGCAAAAAGAAGAAACTGATGAATATTTTAAACATGCTTGAGATTTCTGCCATTAACCTCTAAAAACCTTGGGAGGCTTTACACTAAATAAACCAAACAGACAAGAAATGAAGCAAAGTATTGTAGGTAGCACTTTATTGAAACCAACTCTAATCTGCTTGTTACTGACATTTGTTTGATTTTTTTCCTTAAAGCAAACTGGACAGCTGTACTTCTGTCTTTCTTAGTCATGGATTGTAAGCCCCACCTGGCCAGATTTGTTTAGCTGACAGCTGGCAGAATTTAATAAAGAGAACAAACTGCTTCCAAAATAAAACCGAAATCTCCTTGGATGAAATACCCTTGGCTAATTTTGATAGTTTCTTACAAACACATTTAAATTGTGCAATCAAGACAACGTGCAAAATGGAAAGAGTGGAAAGTTTATCTCAATGTACCCTGTAACCTTGTGAAGGAACTTTGGTTTTGAATAAAGACAGATCATATTTTATTTAATTGGAAACACTGGTTTTATTATTTCTTTTTAATTTTTTTTAAAAAGAAAAAAGAGTTTTCTATTCTATTGTTTTTTTATGTATACATTACAATTTCTCCCTAGTTTACCGATAAAGAGTTAGAAATTGTGGGAATGGCATTCTCTGCATCTGTTTCTCTCACAAACCTATCATATATCGAGCGCTTGGCATTGTTGTTGGCTCCAAGAGGGGATGACATAAACCAGCTTTGTGGTTATACGTTTCATTTTTAATCTCCTGTAAATGGAAATCAGAGCTGAAATGTCCCTTTACTTGTGACAATACTGAAATCTATTCCAAAAATCGCCAACCACTTTAGGGGTGTTGACTCTTTGTAGACTAATGTGCAACATATGCAAGGCATGTTAAACATACAAACCTGCATTTGGTTTAAGAAAAATACACAATAGACACTTTCATGTTCATTTTGTTAAATTCTGTTATGCTCAATCTATTCTATACAGATATTCTGGAACCTACGAAGTACAAATGAATGAACAATAATGCAAATACATTTAGACATTTAACTATAAACCTTGGCTAGGTTCTATTGCATTTAACCTTCAACACACCATAGACAAACCTAATAAACCGTTTTCATAAAACCCTTAAAAGATATGAGAAAATAAGCTCTTCATTAAAAAGAGTCCAACCAGTAAAAAGCCCAAGCAATATATATTGTAGTGCAGAATAAAACAATTTGGTTTGGATATTGTCCTGATTGAAGTTAGTGCATGAAAATAAACTCCAAATGTTCAACAAGAATTGTTGGCACCCAGACACCCTTTCTAGAGTAGCGAATGATGCTGAAGGGACCTTCTTGTGGAAGATGTGGCCGGTACATATTAAAACAAATGTTTTTGTGGTTAAGCAATGCCTATACCACTCTCCTATAAAGCCAGCCTATTTTCATAGCCAATGGAAAAATAAAACATTATATAAAAAGAGACCATGAAAAGTATCAAACACATTACATATTACTAGTTCTACACAGAATGAGCTTCCCTTGGCCTCAGTCCACCATGCTGAGAATACATCTCAAAGGAACCTAGACTTTGTGGAGCCTTGAGAGATATGTTCTTTTTATAGCCTTTCTTCTACAGTACTTAAAAAAAAACTAAATAAAATCACATTGATATCAATATCGCAGCCTTTGCATAGTAAGAGAAGCAAGCCCGTTCTTTTTAATTAAAAAGAAAATGTATCTGAGGAATAAAATTATTGTTCTACAGCAAAAAAATCAAACCACATTTTAAAACAAATTTGAAAACAGAATGAATATGAACATTTCTCTTACAGTTATCCTAACACCCTGAACTAAAATGTCTGGAGTAATACCTGGGTGATGCTCTTCTCTTACAGACAGTATTTAGTTAGAAGTAATAGCTCCAGCTATAGACAGTGTACAAGAAAACATTACACTTTTTAGTTCAGTAAAAAACTCTCATGATGACCACCCTTGAGCAGTGGCTGGTGGCGGGGCTCAGACTGAAGTACAATTGGGGATAGTATCTCTTAACTCAGTAAATGGGTGTCAGGATCGCGCCGCCCGGAGGCTTACCTTTAGCTCCGGGCGGCGCGTCCTCCTTCTCTGGCGTCCTATCCACAATGGCGCTCCCAACGTGATGACGTCACGGCGCCCCGTTTTGGCGCAAAATTCAAATATTTAAAGGTGCATTGGTCACCATTTTGGCGCCCAATGATAGGACTCCATTGCTTATGTTCCTGGGTGTTCTGCTTTGACCCTGTACCTACATTTGACCTTGTTTCCTGTATTTTTTCCTGGACTTTGTATTTATTCTTGCCTGCCTTTACAACTATTGCCTGGACTTTGTTTATTTTGTCTGCTAATACAACCTTTTGCCTGGACTTTGTCGTTTCCTGCCTGATCCTTGCTGGTGCTGCGTTATTGGACCCTTTAACCCCTAAGCTTCCTCCTTGGTCCACTACATCCCCTGGGCACCTAACTAAGGCCTACCCGTGACAATGGGAAGAGCAGAATTTAAATGGGACTGCAAATACGGCACAGGAGAGGCACAGCATTTAAGTAGATAATGTACCTGTAAGTGAGAGAGTATAGAAGTCTCTTCCAATTGTTCGAATAGTTCAAAGGAAGACCCAGTTCTTAGAGGCAGTATGAAGGCTGAAGCAACAGTCTGATAAATGGAAGGACTGCTGAAAGTTAATAGGTATAAAGATCAGGTATAGAATAGTAAGCCTAAAGATATTGAAGAGCTCTATGTTACGATTGGTATCCCAAACCCAATACAAACCCCAAGGTCTCAATCACGACTCAGCCTTCTGCCTTAAAAGGGATCCTGTCATGGGAAATTTTTTTTTTTTCAAAATGCATCAGTTAATAGTGCTGTTCCAGAAGAATTCTGTATTGAAATCCATTTCTCAAAAGAGCAGATTTTTTTATATTTCATTTTGAAATCTGACATGGGGCTAGACATATTGTCAATTTCACAGCTGCCCCAAGTCATGTGACTTGTGCTCTGATAAACTTCAATCACTCTTTACTGCTGTACTGCAAGTTGGAGTGATATCACCCTCTCCCTTTTCCCCACCCAGCAGCCTAACAAAAGAACAATGAGAAGGTAACCAGATAACAGCTCCCTAACACAAGGTAATAGCTGCCTGGAAGATATAAGAACAGCACTCAATAGTAAAACCCATGTCCCACTGCTTCTATTCAGTTACATTGAGAAGGAAAAACAACAGCCTGCCAGAAAGCAGTTCCCTCCTAAAGTGCTGGCACAAGTCACATGCCTGGGGCAGCTGGGAAATTGACAAAATGGCTAGCCCCATATCAGATTTCAAAACTGAATATAAAAAAAATCTGTTTGCTCTTTTGAGAAATGGATTTCAGTGCAGAAGTCTAATGGAGCAGCACTATTAACTGATGCATTTTGAAAAAAACATGTTTTCCCATTTAACAACCACCTTTCCCTTCAGGAGGAGCCCTCCACTACTCGGGTGCCACCAGGTCTAAATATGAGAGGACCAAGGAGAGACTTCTGGGAAAGCAATGTAACTTCATGTTATACTGAATTGGAGAACAAAGAACGTAGTTGGGGGTCACAGGCAGGCCCGGACTGGCATTCTGTGCATTCGGGCAAATGCCTGATGGGCACCTTGCTTTAAAATGTAAATGGACTGCTTACCTAAAAATATTTAATATGTAAATGAACCAATCATTTAAGAAATATAAATGAGCTGTCCATAATAGCCAGCCACACATAAGCTGATGCATGAAGTGCTCATGCCAGTACTGGCATATGGGTGGAACCAGGAATTATAACCAACTTCAGTTAGTAATATTAGAGTTGCTTGCTATATACCCAAGCCCTTGAGCTTATGATAAGTATGTTGGCAACAGGAGTATCCGTGCTTAGAACCTCAGCCTGCATATGGAAAACTGTGATATGTAGCATTATTTGCATGAGACAGCCTAGTCTCTTCAAGTATGCCACACTTTGACCCTGTGACACACATGGTAGTTACAGTCCTCTTATTTGCCAGGATGCATGGTCTAGCTGGGGGGAAATTTAGAAAATACTGAAAGTATAGGGACACTAATCCATCAGATACAATACTAGGGTGAGATATTTGTTGCAAGGACCAGCACATGGGTGTGTAATATTGCTTGGGATTATTTGGCAATGGACTCTTAAAATATCTATTAATAAACACTAGTTCTCGTTAACCTTGGGGTTGGAAATATATATCAAGCTTTGCATGCGTGGGAATACATGGGTTGCTTCAATACTTTTGCCAGGGCTGCTTTTTCCTCCCTGTCCGGCCCTGGTCACAGGCCAGTCAATATACCAGATGAGCAGAGCAGTACAATAACAGGAGACTGCAGCATAATCAAGGTCACAAATCAGGCAGTATTATGAGCCAAAGGGGGTAAAGACATCCAAGAAGGGCTTCTATTGAAAAAATATGACAATCACTTCTTTAGTGGAATTACTTCTGCATTAGTGAACCTTTCACTAGTGATGAGTGAATTTATTCACCAGGCAAAATTCCACAATTCACCACCTGCACATTTTTCACGAAACTGCGTCAAAAATTTGGAGCAGAAAATTTCAAGCCAAAAATGTCACCATAAGAAAAAACATTTAATGCATTTGGACAAAATTGTTGCTGAGTCAAAAAAAGTTGCCAGAAGCAAAATTACCATTGAATATAATGCATTTGGAGTGAGAAAAAATTGTTGTGCTTAAAAATCTGTTGCGTGTAAAAAATGTTTTGCTGCACTTATTAGAGTATACAGTATAACACAAACTGCATTAAACAAGGCTGCACAATAAGCTTCAACTAATCTGTAGTGCAAACTCAGCAAAGTTACTGAACAATACACAGTAACTAGAGCAGAGCACATACAATAAATTGAAGAGGAAAAATTTACTTGAAGAACATAATATTAAACTTTTTCATGAACAGAACATTGAGAGAGGTCTTACCTCTTCCGTATATCTTAAAGCACTTGGGAGGGACCAGACCATTTGGCTGTATTCACTAGGGGATTTAGGGAGTGCCCATTGCAGAGATTTAGGGGCATATTTACTAAAGTGTGAATTTTTCTCTTCATCTCACTTCACCAAAGTTCACATCACTTCACCAGGTGTATTTCCACAACACGTCATATTTATTTTTAGTTCAAGAGAGTTCTGTAAAAATTCACCAGTCTATTTTCCCCATACAATAGTTGGGGGGGGGGGGATTCTCTAGAGAATTTTCACCATGCAGAAAATTAGTATAGAAAGGGCTGTTGGTGTTGATAATTAGATTTAAAAGTAGCTGCTTTATCTTTATAATAGTTGGATAGCTAGAAGGGAATCTATATTTTTGGCGAAACAACTGCAAATGGCCTCTTTAACCCTTTAGTAAATCACTAACAACCTGTTTTGGCCCCATTGAACAGTAATATTAACAAGTTTTCATTTCAAATTCTGGTAAGAGTGTTTGTATAGCACAAAAGTTTTGAAGTCACAGTTTCACTAATGGATAAATATCAGTTATTTTTGGTACATTGTTGTGTCAGGGAAGGAAGAACCCATTTCTTCCCAATACAGGAGGATGTATTAATTTCTTCAGGGGCTGCATCACTGGAGCAATGGACACAATGGGCCGGAAATTCATCTCTTACAGTTACAAGAGGCAGATTTTTGCCTCATGGCGTTCTCATCTTGCCTCATGGCAGGAGCTGCCCTGGAAATGTGTAGTAATGATTGTTACCATTTGCTAGCATAATACCACACCAGGAATGCTAATCCCAAAATAAGGATGATGCAAACTGTTCTTGAGTATGGTTGTCACTGAAGTAACCTTTTACACTATTACCAGCATGTGGAATTAACCAGAAAGGGTTGTTGGATGAGGCCAGGTAACTTGAAGTTAACCAACTGTCTGTCACTAAATCTTGTGCATATTGATTGCATATAACCATATAAGTGAAACAATAAAACTGTATTTCTGATCGTACAGATAAATCTTTAGAACTGTTCAGAAAATCTTTTAAAGCAAAGTCTTTATTTACTTTATATTTATAGCATTTGAATATTCTTTCCCCCATGGAAATTTCTTTTTAAATTGGGTCTCATTCACTGTCACAACTAGTCAGGTCTTCTGCTTACAATTTTGTTGTCAGGATTACACAACAACTAAAACAAGAAGAGTAAAAAATATGAACTGAATTCACGAATCTAGATCTGCCTGTAGGAAGCATCTAAGCTGTGTTGAGTTCTTCAATAATCCCATACAGCTATGGGATCCCTTATCCAGAAACCTGTTGTGCAGAAAGCTCCAAATTACAGGGAGACCATTTACTATAGATTCTATTTTAATAAAATAATTCAGATTTTTTTCAAACCTTTTTCTCTGTAATAATACAATTCTACCTTGTACTTGAACCTACCTGAAATAATTAATCCTTATTGGAGGCACAACAAGCCTATTGGGTTTAATCAGTGTTTTAATTTTTGTAGTACATTTAAGGCATAGAGACCGAAATTATAGAAAGATCCCTTATCCAGAAAACCCCAGGTCCAAACTTTCTGGAACACAGATCCCATGCCTGTATGTTGTATGTGTGTATGTATGTTGTCATCAGTCAGTGTTATAATTGGAGCAATTACTACCCCCCAAATCATTTTTAATTTGTTAATTGCATCTTATACTTTACATTCAGAGTTAAGCTGTTTCAAGATATCATTCTATAATCCTTTGACAATAATTTATTTTATTCTACCTTCTTAAGATTGTATGGGTATGTATATAAATATATAATGCATGTTGATGTGTTACATATAGATACTTGGTTAATTTGATTTTGTGGTTTGAAAATTGGATGGGAGGACGATTCAGCCGATGATCCAGAACTGGTTTGATGCTAATTTGTCATTTCAAGGCCGGTTTGCAGCTACCCAGTGTCTGAATCGGTATCATTTCAGATGGCATAACTACATTTGATGTAATTATAATTTTTACAAATTAAATTTCAGCCCATTCAAGCATCTATAATGTCAAGAAACCACAAACATTCCATTTTAGCTTAAGAACCTGATTGCTAAACTCAGAACATGAAACCTGCTTTGTTTCCCTATTGTGGCTAAGAGATCATTGTACCCAACAAACCTCACATTTTACAATTATCTTACTGTTACATTTTAATGTGTCAATATTACATAATATTTTAGCACTTGTTCGGTTATTTTCAAACAAAAGGCAGAACATGCTGGAGTTTATAAACAGAAAAAAACAGCATGACTTTAGTTACCTTTATGAGGAATAATTGATTAGGTTACTGCCATTTCACATAGATAATTTAATCTAATTTTGTACAATATAATATTAGGTGCTAATTTAGTCAAAAGAAAGTCAGGGCATGTTTTCAGTTTAAAAAAAAATACCCTTTCAGCACAGATGGAAGAATTCACAGATCGCAAGAGTGCTCACCAGTATGAATTTTAACCGATTTGTAATGCTTAATTTAATCTGTTAAAGAAAAAAAGTAAAAGACCCTAGTTAGGACATTATTTATGCTGCTAAATGAAATATTACATTATGTCAACCTGTGGAAAAGTTGACAATATGGAACTATTAACTTGCCAAAGAAAATAATATTTCCTCTTAGAAAAACTCTTATCTGATTCCTGATGCCCAACTGATGTGTGTCATCTAATCAATTTTGAAATTTAATTTACACATTTTATTGGAAAGACGTGATAGAGAAATTAGTCTGCATAATTAAATTTAGGCCTTTAACCAAATTGCACTGTGGTCCAAGAAGGTTAAAAAATAAAGTGTTTGTCAGACTAAATAATAGAGTTATGAAGAAATACATAATTTTTGTTCAATAAAGTGTGTATTCTATCTGTAGGCACGCTTGTGGCTGGCAAAAAAAATATGTAACTGGAAACTACATTCCAAACGGGACATCAAAAATTCCATCAGTAAACATGTCTCCCTTGTACAGTAGATTACATTGTAACATAGGAACATAGTAACACATTAACATGTCCATCAAGTTTAACTTTTAACTCTATTTTAACCTGCCTAAATGCTAGCTGATCCAGAGGAAGGCAAAACAAATTGAATCATCTCCAATTTGCCTCAGAGGGGGAACAATTCCTTCCTGACTCCATGATGACTAGTTCATGGATCAACTTTTACTATGAGCTATCTTGAATAACCTTGTATTCCCTCACTTGCAATCCAACCCTTTATTAAAGCTATCTAATGTATCAGCCAGTACAACTGATTCATGAAGAGAATTCCACACACCTTCTGAATATTTATGCGGAACCTTCTTTCTTCTTCTAATCTTCAACTGGAAAGACCTGCTGGTAAATAAGGCACTGTAGAGATTATTATATGATCCCCATATATATTTATATTCTTATCATTTATATATTTATCACCCCGTAAGCACCTCTTCTCCAGCATGAACAACCCCAACTTGCCAGTCTTTCCCCAGAGCTAAGATTTTCCATACATTTTACCAACTTTACCTGGCTTGGATAGTTTTACGATTAGGCAAAAGAATACACGTGCACACCTGGCCTCTCCAATGTAATTAGGAACGGTGCATGGATTCATAGGAGGACGGCCCCTCCTCAGCTACACAGATTAAAGATGGAACCAGCACACATATAATGCCAAAGGGATTGCTCCCGTGTTTAATGTCTTGCCAACAAGGACAACGTTTCGGGGGTGTAACCCTTCGTCAGGTGATCAAAAACAACCCACAACCCACCTTAAATACAAGCATATTACACCACACCCTCCAATCATGTAAATGAATAAGTAAGTCCGAAAAAAAGTTCACATAGTCCATCTTGTGGCCATTTGATGTATTCTTTTAGGTAATTCCAATTACAAGCTGTTTGGAAGGAACAAACATGTAATATATAACACATGATCATTCAAATAGCATAATGTAGCCACAGGGGAATATTAGTAACATTTAGATAGAAAGAAACTTTTTTTCTCCTACCTTCCCCTGTTATAATAATCGCAACAATTTAGGAGAATCTGCAAAAGATAGGAAACAAATGTAGATAAGAGAAAATTGATACATTTACAGGTAGCAAGACAGACTAAACTCTTCATTTAACCCTCTAGGTATCTGTGTTTGCAGTAGCCAAATCCAATAGCTTTCGCGTTGATTGAGTTTTGTTTTAAGATCATGGTCGCTGGTAACTACTTTTTCCAACACCTGCCATCTCATTTGGGAGGTCCTATGCCCATTTTCAAATTTTTTTTATATAGAAACGTTTCCTGTTTATTCTTTTTTCTATCAACCTCCTTAGTTAACCCCTTAGTTGGTGGTTTGTAATTCCTAATAGCTGTTTTATGCTCATTTAACTGTGTCTTTACTGCCCTGCTCGTTTGGCCATTGTATGCTAAGCCACAAGGGCATTTTAGGCAATAAATTACCCCCTTTGAATCGCAGGTGTGGAAGCCCTTGATGGAATGTTTTGTGCCTTTTTGTGGATGAATCACGTAGTCACCCTTGGTGATACCAGTGCAATTGCCACAATTAAGGCAGGGGAACGTGCCACTTCTATTGCCTTCATTTTTTGTCGGGGCCCGAGCTTTTTTCTTTTTAACCAGATCCCCTATGTTTCTTCCGGGTTTATATGAAAAAATCGGTGGTAATGAAAACAATTTTCCAAATTTCAAATCTGATTTTAACACATTCCAATGTTTAAGGATGGTGTTTCTTATAAACCTAGCATTAGTGTCAACGTATGGCCTATGTGTCAACTTATGACACTAATGCCCCCCCAGGGCGCTTACCCCATTCTATGTTCTTTCAGTTCAGGTTGAGCTTTCACAAAATAATTAAAAATGTTGCAGTATACTAAAAGGAATGTGCCATTAATTACATTGGGAGGCAGTGGTTTTATGTCAGGGTTGTGATATCAAGTGCAGTCACTACAAGATTTCATATTCTATTTATTTCCCATTTTGAGAAGAAAGCCAACTCAACTGGCCCATTATTTGACTAGGACCACTTAGCACTAAACAAGCTTTCATAACACTGTAAAACTGTTAGAGCACCTACAGTTCTAAGAGTATTCCAGATGAAATGTATACACCAACCCCTCATATCTCCAACTTATTGACCTTTAGGCATTGTTGTCTATATATTGTTTTGTGAACATGCTAGGCCCAGACCAACAGTTTGAAAGACACTGTTTTAGACAGTGTAGTAAAAAAGGCACAACTTGCCACTGCAAAATGCCCAACAAAGTCTTCCACATTTTTTGTATGACGAAGAATATATATATATATATATATATATATATATATATATATATATATATATATATATATATATATATATATATATATATATAGCATGGCCAAATTCCAAACAAATCCCCCAAAATTGCATAGTTAGAAAAATAACTGTTATATTGTTATCAGCTGCTGTGCATAATGTATTTAACTGTAACTTGTTTTGGAATTACCAATGCCTACAACCCATTCAAAGGAATACACCTATTCTTAATGTCCTTACCATTGTTTTACTATTTAAATTGCTCCCTTCCAGTGATGGGCAAATTTGTCCTGTTAAGCTTCGCTAAAAATCTTGGGAAACAGGACGTTTGGCGATGGTGACAATTCGAATAAATTCACCCATCACTACTCTTCCAGTTACAGCTATTTCTAAGAACTTTCAAGATACCACCAACACAAATATAAAGGACTATAACAAGTAAATAAGTATCATCATCCCTAAATAAACATTTTAAATCTAAAATCAACTCATCAATCTGTTTTCATTTTTGCCTGGAAATAGCATCTTATTATAACTGACTCAAATATAGTATCAGAATCCAGTGAAGCAAGTGCAGCATGATTCAGCGCCATCTCGCATTCAAGCCAGAGTATCAACTCCAGTGTCTGTTACTGGCGGGCTGGTGCACTTCAAGGGCGCAGCTCAGTGAGAAGCGTGGGGGAGGCTAATACTTTCAGACTCACCATGAACTCTGACATATACATAGAAAAGCTGCTTTAAATCTCCTGTAATGGCTCCAATTATATAAATAGTTATTAATGATCCTAAATCAGTCACACCCAGATTAATGAAAGTGATTCATGGATAATCCTGTCTTTTATACATCTGTTTCTAAAGTAGGTAGATCCTTCCACCATAAAAAGCATAAATCACATCATGAAATCAAAACCATGAAGTTCTATTTCTAATGCCCAAAATTATGGTATCAACTCAGGGCCTGGACAGTTTGAAGGTCCCTTAGGGTGAGATTTGAGTGAATGAGTGTAAAGTTTAAAGAAGAAATATAGCCCAAAAAAGGAATATGGCTAGAAATATTGTCACTAAACAACCCAATAACAATAATGACCCAGGCCTTCAAAGTTGTTCTCAGCTGCTCCCCTTCTCTGATCTTGTCAGGCCATCTTTTGAGTGTCAGTGACACTGAAAATTCTCAGTGTGATCTGAGCTGCTGTTGAGAAACTAAGCATAGGGGTATGAAAACATGAACATAAACTAAGGTTACATCTGAAATGGAAACTTACATTACAGGTTTATTGTTACCAAGTTTTGATGCAGAATGCACAATACTAATGAAGATAATAATAATTATTAAATAATTATTATCTACAATACATTTTATAGTGTATATAAACTGTATATTGTGAGTTGGTCACTGATCCCACAACATATGCTTGGTTATTTACCAAAAGTAACATTTTTAGAGAAACAAATAAGCTTTGTAACATTCAATGGGATTCTGCAGAACTTATCTACACTGTGTCCTATACTACAAAGCTAATCTGTTAACTGCTATCTGTGCCTTTTTCTCCTTTTCAGTTTTAAATGG
The DNA here is from genome assembly GCA_024363595.1 of Xenopus borealis. Classification (NCBI taxonomy): domain Eukaryota; kingdom Metazoa; phylum Chordata; class Amphibia; order Anura; family Pipidae; genus Xenopus; species Xenopus borealis. The sequence continues at coordinate 54,443,747 of CM044448.1, forward strand.
CTGCCCCCATGGCTAGAGAGCAGCTAGTTTATATAAACTATAGTTGTTTCTCTGAAGCAATGACACCAGTTTTACTAATGCTGGGTACCACCCTCACCACTAAATAATATTGTCTTTCCTTTAAAACATATTGGTGTTACTGTTCCTTTAAACAAGGAGAGAATTCTGAAATCGCAGCTGTTCCTAACTGCATTCATACTTGTGTGAAGCAATACATTTTTATCAATATTTTTCTACCCAAGAGGTACTTTAATACTTGGCGCACAAAACAAATGCCCTATCCCATAACTAGATATGTAGGAATGGTCAAATATACAGCATATTTTACTATTACAATCATTGTACATCTGATGGTATTCATATTACAACCAAAATCTGTAAAAGCAAATTCCCAACTCTAAATACTAGTACCCTTCATACTGTACATCCTGTATCTTACCAATGTTGTGGTCACTGAGGTTCATGTTCTGCTTTGTTCAAAAAAATGTGTATATAAAGCAATAATATACATGAAGAAAACATAAATGCAATGTTAAAATATTGTCCATGCCACAATTTTTTATAGCATTTTTTATATTTATTTTTATATTTATTTTTTATATTTTTTATAGCTCGTTGGGAAATATTTTACTAGCATGTTATAGATAAGGACGGCAATGGCCTTTTTTTTATTGTTTTGTGTGGTCACTCTTCATTCTAAGTATCTCATCATTATGTATTCATTTAGTATTGATTTTAACAGCAGTGGTCATAAAGAATTAATTTGGCATTTTAAGTAGATGTGGCATGTACTTCCATAGGAATTGAATTGTAATTCAGTATTAATTAAGATACTATTAAAATAAATTATTATTGCTTTTCTAATTTTAACTAATGCCATATATCATCTAAAATTACATTTTACAGCTGTTCATACATTATGTTGATACAATATACATTTTTTTACGGGGCTATGCACCAGGCATACAGAGTAATGTTAATATATGTCTATTCTTTGCCATCCAGTTTCTTCGAGAAATGACATCAAATACGGTGTTACGTCTGTATGCCAGCTTTTATGGATTCGCAATACTATAAAAATGTTTTCTGTAAAGTCACCTACAGACATGGAGCTGCTTAAGTTATGTGAGCAGCTGGGCAGATAAGCTTTAAACACCTGTTCAAGAAGCCTGAAATGAGTAAAAGCTAATTCAGAGCTCTTCAACTATGTCTTTCTGGCATTGCCGATATTAGGTGGTTTGTTCAGATTTAAGAAGGAAAAGGAAAGTAATGAACAGTCCCACAGAGGAGACCTTTCTACTATATCATTAAACAAAGCCATGGATCAGGTTTCCAAAAACAGAGATGGTCCCTTCAGGAAGAAGCTTTACAGAAGATACAAAATACAGTAGCTAAAAGCAGGTAATACTCTGCCCTTTTGAGCACAAGTCACAGATGCCTATCAAATAACAGTCCTGAGCACAATGCCTGCTACCTCCGACACAGAGCTTCTAAAGTGAAACACCCAGGCCACTTATAATTCAGTGGATTTTAAGAAAAACTATTTAAGAGAATTTTTCTTATTTCTAAATTTTATTCTGAAAAGTGGAGGAAATAGTGTTAAATATTATTGACTGATATCTACCAAGACCCACACTTTTTCTCGCTTACCTAATATAATTTTTAAAGGAACATGTTTGCTACCTATTTACCTATTTTTTTTTTACCCATAATGCTGAGTATTCATGCTCACCACTATACAATAGAATCACTCAAAATTAGCTCCTGGAATTGCTAGGAGCATGGGCTTTAATACCGGAATTCCAATGGTGGTTAGGGAAGGGTATCCGTTTAGCCTGGTATGTTCTCTTTACTAACTGATGTGAATGTATGTACTTGTATTATCTCTTCTTGCATTGCATTGTATCAATTAACTGTATCAGTACATGTAGCAAATTTATGTATAGCAATAAGATTCACCATAAACAGACCGCTCAACTCCCCCAACTCTTTAGTCTAGGTGCTCAGTCCCCAGTGTCCCAACTGTATAAAGCTATAAATTCGATGGTTGGACGGTACTTCTGGAAAAAAGGTTTATTGAAGTTGGTTGCTGTACAAACACCTAACATGTTAGGTGTTTGTACAGCAACCTGCTTCAATAAATCTTTTTTCCAGAAGTGCCATTCAACCATCGAATTTATGTATATATTTATGTAGAGGACTAAATGAGTAATAACAAAGTAATCTTCCACAGTGGTTTCAAAGATTACATGGTATCTCAAGCAATCCCTGCCTCAGTCTAAGGACCCTACCACACACATGTAGTCAGTTGTAACAGGAGCTTTATGTTTTGGAGTATATGAGTACTAGGAGGAAACACAGCGGGAATAAACCATGCAATGCTACTCTTAAGCTGGCCATATATGGGCCAATGATGTCTGCTGTCTGCCACTTGTAATTTACCTGTGTATAGGGTCAACATAATGTTGTTACCAAAACATTATCTGGGCAGAACTTGGCTTGATATAGTTATACCGTGTAGAAAATGGGGCTGTGAATGTGAACCTCCTCTGCACAGACCCCTAAGTGATCTGATCATTGGCCTGGGGGTTAAATTGTCAGATCAGCCGAGTATGGCCTACCAACTGTTGGTCAAATCAGGCAAAAGTCCACTTATACAGTATATCACAATTGTCTGTGGTATATTTAAAAGCCAACTAAACTCTTCAACAAACCTTATTTCCTCTCAATGAAATCTCGTTTAACCAAAACAAACTGTGATTTGCATCATACATTTGGTTTCCCCTAAAAAGAAATATATGTATAAGTAGACATTAAATTTATAAGTAAGGTATACAGTACATTCAATTTATTGACTATGTATGTATGTTTTGTTCACCAAAATATATAGTGTATTTATCTCTATATTGGTGTTTATTCTTTCACCAATACAGTATTTGTAAAGTGACATTCATTTCTAAACAACAGAGGTTCTGTTACCCACATCTAAAGGGAAAAGATCCAAAATCCAGAACACTAGTCAGAAATTCTAATTCATGTCAATGAATACACAAATTTAAACTCCGGTAATATTAAACAGAATTATGGTTTTTTTTTTTTTTTGAGAATTTAAGTAAGACAAAAAATATTTAATGGTTCACAAAAGATGAGTAGAAATAACAGCACAGAATGGCTGCGATAGATTTTTTTATACGTCAATTAGAAATGTTCCCCAGGTAACTCTTTCGCTTAAGAAGCTCGTGCAATCTACAAGCTACTTATTAAAATTAGAAACAAGAATATCATAAAAATAAAGATCATATTTAATTTGTGCTAAGGGAAGCGATAATAGATATTTACAGTTCTTAAAAACCATTTCAGATTTCCCAGAATGCTGACTAATGCATCCCCGCTAAGGTTTATTGATGTACAGTACTTCTGTACAGAAATATGAGTTTATTCATAAATTGTAATGTTAGAATTTGATGTGCACAATTTGTTCTGAGCAGCATGCTCATTTTTTTAATGTATGCAGTGCCCTTCATATATATTCTGAAGCTTGCAGAAGTCAGCAACTCAGGGAAACATTTGTTAAAGAACAACTATATACAAATGCAACTACTGGAAAAGATTATTTTGAGAATTTTTTCTGTATTTAATTTTTCTTTTTTATTTGTTTCAAATTTTTGCATACATTTGTTTTCAAGCTAAAATTAGAAATAATTTTTTGCAGATTGCAAAGAGGAGGTTATCCATAAAAATTAACTTTCAGTACAAAACCATTAAAAGGCAAGTTACTTGTGAAAAAGGCATGTGAATTTTGTGGGGGGGGGTTTGGTGGGGCAGATTTATCAAATTCACATGAAGGATTCGAAATTCGATCAAATTTTCAAGATTTTAATTAGAATTTCGAATATGCAAATGAAGCAACTTCGACCATAAAATTTTCAATATTCAACCAATTCGAATATTCAAATTTGTATTAAATATTCCGTGGTCGAAGTACTTTTGTTAGGCCAGTTTGCCAGATTGAACCTACCGAATTGATTTAAAACCCTATGGGAAGCTCTCATAGGTGTTTTAAAGTTGTTTGTGATTGAATAGGAAAAATTCGATCAAAGGGTTAAAATCGCTCTAATTGTTTGATTCGAACGTTTTAATCGATCGATCGAATTTTTAATCGAACAATCACATGTTTCCTATTTGATCATTCGAATATTCGAATAGCGGTAAAATCCTTCGAATTCGATATTTGAATTCAAATGATTTCACTTCCCTCACTATTCACATGGTCGAATTTCAAATTTTTTTAAATTCGAAAATCGACCAATAGTAAATCTGACCCTTACAGTTCATACAGTTTACAGTTTTTAAAGTTCTTCAATTAACAGCGTAATTAAGAGCTAATATTTTGAAAACAAGAGCAAAAAAATATTGTAAATTGTTGCTTACAAAAGTGATCTGGGCAATCTTACATTAACATGGGTTTTTTAAACATTTTAAACAACCAGAAGAGTATATAAAAAGCAAGGATTAAAGGGGTGGTTCACCTTCATGTTAACTTTTAGTATGTTATAGAATGGCCAATACTAAGCAACTTCAATTGTTCTTCATTATTTATTTTTTATATATATTATTTGCCTTCTTCTCCTGACTTTTTCTAGGCTTTTTCTAGCTTTCAAAAGGGGGTTACTGACACCCTGTATAATCAATCCTCTCTAAAGCTACACATTTATTGTTATTGCTACTTTTTATTACTCATATTTCTGTTCCAACCCTCCCCTGTTCATATTCCATATTCTTATTCATTTAGACCCTAGCAACCAGATTGCCGACACTGCAAAATCGAGAGCTACTGAATAAAAAGCTAAATAACTCAAAAACCACAAATAATAAAAAATGAAAACCAATTGCAAATTGTCTCAAAATATTGCTCCCCACATCAAACTAAAAGTTAACTCAAAGGTGAACAATCCCTTTAAAAAACACATCTATTATGCCTAAAAAATCTGAGAAGCCCATTATTCATTTTATTATAGCCCGCTGTCATATGAATGAATGATATAAGCCATCCATAAGTCACTTTATTGATGTACTACTTAGGAAGCACATTTTAACATTCATTTTTTGCAAAAAGGTAAGGCACATGGAAACTGGGTAAGTAAACAGTTTTTTTTTTTGGCAACTGACGTTTCATTATATTTCTTTTTATCATGGAATCCTTTAGCATAGTCAGAAAATAATGATTTATTCCTGTTAATGCGCTGTTCCTCTGAACCCTATTGTTTTTTCTAGCATTCAAAACTGCCTTAGGATCTCATTATTCCAACATGTATCAATATTAAACCTTTTTACAAAAAGTCGACTAAATGAGCTGTTATTATGGCTTCTGAAAATAGTATACCTTTTTTTATTTAATTTATCAGTAAATAGTTATAGTCAGTTGCACTAGGGTATTGATCATAATATCCATAGCAGTTGGTGAGTTCTTTTTTGTTCAAGGTCACAGCAAGGTCGAAATATGATCAATATGAACTGAACCATCTGTAAATAAATGTAAGTCCAAACATAATTGCAAGTGGTTCAGTTTTAAATTAAGGTGGAACGTTTCATAAGAGAACATCTCTATGAGAGTGCCTTCTGCCTGCGCACATTTTCTCTTGGTGAAAGGCTGCCCCCAACCTGCTCAACATCACTGACAATAAACTACCAATGTCAAGGGTTTTCTTGTGTTTTGTGGTTGTTTGTTTAGGTTTCATTTTAGAGGAACATGTTTGTCATAGAGATAGAAGTCATTAATAAAAGGAGCACTAATTAATAAAGGGATCACTAAGCAATGAAATGTGCTTCCCCACCAATAGCTATATTATAGAAGATAGAAGCTGCCCTGTATATTTTTTGGGAGTGTGGGAGGAAACAAGACTACCTAGAGGAAATCCAAAATCCATACAGACACATTTCAAAATCCATACAGTGCCTGGCATGGACACTAAGACCCCAATGTTGCAGGACAGCAATGTTTACTTCATGGTATAAAATCAGCAACGTTATTGTAGCTAAATTGCACAGTGTAGTTTTAATAAAAGTTGTGTACAAATTTCCTACATCTACACAGATTGTTATCCAACTTTCTGACTTCTTTGCAGGTTCACTGACACAGCACAGCTGTATAAATAAGGACACTCTGTGCAGTACAAACAACAATGGATATTGCAGTTCATCACCACTTTTTACCCTGTTATTAAAAATATGCCCCAAGGATTTGTGTGTACAAACTGACACAATAGTATTTTCTATTACCGCACACCTCCTTCCACTTTTCTGCGTGGTGGTGCTGGTCCTCCGTTGACCTGGCCAGGTCTCCCTGCTGCTTTGTAGTTAGAAAAACGGTCCGCACACACCAATATTGCAGTCGGGGATTGTGCCCCTTTTATTAATGCCACCAACAATCAACGTTTCGGGGGGAACACAGCCTCCCTTCTTCAAACTGACACACACATGCACAATTCATTTTTGGCCACAATGGTGCAGCAGCATCTCAGCTATGGACCAAGTTACTATCTGTTCAGTTTGAGGTGATCTCTACTGACCCTTTAACAAAATACCTCTATCTATATGTCTGTCTATCTATCTACTACATATATCTGTCTGATTATCATCTATATGTCTATTTATCTGTCTATCTATATCTATCTATATATCTATCATCTTTCTTTCTTTCTTTCTTTCATTCTTTCTTTCTCCCTATATCTATCTATTGGTCTATTTATCTGTCTGTCTGTATCTATTTATTTATCTATCTATCTTCGTGTCTGTCGATTCTTTCTTTCTTTCTTTCTTTCTATCATCTCTTTCTTTCTATCTATCATCTCTTTCTTTCTATCTATCATCTCTTTCTTTCTTTCTTTCTCACTCACTCTATCTATCTATCTATCTATCTATCCATCTTTTGATCAACCATCTATTTATTTTCTTATTATATATTTCTTACTACTAATACTAATAGCACTCATCATCAGCTGCAAATATAGAAGTAAAAGAACACTTTCATTGCACAATATTCCCATCCTAATTGCTTTTAAAGTCAGGCAAACCACAGAGTCCATCTCCTGGGCAGTCATGCATTCCACCTTAATGAAATTAAGACACTGAGCAGCAGTAGGTAAGGTGGTCAATGCAATTAAATCCAAAACCTGAATGCATTGAACTTTTTAGAAATTATACATGGGTCATCTCTGGACAATATGCCGGCCATCTGGAAGCATCTGTCCTGTTCCCACTAGTGGAGCATCTGATATGGCTCGAGGCCATAACAGCAGCACTAGGCACTAGGCAGGTCACATGTTGTATCTTTCAGCCATATTTAGGTCACAAGTGACAACAATAATAATTCACAAAGCCAGGGAAAAGAAAATACACTTTAAATACTTCAAACCTGGGGTAGAGAAGTGTCTTCTTCTGTTCTTTTAGGATAGTGAAATTACCTTATTCCATACTGCAGTGAATTTGACTCTCACAGAATCTGTTGTTTGTTTATTAAAGGAGAAAGGATTTACAGAAAATAGGAATTAAAGATGCATAACTTTTAATTCAAATTCAGTGCTTTCTTGAATTTTTATTTTAGATGCAGAATGAATGTGGCCATTAAAATAAGAATGAAAATGAGAAATACTGCTTGGGTGTAATGTATATTAATATCCTCTAAATCACACAAAAAATGTTCTCAGTACAAAGATGTTGATCCACAGCACTTTAGTTTCAGAGTAGAAACAGAAAATGACCAAGTTTAAAAAACAGAATAACTATTTTGGTTAATGATTTTTATTATTTAACACTTAGTTTTACAAGTAGCAAGATCAGTTGGTCTCCTTTACACTAAAAGGTCAAGCGAACCCTCCAGGGAAGTTGTTTGATCTTAATAGACATTCATTCAATTGTTCTCAGCAGTTATGTAAGGTACGAACCACAGAGGTTATGTTATTTTCAGTAAAAGGCATTACTGCAGTGCTACTTGATTGCTTCCAACTAGCAGCTTCATACATGGCTAACATTTATATGTTATAAGTAATAGGGCTGTCCTACTACCATCTTGCCCTACAATTGCCATCTTGTCCTAATGCTTCTGCCTTTCACTACTGTCACCATCTTGGTCCTGATTGTGCACTGCTCTTTTTCCATCATCCCGTCTTACTGTCTATATTTTTCCCTACTGTCACCAAATTGCCATACTGCTTCCATCCTGTCATATTACCTCTGCCTTGCATTAATGTCACCATCTTGACCTACCGTCCCCATAATCATAATCCATAATTTCCTATGACTTCCATCCTGCCCTTCTGTATATGTTGTGCTCTACCATTACCATCGTGCCTTACCATCACCATCCTCCCCTACTTTAACCATGCCACTCTACTGTCACCAACTTGCCCTACACCTGATCCAGCTATGGTGAGTTAATATCCTTGTGTCACCATACAAGAGGAATATGTTCTTTCCACAAGGTGGCAAATCTGACTCAGCAGACATTTAACCAAATTGTTTTGTTGGCAGCAGTTCTTTTGGGGTTAACCATTTATTGCCAGATAATGACAAAGTGCAGGGAAGGAGTTAAGTCCAATCCAATCTATATGATGAACTAATTGATAATAAATGTTAATTGACAGCTAACAGCAGTCAATTAATGTCATTCCATACAGAACTCAGGGGAAGTCGAGCCAGCTGCAATTCCACCTCTAGCAAGTTATATCATCAGAATGCAGTGACTTTGTTAATGCTTTAAAGGTCATAATAGGCTGCAGTTCATAATTTTAAATCTAACCATAAAGGGCAATGACCTGCATAGACATAGCATGCAAAACAATTTTGAGATAACTCACTGTTATATCCTCACATCTGTTTTACATGGGAACATTTATTCTGGTGCTATTTAAAGAGGCAACAGTAAAAAAAAACAGTTGTTTCAAGTAGTGATCTGCAGCCTCATTAGCGTAATCTGTCAATTAGTCACCATTTTAATTGGTGGTACCTAGGTGGAAGATTAGAACCTATCCATGGGAGATAGCATTTGTTTTGTGATTTAGGGGGAATGCATTGCTTTAGATACATTAAAAAAGGGAAATTATATCATTTATTCTATGCTTACTAGACAAACAGAATGGGACTGAATTGAGATACTGTAAAACAGAGGCTTTGCTGGCATGGGAAGGTAGAAAAGTTATGGATATTCCTATCGTATGTTTACACTTATGAAAAAGGTAAAGTCAATGGGCAACATTTTTTTTGGTGTGCAACTTTTTCAGTGCACAATACATTAAAGTCTATGGGGCTCATTTATAAACTTTGTGCAGGGTAGATTGGTTCGCAAATTGAATATATTTGGCCTGCGCCTGGTCATATTTATAAAGCTGAATAAGAGTGTGCAAAGAGATTTCCAAATTTGTTTTGCGCATTGCAAATGTCTATAACAGCTTTTTAAATATGGCAGAAATCGCAAATTGTGAATATTTATGCGCACGCTCTGCGTTTGAATTATGCCACAACTTTGGTGAGGGAGAAAATATTTGCAAAATAGTTTTGCAAATTGCAAATTTAAGTTACCGTCTTTGAGCTATTTTTGCGCACAACAGCCTCACGAAGTGCCTGTACTCACACAACGACCTGCCTCATTTGCAAAAATGTATTCACAATGCAAATTTGCAGAAACCAGAAAGACGGGCACAGCAGTGCAATATTTTAGCCTTCAGGAAAATGCCTGGGCAAAACTACCATTTGTGTACAATTATGCTCCGTGCAAACTTTATAAATTACCCCCTATGTGTTTTTTCATGGTGAAACCTGGCAAAAAATGTGTACTCATCATTAGCCTGGGTAGCATTACTGCCTTGCGCTGCTGGGGTCCTACCTTCAATCCCAGCCAGGACACCTATCTGACAACATGGGTTTCCTCCCATATTCCATGTAATAGGGCAACCCTTTTGAAATAAAACATAAATGGGGTTATGTAATAAAAGGCACTAAGTTTGCCCAAGGGCAGTAACCTATAGCAACCAATCAGCAGGTAGCATTCACTAGTCACCTGTTTAAATGCAAGCATCTTATTGGTTGCCATGTGTTACTGTCCCTGGGCAAACTTAGTGTCTTAAATTACATATAGGGGAAAGTGGTATAAAGGTGATACCTCACCACTTCATTATTTTTTTATTTCAAAAGGGTTGCCCTATAACATTTTCACTGGCTAACACGGTGCAGCAACTTTACCTGAAATTACCATGGAAGCTCCCATTTTCCAAAAAGACACAGACAGGTTAATTGACTTCTGATAAAATTAACTCTTATGTGTGTGTGAATGTGATAGGTACATTACATTGTGAGGGTGCAGGCATTGATAATATTGATGAAGAGCTGCAGAATATGCTGATGCTATCTAAAAGGATGGAAATAATAATAATCATGGTACCTTAGAGAGAACCACACAATATTTTGGGGCAGAATCCAGCTCTGCAATTTAGAAGTACTTGTAAAGAGAACACTTTATTGGCAGTAGTTCAAGCCCTACCAACATTTACTTGATCCCTTCTTAACTCATAATAAAGTTCTATATCTGTCACCCTGCTATAGTTCAAGGAGTACCTTGAACATTTTGCATTCGCCCCAAATGTTACCCTAAATCTCGTTCTCAACTGGGCTATTTCCATCTCAACTAAAACATGCTCTTGTCACCCCCATTCTGAAAAAAACCCTCTCTTGATCCCTCCGATCTTGACAACCTCTGACCTATCTCTCTGCTACCTTTCATCTCTAAACTACTTGCGCCTAGTCTACAACCGATTTACCTCATTCCTTTCTGATAATAACCTGCTGGACCCCCTACAATCTGGTTTTAAACCACAGCACTCCACCTAAACTGCCCTGACTCGGCTAACTAATGATCTTTTAACAGCTAAAGCCAACAAACATTTCTCACTACTAATACTGCTTGATCTCTCAGCTGCATTTGACACTGTAGATCACCCTCTCCTCCTCCAGTCCCTCCATTCACTTAGCCTTCGTGACACAGCTCTGTCCTGGTTCTCTTCTTACCTCACCAATCGTTCCTTCAGTTTCTCTTACAACGGAGTAGCATCTTACCCCCTACCTCTCTCTGTTGGGGTTCCTCAAGGCTCTGTCCTGGGACCCTTATTGTTTTCCCTATATACTTCCTCCCTCTGCAAATTAATCAGATTGTATGATTTCCACTACCACTTCTACACTGACGATACTTTGATATATTTCTCCTCTCCTGATCTCAACCCAGAACTACTAACTTGTGTCTCCTCCTGCCTGGACACTATCTCTACTTGGATGTCACAACACTACCTTAAATTAAACCTCTCCAAAATGGAAATTGTTCCTTTTCCTCCAACTAACACCAGTAACATCCTGGAAGTATTCATCATAGTTAACAAGTCCGCCTGGTGCCTTGGGGTTATCCTAGATTCTGCCCTTTCATTCACTCCTCACATCCAGTCACTTGTTAAATCATGTCCCTTCCACCTAAGGAACATATCCAAAATACGATCATTTATCACCCAAGATGCTGCCCAAAATTCTTATTCACTCTGTCGTCATATCACGTCTAGACTATTGTAACTCTCTTTTTTTGGCCTTCCCTGTCAGAGACTGTCACCTCTCCAGTCCATAATCAACACTGATGCTAGGCTTATACACCTCAGAAACTGCTCCTCCTCTGCCATGCCATTCTGCCAATCCCTGCACTGGCTACCACTGGCATTCAGAATTAAATTCAAATGAATGACCCTGACATTCAAAGCACTTCATAACTCTGCCCCTCCCTACATCTCTGAACTAATCCCTATATATATTCACCCAACCGTTTACTACGCTCCTCTACTGATCTGCTACTTAACTTTTCTGTCATTACCTCCTCACATGCTCACATTCAAGACTTTGCAAGAGCTGCACCCCTCCTCTGGAATTCTCTCCCACAGTCTGTCCGACTTTCTCCCAACCTTTCAGCTTTCAAGTAATCTCTTAAAACACACTTATTTAGAGAAGCATACCTCACTCTTAACTACCCAATGCAATACCACTTACAGTACCACATCTCTCACACACTTAACTCTGATCTTGCCCACTCCCCTTGTGTATCATTCCCTTCCCTTTAGATTGTAAGGTCTTTCTGCACAGAGCCTTCCTCACCTTCTGTACTGGTATTTATTGTGTATGTAACTCCATATTTATTGTGATGTATGTAACTCCATATGTTCTATGTATCTAATTTGTGTGATTTAGTTGTATAATCAAATAAGTTGGCGCTAGAGAAATAAGTTATTAATAATAATAATAATAATAATAATAATAATAAGAGGGAATGCTCTTCTGTCATATCAACCATACATTCTGAAATGTAGAAGTACTTGTATGTAAAGAGAACACTTATTGGCAGTAGTTCAAGTCCTACCAACATTTACTTGAGCCCTTCATAACTCTTCTGTATACCCTGCTATAGTTCAAGGAGTACCTTGAACATTTTGCATTCACCCCAAATGCTACCCTAAAATCCTTTAACCATCTTATTGGTTTAAAGAGAAAAAGGTACTTTTTCAGCCAGTTAGATGACGAGTGTTATGTCTTAAAAAAACAGCGTTAAGTTGATTTGACTTATTACTAGATATACCATAACATGGATAAATGAGAACCTTCACAAACATACTTTTCCCTATATACACCTCCCAAATATTAACTCCCCTGCTAAAATTAAGCTATAGAAAACCTTTGTAGCCATTTGCCAAAAATGAGCAGCAAAAATGTGCAAATAAAATATAACCAAGTTGTTTTTGGAAAGGTGCTAGAGAGGGACGTGATAACTCTTTAAAAGTACATTAGAGGACAGTATAGACAGGTAGCAGAGTAATTTTTTCCATAGAAAAGATCAATGCACTAGAGGCCACCCCTGCAGATATGAGGAATTGAACTTTCATTTAAAGGGGTTGTTCACCTTTGAGTTAACTTTTAGTATGATGTAGAGAGTGATATTCTGAGACAATTTGCAATTGGTTTTCATTTTTTATTATTTGCGGTTTTATAGTTATTTAGCTTTTTATTCAGCAGCTCTCTAGTTTGCAGTGTCAGCAATTTGGTTTCTAGGGTACAAATTACCCTAGCAACCCTGCATTGATTTGAATAAGAGACAGGAATATGAATAGGGGAGGTACTGAATAGAATGTAATAAAAAGTGGCAATAAGAATACATTTGTAGCCTTACAGAGCATTTGTTTTTAGATGGTGTCAGTGACCCCCATTTGAAAGCTGCAAAGAAACAGAAAGAAAATTGCAAATCATTAAAAAACTATGAAAAATAAATAATGAAGACCATTTGTAAAGTGTCTTAGAATTGGCCCTTCTACAATATACTAAAAGTTAACTTGAAGGTGAACCACCCCTTTAAGGGGAAGTGAGTTGTGAAATGTTCTCCAGTGCAAATTGGTTATGGCAAATTCTATTAATGCCTTTTTTAATTTTAATATTAGGCTATAGTGGTCTTAAGAGCTACAGCTATGGGCCCAATTTAAAAATGCTTGAGCTTTTCAGTATGAGCAACAAGGAAACCCAAATGAGTTATGGAGTTCAGTGTAAAAACCTTGTTGGTTGAGTTATTTTCCCCCCAACGGGCTGTCTCAAATAATAAATTATGACAAATAAATAGGACCTTGCCAGCCTCATTCCAAGGCAATACTCAAAGCTAGAATTCCATAAGAGATTGCTACTATGCTGTGCCATTCCTCAGTGAAGACTATAGGCACTATTTATCCCTACTATACCTGCTATCCCATAACCACAGTCCCTTCCCAGAGGCTATTATCCTCACTGATTCTATAATAACTATCTCTCCCTACTATATCTGTTATCCCACAGCCACATTCCATTCCCAGGGATTATTATCCCCACAGTTACTATAGGCATCATCTCTCCCTACTATACCCACTATCCCACAGCCACAGTCCCTTCCCATAGAGTATATCCCCACTATTACCAAAGACACCCTCTCTTCCTACTATACATGCTATCCCACAGTCATAGTCCCTTCTCAGAGACTATTATCCCCACTACTACTAAAGGCACACTCCCTCCCTACATCCCACAGTCCTTTTGCTTAGTATCCCATTGCTACTATAAGGACCATTCCTCCCTACTATACCTACTATGCCACAGCCACCATACCTTCCCTGAGGATATGATCCCACTGCTACTATATCTGCTGGAAATCTGCTAATAAAACCCCTGTGGAAAATGCTCTCTTTTATTTACCCCGAAATCTTGCTCCTCTTACTATGAAGCTTCTAATTTTGAAATCATTCATAAGGCCCCCATACACAGGCCGATAAAAGCTGTTGACAGGTCAAGTCGGCAGCTTATCGGCTCGTGTGCGTTGCCCTCCAATGGCATCCCCAATTCATAGCTGGCTGAAAATTGCCAGGGTTGTTGATCAGGCAGGGTAAAAAATCCCAATGGATCATGGCTACAACTGTTCATGATACGGCCCTGAGATCTAACCGCTCATATTGGCTGCATTTTGATCCAATCATTGGGTCATAGAGCCCACAATTGGATCAGCCCGATGTCGCCCACCTCTATGTTGGCATGTTGGGGAGAGATCCACTCATTTGGTGACCGCCAAACAAGTGAATCTCCCTGTGTATGGTCACCTTTAGAAAGACACTACTGGATACAAGAGGAATTAACGTGATCATCAAGAGCAGAATATATATTACATGAATAGCACCTTAAAATTGTTTATAATATGGCAATATTCATTTCACAAACTGTACACTTAATAAAGGATATATTACAATATGATGGATTGAGATGACATTGAAAAACACAGATGAATTTAAAATATAATCAATTAATTGTGATTTAAAAATGACACAGCATAGCCAAAAACATATTTCCCTTTAATCTTAATACATTCTCTTACCTGAAACACTACATTAACCAATATTAATCCTGTGTTCTATCTGATTTATTAACTTATTAATTCAGTATTGGTTGAGAGTGGCTATAAAATGTCTTGCCCCACAGAATCCCAATAATTTCACATAATTGGATGCAATTTTACTTATAGAGATCTATATTTTATTAACGGTATTGGTGTAATAATTAACACAAAAAATGAATCTTGTGTTTGTGATTTTGTAGGGGATGGGATCATATTTTTTGTATTTTATATATATATATATATATACAGCAAACAAAAAACCGCACACACAGGACTTTTGAAGTGCAAAAAATAATAAAATTTTTTATTTTTTTATTATTTTTTACACTTCAAAAGTCCTGTGTGTGCGGTTTTTTGTTTGCTGTATCTACTACTGATTATAACCTGCACCCAGGCAATTGCCTAATGGATTGAGAGTGCTCCAGCTGCTGGAATGGTTTTATATATATATATATATATATATATATATACATTGTTTATCAAATATTATTGAAGTTGACATGGGGACAGCACCCAGACTCACAGGCCCAGAAATCCAGTTGTACATAAGTGCCTGCATTGTCTGGTATATGAAAAATAATTTACAGTATAAAATAAAGGAAAAATTCAGGTCGCCGGAAACATATTGTTCCAGATCTGATCTTGCTTCACTTTAAATTAATTGTAAGGCATTCCTATTATACCAGAAGTTGATCATTAACCGTCTGATGGCCTGGAGGTTATTGATGTATCTGTTACAATATAAAAATACAAATAACTTTTAACTGAAAGCTCGTATTTACAACTATAGCTTTCTATGGGAAAAAATCCTGCATCTTCATGAAGTTTTCTGGATGGATGTCACTCATAGACTCTATTGTAATCAAATAATCCAAATTTTGAAACTAATATTTGTTGCTTGAGGAGCACAATTATACATTATACATTTTAAGTTGTATTTTACGCAAAATGTAGATTTTTCTTTGTATTCATAATCATATTTTTTAAGAAATAAAAATCTTGAAACATTAACTTTAAAACTTGCACTTTTAGAGAATGAAATACTTTTAGACAGATTTATTACAATTAGAGTATTTTCAAGTTCTATCTGAAATAAAAATAACATGACAATTTAAATATACAGTATCTATTACCAGAGTAAAAAAACAAAAAAAAACAAACTCATGTAAAACCCAAACAACTGAAAGCTTGCACAAAACAGTTGATCTTACTATATTCACAATTAACTCTCCATTTTCAATGTTTCTGCAAAGTCTGAAATTAAAAAAAAAAAAAAAAAAGTTAAAAATAGCTTCAATTTATACCTGTAATTACTTGAGTTACAGAATTGAGAAAGTTAAAATTCAAAAATTTTTGTTCTGCAAAAAATCTGTATCGCCGTTAAACCCCTTTAATTAGACCATTCCCATGATCATAAAAAAAGTTAGTTGGAAAAAACGTGATTGTGGAAAAGACTAATTTTTTAATAAAATCCCAAACTCGAAAATGAATAAATTTGCCAGATATTGTTTAAATGTATTTTATGACTTCTACACCATTCTGAATTTAAGGCCATGGTATCCATCATTGCTTCAAATTCTACTCTACTTGACCAGGAAGCTGTACAGTAGAGAGGACTGCAGTTGCAATGCTTTTACAACCAATATTTTACTGACATGCTCATTTCCAAGCAGAGAATGCTGTATATTTAAGAGCAGATCTGCAGCATGGAAACACTATATATTTTTATTATACTGTATTACATGTTAATATTTTTATTATACCAGAACTACAGTATGAGTTTGTGTTGGGTCCAGAGCCACCAGTAGGTCACAGTATATGTATTAGTTTCTCCTGTTATGTTATTCATCATACATATAGTTGGGGGGGGGGGTGCATAATAGCATAACTGTTTCATTTTGTAGAGATAATGGATATCCAAAAAATAAAGTTTTAATTATGTCAGCATTTAAAAAGCCAACACATTCTGCTGAAGTATATTAATGGTTGTTAATTCCAGATATAGCACTTTTCCTTAAAGGGGTGGTTCACCTTCAAGTTAACTTTTAGTATATCGTAGAAGGGCCAATTCTAAGAAACTTTTCAAATGCTCTGTAAGGCTACAAATGTATTGTTATTGCCACTTTTTATTACTTATCATTCTATTCAGTCCATCTCCTATTCATATTCCAGTCTCTTATTTAAATCACTGCAGGGTTGCTAGTGTAATTTGTACCCTAGAAACCAAATTGCTGACACTGCAAACTGGAATGCTGCTGAATAAAAAGCTAAATAACTCAAAAACCACAAACAATAAAAAATGAAAACCAATTGCAAATTGTCTCAGAATATCACTCTCTACATTATACTAAAAGTTAACTCAAAGGTGAACAACCCCTTTAATGTGGAATCTCTGTTGCACCAATGCTCCGAGCATAGTACAAGCCGGGATCAGATACTATAAGTCACTTATTAAATGCCTCCTAACAGATAATAAGAAAGAATGTGATACCAACTGCTGAGAAATAAAGGAAGTGTTTATCTAGTTAAATGCAGGAATAATTTATTAAAGATATATTGTAGATCAATTGCTAATGCTGAATCATCACTATTTTGTGTCACATATAACCAACTTAAAATGAATTAATATTACTTGCAGCTAAACTATGATTTTATTATGCTACATTCTAACACATTGTGGAGGATTTTAACATGACTTTTTAGATTTCACACTAAACTAAATTCCATTTATTTGCTCCTTCCATTTATTCTAGAGATTATACAGATCATAACATTAACCCTTCTCACATAATATTTTAAGTTTTAATGATATCCATAATCTTCTGCATACATAACTAAATCCTTGAAGAATCTATTTTTTATTAGCACTCTTGCTAGTCGAATTTCACATTCTAAATCAACACCAGATGCAGCAAGAAAACAATAGAGACAAGAGAAAACATTCCATATGCCTCATTTCCATCAGAACCCCAATACATAGATATATATGGACTTGCTTGTTTAGTTTTTTGGGTGATTGAGTACCCAAGTCATAGACCAGATTGTTGGTTGACCATATCTCATTTGGTATTTAATAGCAACTACATTCTGGGGAGAACACTTCGCCGAAAAAATGTGCGAATTTCCCGAGAAATTCGCGAATTGGTGAAAAATTTACGAAACGAGTCGCAGCATTTTGACGCGCGTCGCATCAACTTTGACGAACACTTTCGACGCGCATCGTGTCGTTTTCGGTGTGCGTCGCGTCGTTTTTGTCGCAACTCGTTTTTTTTGCATAATTTTCGCCAGCCGAAATTTCACTGGCGTTTCGCGAATTGTGGGAATTCACAGCGAATTCACCCCTGGCGAATAAATTCGCCCGTCACTACTAATTGCCAAGGCCTTCATACTTCTGCCATATTATTATAAAATATTTTATGAAGCATAGTCAGGAAGACATGGATTAATCAGGAAATATTAATGTTGCAGCTCTCTTGTGCGATTACACTGGATCATAGAAATAAATTGTTTTCTGGCATGAAGGCATCAGGCAGATGTGGTACTGGTATTTTCCCTTCTGCGCTAGTTAAGGGGTTTATATTTGTTTATGCAAAGCAGATGTTGGGGTCTTAATGCTTTGTGAAGAGTGTTAGCAAGCATCTGGGCATTTGAACTGGAAGAAGTTTGGGAATTGGGTCTTCATCTATGGTTTTTATAAAGCAGGCATGGTATTGGGCATGGTGTGGAATATCAAACATACTGGTCTGACATTTGTATCATTTAGCTACATATGTTAAAGTGCAAATAGCACTCAAATTATTAATAATTACAAGATGCAGTTAGTAGGATCACTTGCAGAACCATTCCTTGTCCATGACCAATCACATACAGTGGTGTGAAAAACTATTTGCCCTCTTCCTGATTTCTTATTCTTTTGCATGTT
>CM044448.1:54465638-54518397 GCA_024363595.1 Xenopus borealis
TTTAAGTGTGACAAACATGCAAAAGAATAAGAAATCAGCAAGGGGGCAAATAGTTTTTCATACCACTGTATGCCAAAGTCAGTAAATAGTGGAATTTCCTTTTAAGGCTAACTTTAGAGTGATTGGTCTCAAGGGGCTGAACAAAAGTGGCTGCATTTTATAAGGACATTGATCCACAATCAGTGGCTCCAGAGCAATATGTTGCTCACCAAACCTTGGACATTGTTTTAGTGGTCTCAAAGCAGGTGCATATTTTAAAATTCTTGGCTTGTAGGGCAGTTTCACAAAAATCAGATGTACTGCCAAAAAGGCTGCCAGTCCACAAAAGAGTTACTAAATAGCCAATCACACCCTTCATTTGGAATTACTTTTTGCTTGTGTTGCTCCCCGCCTTCTTTCACATTTGAACGTGGCTCATGGATTAAATAGGTTGGGGACCCCTTTATCAGAAAAAATGTCTACCTTCCCTATGCTCAGCAGTCATATGGCACTCTAGTGCCACCTAAAACTTGAAACTTGTAAGACTGGCAACCTTTTTCCAAGTATTGAAAAAGTTTCTGTTTCTTACCCACAGTATATAATCTCACAAGTCTACAAGTGGTGCTTGGGTGTGCATGCCCCAGATCTACAGCTAAAGTGGAGGCATTCAAACATGAAAAAACAGCAGGCACTCCCATGACAGGCAAAGTAATGGAGCTGGCACTTTATCAGAACAATGGGGGCACAGCTGCATTAGATCCACCCCCCTTGTTTAAGCCTATGATGAAGTACTGGTGTGCACTGTTTTACTTTTGAACTGACCTAGGGCAGTAAAAATGGCACAGTAGTCTTTCGCCCTTACAAAAAACATGGGGGTTATCTTTGTTCATTTCTTTAGGTGTCCTGATCTTTTTCCATAAGAACCAACTTCTGGAATCAGACCTTATTGAAAAAAACATGTGTACAAGTTAAATAAACACGTGGTTGACCATACAACAGCAATGTAAGGTCCAATTGCTATGTAGGGGTGTAAGCCCATGGAACTCTGAAGTGGGCAGTCATTCTAGTTTTTATTACTCATCTTTCTATTCAGGCCCTCTCTTGTTCATATTACAGTATCTTATCCAAAACAATGCATGGTGGCTAGGGTAATTTGGAGCCTAGCAACCAGTTTTCCAAAATTGCAGATTGGAGAGCTGCTGGATAAAAAACTACTGTAAGTATCTCAGAAAACACAATTAAAAACGAAAAAATGACACATTTTTTCAGAATATTACTCTACATCATGCTACAAACTAAAATTAGCTGTATCTCAGTAGTGATTGCTAAGCCATTGGAAAATTCATATCCAAACACTCATAAGCTGAAGAAAGACAACATTTACTTTGAAGTTTGGATTTCTCTACTCTCTGGGATGAAATCAAATTCCATTTTGCTTGCTTGTCAAACACTACTGTCACTCAGGGATCTGGACTGATTATTGCACAATATTGCCTAATTTCTTCTAATTTGGACTATGCCCTGTGTATCATTCTTTGCTTAGCATTAGCTGACAGTTTTATGTATATGAAATGCAGCAAAGTAATTTAGCTAGGAAGGTAAGCATAATTAGACAAGAAGAGAACCCCAATGACGTTGCAGAAATGGAAAAAATGGCAAGCAAAATGTTAAGAACAGGGATGGGTAAGGAAATGTAGCACAATTATAGTGAGCTGGAAGTAAAGCAAAGGATCAGAAGGTAAACCACAGTGATAGACGATAAAGTGCAGTGGCATCTGGCACTTGGCTGGAGGTAAGGCACAATGACAGAAAGGAACAGGTAAAGCACAGGGGCAGTTGGCTGGAGCTAAATCACTTGGACAGTAGGTTAAGCACAGTGGCAGTAGGCAGGAGGTAAAGCACATAGACATTTGGCAACAAGTAAAGTATAGTGATAGAAGCAGTAAGAAAAGCACAGAGATGGAGGTCTGTAGACCACAGACAAGAGGTAAAGCACAGCATTGATAGGGAGTAGATAAAGCACAGTGTCAATAGGCAGGAGGTAAAGCACAGTGACATTAAGTAGGCGGTGTGAAAAACAAGGAAGATAAAAAGTAATGAACAGTGACATCAGGTGGCATGTAAAAGAAATAAATATTAGGTACTAAATGAAGAACAGAGGAGGTTCGCAGGAAGTAAAGAACAGTGATATCAGGAGGCTGGACTGAAAGCAATGAAAACCCCAATATAGGTTAATTAAAATGATCAAAATAGTGTGGTATAGTGGAAGTGGTAGTTTTCTTTTTAAAGGCACACAGTACAGAACACAAAGTTACAGTGCCAGTAAAAAATTGCATCATGCACTGTAAACACTCACATATATGATAAATATATAGAGATATAAATTGATGCTGCATGATAGATAAAATAGAGCCTAAAGGAATCATATTAGAAGAATTATATTTATATAGTATAACGTCTGCTATTTATTTCAGACGCTGGTATTAAACCTGCTTGCAAACCTGTTGGGAAGAAAAAGAAAATTCTCATAGATAAAAATAGATGAAAAGGACTAGGAGTCAATGGCACTTCAGATAGACTTTGGTAAATTAAGTCATTGACCTGCAATTGTGATTAATACTAAACAAGGTGCCCCCTTCTTCTGCAGTAATGAATGTTCTCCAAACAGCAAGAGAGACCCATCTGCTGCCTAATGCTGATGACATTGAAAATTTAGAAGAGAAATTCCATCATTTTTCATTTGTATGTAAATGTCCCTGTTCCAGAAATTAACCCTTGAACCTCATGTCAGTTTTCATCTGAAGGAATTTGCTCTACCATCTCAACAAAGTGCAGTCACGTCGTTATCCTGGGGTCAGAAGGGATCCCTTGTGTTAAAGGAAGGAGTAGCTATAAAGAAAAAAAGTCCAATTCTCATAATGTGACTCATTGTTTACCCTCATTAATGGAGGGATAAAAGAAAAAGCAGTAAAAAGGCAACATTGTAAAATGCGCAGCTCAGATGCCTAGCGAGGTGCTCTTACAACGCGTCATTGTCATGCTAAAAACATCTTTACCTTTTTACAGAGCAACTGCACTAATCACTTCTACTTGTTTGAAGGTGAACGGTGGGACAATACACAAATCTTATTACTGATCCTTTCAGCCAAATCTTCCACTGTTAGAAAGGTCTTTTGTTGCTAACCACCTCAGACAAATGCTTCTATCTACATGTGAAGGGAAAGGAGGTGACTGAGATTTCGAAATTGATGTGGATTTAATTATGCTAATTTAGGCAGCTGTAAAAAGCTCTCCCCTTTCTCTTTTTTTTTCCTTCTGTGGAGAAGCACAAAGGAACCAGCAAATACAGGTGTCCTTTGCAGAAGTAGCTTAGGCTGTAACTTAGTGGGCAATAGAAGAGGCTATTCAAGGCATGAAAATTGAATTGCATTCCTTCCCACCTGGGCTGCTGCTAAGGGAAACTTGCATACGAAGAGCCTGGGATGCCAACTCTGACAGTTTTACATAACAATGCATGAAAGGGACACTGATGTTTAAATAACAGCTGTTTTTGTATGAAAGAAACAATCCAGATAATTCACAAATATAGACATTAGGGATTTTTTGGACAACGACAAGTATATATTTTGAGCTGAATATCTTCTGCCAGCCTGCTAAAACATAGCATATGTGATTTATTTTTATCTCTGAATACCACAATGCATCATAGTGATATATAAGACATGTTTAATATATTCTTAACATTCCCTATACTGCTCCAGTGTAAGTTACAAACACACCAATGAAAGATGCCAGTTTAACCTCAGATGCAACTAAACTCCATCCAATGAATCACTCTTCTCTCTTAAAGCCAGTAAATTATTGATTCAAGTAACTAACCCCATAAACCATTCTAAGCTCATGACAAAACATCCTTTGCCACAGTCTCATGGAATATGTTTTTTAAAGTCTTTGCATAGACTTGACTTATCATATATTTTACAAGGATTGACTTGCATGTACAGGCATATATGCACTATATAATTACTGTACAACTTAATGCCCGAGGGTCATTAAAAATCCACATATTATGTATTTTATCAAATACTAAAGTTAAAATGAATACCTAATGGTTCGATGTGAAGTCAAGCATTTATACTTCTGACTTGATAAGGCCATTAAAGCCTAAAGTAAACCTATGTGTACTTTTTTTTCAGACTTGGAGATGGAAGTCATCTGAGCATCTTTTTAACCAGTCTAATGACTAAAGACACAATTTTAGATTAATATCACACTAGGGGGCAGATTTACTATTGGTCGAATTCGAGGGTGAATTAACCCTCGAATTCGACCAATCGAATTGTGGTTGAATTTCAAACCATCAAATTTGAATATCAATTTTGAATGGTTTTTACCGCAATTCGATTAAATTCTTCGGATCAAACGATTCC
Organism: Xenopus borealis; assembly: GCA_024363595.1. Taxonomy (NCBI): domain Eukaryota; kingdom Metazoa; phylum Chordata; class Amphibia; order Anura; family Pipidae; genus Xenopus; species Xenopus borealis. Next base: position 54,470,048 of record CM044448.1, read on the forward strand.
AACAATTTTAATCATTCGATCTAATTTTTTTATTTGATCTAAAAAACAAAAACCCTATGGTAGCTTCCCATAGTGTTTAATAGCAATTCGGTAGGTTTAATCTGGCGAACCAGGCAGTTGAATTTAAATATAAAGAACAAGTAATTTGACTGTCGACTATTCGAACAGAATTTTATTTGAATTAATCAAATCATTCAATTCAATCTAATTTTCTAAATTTGATGGTCGAAGTGGCCACAAAAAATATTTGAAAATTCTAATTCTAATCTTTTTGAAAATTTGATCGAATTTTGAATCATTCATGTGAATTTAGTAAATCTGCCCTTAGAAGTTTATTTAAAGGAGAACTAAAGCTTAACTAAAGAATAAGGCTAGAAATGTTGTTGTTGTTTTTGGCTTCTGTATCAACCCAAGGCAACCGTTGCCTTTTAGCAGGGAAGATATGTGCCTCTGAAGATGCCCCAGTAGCTCATCATCTTCTTTTCTGCTCTAACACCAGTTCCTACAAGGTTACTCAAGTCTCAAAGTGATCGTGGGGCAAATTCACTAAGATCCGAAAATTCGCCAGTGTTGGCTTCGCTAGCATTTGCCGCACTTCGCCAGGTGAATTTTCACCAGCGCTACGCAAATTCACTAAAGTGCGAAGTTATGCTCAGGTCGGCGAACGATAGCGTAGTTGCGCTAGTGTTACTTCGCTAGGCAAATCGCAGTTATGCTAGCGCAGCCTAATTTGCATACAGCAGGAACTTTAACGTATAATAGAAGTATATGTTACAGCCACTACATTCCACTGCACAAGCCCAGGAAACCTTTAATAAATTAAATAGAGTTGTCCTATTGCTCTACATGTGCCCCCTATATAGTTGTGTTGCCATATGTTAGGAAATGTAGGGGGGAAGGAGGGTAACCCCCCCAAATAAAACAATCTTTTTCAGACTATCACCCTTTTTTTCAAACTCAAAAAATGGTATTGAACTTCGCCTGGTCTGACCAGGTGAAGTAAAGTCTATCATAAGTGGTAACGTTCAGGAAAATGTTGATCTTAGTGAATTTGCGTAATTACGATCCTTCGTCAGTGCGCAACTTCACCTGGCGTAAGGGTGCGAAGTTGCGCAAGTCTATCTACTTTGCTAGCGAAAAATTCACCAGAGCCGGTGTTAGTGAATTTCCAAAGTTACACAATTACGTCATCCTGGCGAATTAGCGCTAGCGTTAGACGCTTCGTGCTTTAGTGAATTTGGGCCCTTATGTTTGGAAGGGCCACTCAGTTAAGCATTCCTCAAAGTGACTGTTTGAGGTTCTTCTGTCTTGAGCTTGGTAGCCAGGCACAGAGCAGGAATAGTGATGCATGTAGAATGTATTTTTATCAATATTAAAAAGGGTACATCCTTATGTGTGCTGGTTGCTTCCAAAAAGCCTGTTCCATCTGTATAGGCAGCCAGCCAGAATAAAACACATAGACAGACATGTATATTGTTACAGACAGACATTGTTCCATGGCCTATATAAAGTGTGAAAACATAATTGAGCACTCCTGAAAACAAAGTATCTATCTAACAGTAAAAAGTGCAAATTCTACTGACTTTTAATATATAATAAATGTGGCATCATTTTATAAAGTAAATTTTTAAACATGTGTCATTTTCTGCATCTTGATGCATGATTTTAATTTCCCTTCATAAAACTGGCACGACCTAGCTAGCTTCCATTAAAGGCAAACAAAACTGAATGTGAAATCTCTCTATTGTATTAAAAGAATATAAAAATACCTTTAAAGCCTCTGCTGACAATGTTAGTTATACTCCAATTCCCCTCCTGCTGTGGTCTAAAACGGAGTCCAACACCCATGGGCTACATGCCCAAGAGCCAAATGATCTCCTAAATATTCTTTCCAATGACAGCACCTGGTGTCCTGGCTGCATTCCGGCAAGGTCCTTATTTCTGGCTTGATCTACTTCTGTTGGCTGCTGTGGCAGCTGTTGAACTGACAACTCTAGTCTTTGGTCAGATTTTCTGTTTAGACAACTTACTCATTTCATTTAACCTGACTCACACTTGTTTGAGGAGAATGTTTTATTTGAAATTATCAAGGCAAATGGGGTGGAGAAGAACATTTTTATGCATAGTTGTGACATGCAACAGTGAAGTTAGTTTGGCGGCTAGAATATGGAATTTCAACCTCAGATGCATTTCTTGGCCACAGAACAAAAATAACGTGATTAAAACATTTTGAAATGTAAGAGGTATAATATTAGCACACATAAGGGTTTTAAATTTAAAAAGGCTAAAAGAAGCACAACTTGATAAGCAGTTGCAATACATGTTTATGGAAAATGTCTTAAAGGGGTTGTTCACCTTTGAGTTAACTTTTAATATAATGCAGAGAGTGATATTCTGAGACAATTTGCAATTGGTTTTAATTTTTTTATTGTTTTTGGTTTTACAGGTATTTAGCTTTTTATTCAGCAGCTCTCTAGTTTGCAGTGTCAGCAATTTGGTTTCTAGGGTACAAATGAACCTATTAACCCTGCATTGATTTTTATAAGAGACTGGAATATGAATAGGAGATGGACTGAATAGAATGATAAGTAATAAAAAGTGGCAATAACAATAAATTTGTAGCCTTACAGAGCATTTGTTTTTAGATGGTGTCAGTGACCCCCATCTGAAAGCTGCAAAGAAACTGAAGAAAATTGCAAATCATTAAAAAACTATGAAAAATAAATAATGAAGACCAATTGAAAAGTTTCTTAGAATTGGCTCTTCTACAATATACTAAAAGTTAACTTGAAGGTGAACCACCCCTTTAATCTCAAAGTTTATAGGGGGGGAACTAAAATGATTTTAGTGCAGGCATGGTAACTTGTAGTTGAGGAATCATTTTCAAAGTGAGGAAAGTGCAATGTTGTGCTTTGAAAGATACCCCAAACATAGACTAACAGAAGGGGTGTGGGATTTGGGAAATATACAGGGTTAGGAAGAGTAAAGAATGCATAAGACAAGCACGATGCCCCAGTTTCCCAAAGGTCAAGGATACGTCATATCCTATATCCTTTTAAAATGTTTAAACTCTGTTAATGGTCTGTCTGTATATGTGCCTATGATTACGTATCGGTAGATACAAAAAGGGTCAAGACATTTATTTTTAGTGTTATGGAATAAATTCAAGTGTTAACCTCATTGGCAGGCTCCACGTGTTTCTTTTTCATTCTGTTGTACCTTCACCCCAAGGTACGGGTTCGGGGCACTGCACCCAAACCTCCTGCCACTACCGGTGAGTGTGAACAAAGCTGATTTTATGCACTCTGATTACATTGTGTAAATTGTGCCTGAAAGTGATTGACCTGGGGTCTAAACACCCAGGCCCAGGATGGGTGAGCCACAGTTTAACTTATTGGGCTATCCTTTATGTAATGCTTGGAGTTTGACATTCCCGGGCTAAAAAATGAATTTGGTCAGCTTTCATTGACTTATTTTTGGGATAGGGCTGCTTTTTGTTCTATAATTATATAGGTCACAAAGGGAATTGAAAGGTCATGATTTCTGCTTCAAAGAGAATCTGCAGTCGTTCAATAGATGTGATGTTAGATGCAACAGGTGCTTGCTAATTGGCTGTATGAAGTAATCTGCTACAGGTAGATTAACATGGGATTTTAATGTTCTGGATTATGGTATACACATTTGATGAAGAACACAGTTGAGACCTTTATTTATTTGGTTGGTTTCATTTGTAGGTTGGCCCTTTCTGCATTAGTAGCAGTTGCAAATGTTCTTTATTTTTAGGGTGTACCCACTTCTAACCCCATTAATCTAAGGGGCCGATTTACAAAATTCACATGTATTCGTGTGAATAAAATAGAATTCGATCAAATTGGATGGAATATTTGATCGTAGGATCTATTTGATTGGTCAAATATGCAAATTAGGCATATTCAATCATCGAATAGTGAATGATCGAATAGATTCGAATGATCGAATATTCGATCAGCGAATAAAATAAAAATGTTAAAATATTCGACTGGCTACTTCGCCAGATTGGAGCTACCAAATTGCAATAGAAGCCTATGGGAACCCTCCCCTAGGCTTCTGAGTCCTGATCAAATAGGATTCGAAAGATCGAAGTCTTCGATCGTTCGAATCGTATGAATCATTCGAATGATCAAATGATTTATTCGACTGATCGATAAATTTTAATTCGATAGTCGAATATCGAATAAAGGGTAGCCTAAAACTATTCGACGATCGAATGCTAATCGAATATCGAATTTGGTCGAGCTAATGATGGGGAATAATAGTAAATTTGCCCCTAAGAGTTTTGCTAAACTGCTTCAAGTACCACTTCATGACCAAAAAAGGTTCTAGAAAGTTCTACCAAGAAAGCTGTATAAAATTATGGTATTTATTATCCAGAATATCTGGGAACCAGCATTTTTACCTAAATCCAATAGACCAATAGAATACTAAGAAAAAATTAAATAATGCAAAATTAACTTCTAAATTATTAAATAGTACAACCTAGAATTTACAATCCAACAGGGACCGTATCTTTTAGCATTCAATGGCACCAATGGTTGGAATAATAATAACTGGAATATTTAGGTAATTTATGGGAGAAACAGACAAACAACAGAAGAGTACAATTCTAACATTATATTTATAGATCCAATTTCTTAAGAAGGTACACAGTTGTTTTTATTTCATATTCTTGTTCATTCAGATGGATATGTTAGTTATCATATCATATTGTTATCACTGCTGTGCAATGTTGGTTCCTCCCAAGATGTTTTATAACATGCAGCCATGTAGATGATATGATTTTATCCAATTCCAAATATTGCAGTGTTTCGAAAGGACTTTCATAGTGTTTTTACATGTTATTTTAGTATTGGGGTTATTTGCCAGCAACAGACGAAGCTCTACATTAAGGGGCCTATTTATTTTGCTGTGCAAAACAAATAAGTAAGTACAAAGTAGTGAAAGCTGTGTAAAATAAATGGTGAATTTATCAAGGTGTGCTTTATTTTATGCTATGAAAACACCAAATGTGCCTATATTATTTTACACTACATTGTAAGTTGTGGTGGAAGTTGATTAAAAAAAAGTTGCATAAAAAACTGACACCATATTTATGCCTAGGGATGTTTGGCGAATTATCCTGCCATTTTTTTCACATAATACATTTGCCTCTTAAAGGACAAGGGAAGTCTAAAAATGAATAGGGTTAAAAAAATAAGGTAAAAAATGTTTTACATACTGAACATATTGCACCTGCCTAAAGTTTCAGCTTGTCAATAGCAGCAATGATCAAACTTTATTTACTTTGATTTATTTAAAGATTTATTTTACTCTGGCCCTTTAAGAATTCAAATTTGACTATTTGCAGCCTTCCTGACAAGTTTTTTTCCGGAGAAAAACCTCGACTCGAGTTTGAGCTAATTCAATTCGAATTTTCTGGTCATTTCAAATCATCCAAGTTTTAAAAATTTGATTTTAATAACACATTTCAATTGGTCGAATTTCAAATTGATGGGAGTTTAGGAAAGTTTTTTTAAAACTCACAGGAATTTGAAATGTGACCTTTGATAAATGTGCCTCTATGTGTATGGTTAGCTGGGGCTGCATAAATCCACAGTTGTGGTAAATCAATGCTATTGTTTCTATAACATGGTTTCAGTATTCCCTTTATCTGGAAAACCCATGCTCACAAACCGATAATACATCACATATATTTAAAAGCTGGGGAAAAATGCATTTGTACAACATTAAATACATATGTAGAGATAATAGAACGGTAATATGAAAACTCAGCTATACTGTAGATTAACAGAATTTTCCATGACACTTTAAGAGAGAGTAATAAAGAGGTCCCTCACTTTGCTGCTTGTTCTGGAAGAGACTTTATAAAAACTTTTAGGATAATTAGGTTTTGTTTTATGGTGTCCTTTTATACAAATGATCATGCATAACCCAAACCATTATATGCTTAAAATATATACTGTACATATATAGATTACAGATTCATTACACATTAATGTCCTTCGGATGAATCATAGTCATCTTACAAGGAGTTCCTGCAGAGTTAGCTGTATGTTATTGAATTTCTCACTGTAACAGAGACGAAGGGCTGGCATGCTTAACAATTGTTCACAAAGATGTAAAATAATTATATATGTAAAATAGTTATATATATCTGCATACATATGCTGTAAAATGCACTGTAGAACTGTAATTCTGAGACAGAAGGGAGCATATGCTACCTTGAACATATGGTTACAGAGAATTTTTACACGTTCAATATATCACAGATTGGGAACAGCGATCTCTACTGCAGGATATTACAAGCTGTCTTGCAAGCAAAGAGAAAAATGACATCCTTTGGAAAATTAAAAGACGTAAATTAAAATACATAATTGTGGCCCAAATTTACCTTGTTTCATAGTAACAGGTTGCAAACCTAGTTCGAACGTAGGATTTCTTCGTTTGGTCGAATATGTGAATTTTGGCATATTCGGTCATCGAATAGGGAATGGTCGAACGAACGAATACATTCGAATAAAGTCGAATGGACGAATATTCAATCATTCGATCAGCAAAGGATTTTATTTTTTATGTTTCTTCAATTGCCTACTTCGGCAGATTGGATCTACGAATTGCAATAGAAGCCTATGGGAGCACTGCTCAGACTTAGACTAAGTCCTGATCGAATAGGATCCCTACGATCGAAGTGTTTGATCGTTCGAATTGTATGAATCATTCGAATGATCTAATGATTTATTCGTTCAGTCGAATGATTTATTCGACTGATCGAATAGGTTTGTATTCGATCGTCGAATGATCGAATATCAAATAAAAGGTAGCCTAGAACTATTCGATTAACATTTGAAAATTGAATGCTAATCAAATATCAAATAGAAACAAATTATTTTTGGGGAATAATAGTAAATTTGTCCGTAGGTGTTAGAATCCCAGATCAAACATTTTGTGGCAGATTTACTAAGGGTCGAATTTCGAATATAAAAAAAAATTGATAAAATGTATTTTTGGGGGGGGGGTCATTTTTGATTTTCCAATTACCAATTTCGATCAAAAGCGTCTGTTTTCGATTGAATTTGAATTGTTCGAATCGAACTATCACATTGTTCGAATCGAACGATTTCCCTTTAAAAAAATATAATTGTAAAAACTGTGCCAAATTGCCTATAAAGGCTATGGGAGGTCCCCCAAATTCGAATTTTAGAATTTTTCAATTCAAATCAAAATTTGGGCTATTCGATAGTCGAAGTATCCCAAAATTACTCGAAATTCAGATTTTTAAAATTTGGATGTTATTTGAAAATTCACTTAGAACCTTAGTAAATGTGCCCTTTTCTGTTCAGTTCATGAAAAGCACCAAGATGTTATTTTTTTTTTCTTTCATACTCTGATAAGAAGTCCACCAAAAACTTAAACAAAGTTTTTTTAATTTTTATAAAAAAAAAACATTTGCTCGAGATTCTCTTTAAAAAAAAAATCTAGAATGCTCTTCTATTTATGGCATTTTACCTTAAAGGGATCCTGTCATGGGGAAAACATTTTTTTCAATATTTTTTTTTTTTAACGCATCAGTTAATAGTGCTGTTCCAGAAGAATTCTGCACTGAAATCCATTTCTCAAAAGAGTAAATAGATTTTTTTTATACTTCATTTTGAAATCTGACTGAATATAAAAAAATCTGTTTGCTCTTCTGAGAAATGGATTTCAGTGCAGAGGTTTACTGGAGCAGCACTATTAACTGATGTGTTTAAAAAAAAAAGAAAAACATGTTTTCCCTTTTTGTTGTTGATACTAAAATAGAAACTATTAAGGTAAAATTGAGAGTTACATGCAATAACCTTCCAGAAAAACTATTAATTTAGTGATGGGATTAAAAGGCATGGGAATGATAAAAGTAAAACTATATGAATATAACAACATAACAATTTTTTTAAATTATCTTTTTATTATCAACACACCTTATGAGTATTTGCACACAATATGGGGCTGATTTACTAAAGGGCAAATTTACAAAATTCACGTGAATGGCTCGAAGTTCGATCGAATTCAATCAAATTCCAATTGCGCAATTTTTTCGGAGGCTCGAATATGCAAATTTGGCCACTTCGATCATGGAATACCGAAAATTCGAATGATCGAATAGATTGAATGATCAGATATTCAATAATTCGACCATTCAATGATCGAAGGACTTTAACTTTAAAATTTATTTCGACTGCCTACTTTGCCAGATTGAACCTACCGAATTGCAATAGAAGCCTATGGGAAGCCCCCCATAGGCTTTTCATTCAAACACCTGCTCGAATACCATTCATACGATTGAACGCCTCAATCGTTCGACTAATACAAATTTTTCAAGCACTCGAAGGAAAAAGTACTAATTTTTTTGTGAGATCGAACAATCGGTATTCGATTCTACGATTTCATTGAGAAATCAAATATCGAGGTAAAAGATTAAAACTATTCGATAAGCATTCGATAGTCCAATGCTTATCGAATTTTGAGGGAATTCGATGGATTTTTAGGGAATAATAGTAAATTTGGGTTGAAGTGAAAATTCCAATAAAATACAAATTTTAAAAAATCGAATTTCGAAGTAATTTTGGGCTACTTCGAATAGCCCAAAATTCGATTCGAATTGAAAAAAATTTGAATATTCGGATTTTCGAATTTCGAAGTACTGACCCTTTAAAAAGCCTTCGACTTCGACTATTGGTCCGCTTAAAGCTGCCGAATTGCCATTTTAGCCTATGAGGGACCTCACAGAACTTGTCCTGAAATTTTTTCCAAGTTCTGAGAAATTGAAGGATGTTGGTGAAAACAGAATCGGCCATATTCGATCGAAAATGAACCCCCCCAAAAAAATTGATGGTCGAATTTCGAAGGTTTTACTTCGACCCAAGGGGCAGATTTACTAAATTCACATGTATTCACATGAATGATTCGAAATTTGATCGAATTTTCACAAGGATTCAAATTCGAATTTCAAATATGCAAATTAGGTGACTTTGACCAGTGAATTCATTAAAATTCGATCGAATCGAATGATTCGAATAATTCGAATAAAAATATATTTGAATAGTCGACTATCGAATTACTTCCCCTTTAAATTTTAATCCGACTGCCTAGTTTGCCAGTTTCAACCAACCGAAGTGTCTTTGCCGAATTTTGATCGAATTCTAAAAATTAGATTGATTGGTTAAAATCGATCGATTCGAACGATTTGATTGTTCGACTGAATTTTTATAATTCGATCATTCGACCAATCAAATTGCAGTAAATCCTTCGAATCGAAGGATTTTAATCCCCTAACTATTCCCATGGTCGAATTTCAAATTTTTTTCAATTTGAAATTCGACCAATAGTAAAACTTTCACTAAGGGGCAGATTTACTAAGGAACTAAGTGAATAAACTTCGAAAAAACTTCAAAATTCAACCATCAAAGTTTATTTAAAGGGCTTTTTTTGATCAAAAGTGGACCAATTTTGTTTGAATAGGTCAATTTTCGATCGAATAAAAATAGTTCGAATCGTTCTATTGCATCGTTCAAATTGGACGATTTCCTAGGAATTTTCAGGACAGGCTCTAGGAGGTCCCCCATAGGCTAAAATGTCAATTCAGCAGCTTTAAGGTGGCAGAGTGTTGAATTCAAAGGATTTTAAAGGGCCAGTACTTCAAAAATTCGACTTGTTGAAATTTCAAATTTTTTTCAATTTGAATCAAATTTTGGGCTATTCGAAATATGAATTTTTTTAATTCAAATTTTATTCGAATATTCACTTCGACCCTTAGTAAATCTGCCCCGTAGTTAAAAAAAAAAAAAGCTAAGACTATGAAAAATAAATATAATGCAGGTAAATATCTGTGCACAAAGGGTCCAGTTTACTAATAATTATTTTTTTATTTTTCACAAATATAATTTTTTTCTCAAAAAAATTGTTTTTTATTTTCTCACTTTATTTATAAAGTCTAAAAAGCATGACTATGAAAAGTAAAAGCAGTTGAAATCCTGCAGGTCAGTTGAAGCTGCACTTATCCTATTGGACCTTGTTCAGCCTTTTTGAGATTTTTTTTTCCATAAGTAATTGTCTGAAAAACTCACATTTTTAGAGGGTTTCAATTTTTTTTAGCATGTTGTTCAACTTTTTTTATTCATACTTTTTATATTGAGCTCTTTTTAAACATTTTAAGGCATTCATGATTTTTAGAGAAATATGGAAGTAATGTAATATTAGTTGGTAACTAAAAATAATTCAGAATTTTCTTTGCAATGCCAATAAATGTTCGCAAAGAGAACAATATTGCCTTTGTGAACAATTTGCCATTCAAATGACAGTAGGATAACAATTGTAAAATTTATAGTTTGTGAATCATCTGAATGTTGATACATGGGCCCCGACAAGGCATATTTACTCATTTTCAGAAAGTTGAGAGAAAAATTGTTGGTGTAAGAAATGGCTACAAAACTAACTCTTTTCCATGATTTTTTTTTTTTATTTAACCACTACTTTATTTAAGAAAAAAATGTTACAGAATATTTGCTGTTATGGTTTTTTTTTGTGGAAAAAACTACCACACAAGCAAGAATCACATTGTTCCATTCACTGTCAGTTAGACTGAAAATATTAATTGCTTTAAGACAATACCCCTTGACATCTACAGAAACTCGTCATCTTTTACTTTTTTTATGTTTTTTTTTCTTTAATAAATCCCATCTATTTGAGGTTGCATTCATATTTATTTGCTGTGTTTACATATATATATATATATATATATATATATATATAAAATTAACAAATGTGTGGCTACCCAGACTGGGCCTTTGTCAAAACAGCAGCAACCAAGCCAAACAGGAACACCAAGGGGCAGATTTATCAAGGCTTGAATTTCGAAGTGCAAAAACTTCAAAAAGACCAACTGAAATCAATATGATTTTTCGTATTCGATCAAACTAAAATTTTTAGTGGATTCGATTTGAAGTTTTTCCCAAACAAAAACTGTGAATTTTCAAAGTCCACCAATTGACTCCATGTACATTCTAGGAGGCCACACATAGGCTAAAACAGCAATTCGGCAGGTGTTAGATGGTGAATGGTCTAATTTGATTTCTTAAAGAGACAGTAAATGATAAATTTTGGAATTCAAATTTTTTGAAATTTGAATCGAATTTGGAGTATTCCTAGTCGAGGAACAAAAAATAGCTAAAAATTCTAATTGTTTTCATTCAAAAATTCACCTCAACCTTTTGGTAAATCTGCCCCAAAAGTAATAACCACCCAGAAACATATAGTAGGCGAAATATAGTCATCCCATATGTAGCTGGAGTGTCCGAGAAACTCAGGAGGATTTTCAACAAACACCACATCCCTGTGTTTTTAAAACCTACCAACACACGGAGACAAAAACTGGTACACCTAAGGATCCGACTCCTAAAGGAAAACAAAGCAATGTGGTATATGCTGTCCAGTGTAGCGAGGAGTGCACTGATCTATACTCAGCATATTTGGGGTAACTCTACAGGGCAATATTTTACACCTAAAAGACAAGGAACACTCCTTTGAAGATGCGTGAAAGTGGAGATTCATGTCAAGCTGGAGAAATCATCCTTGAACATAGTCGGGGTCCTTCAACACCACAAGAGTCTGTATGCCGAGAACTCCCCATACCAGTCAGTTGAACTGAAGAAGGTGCTTGGATGAGCAGTGAAACGTCTTCATAAAAAATTTTCAGCAAGTCCAGTGTTTTTTTTTAAATTACTCATATTAGATTTGAATGTCAGGAATGCAACAAAGAACTCCAAATTGATCTCTGGATGTCTCCCATTGACTTTGGGGCAGATTTACTAAGGGTCAAAATTTTAAGTAAAAAAACTTTGAAATTCGACCATCAATTTTTTTACAGTCATTTCCGATCGAAAAAAGACTAAATGGGTCAATTTCTGATCGAATAAAACATTTTTGAATTGTTCAAATGCATTGTTGCATTCGAATGATTTAAACAATTTTGGGAAACATTCTTCGCATTTCCAGTACTTTGAAAAAATCACTGTAAAGGTTCCAGGAGGTCCCCATAGGCTAAAATGGCAATTCAGCATTTGAGACAGTACTTAAAAATTTTATTTTTTTCAATTTTAATAGAATTTTGGGCTATTTGAGAGTTTAAGTAGCCCAAAATTAATTCGAAATTCAAATTTTTGAAATTCAAATTTAATTAGAATTTTCACTTCAACAGTGAGGTAATGTGCCCGTTAAACAGCAATTCAGCAGCTTTTCGGTCATAAATCTCAAAAATCGAATTAAAATTTTTTGAAAAACTTGAATCAAATTTGAATAACTCCCTAGTCGCATTTGACAGTTTTGACTATAAAAAAAATTCTACCCTTGATAAATATGCCCAATAAAGTGACTTTCCTCAGGGACAGATATATGTATCTATATATATAAATTGTAGAATAGTATATTTATTATATTTCTTTTTTATTTTTTCGTGAGTGCTGGCACCATCCGGATTGTTATATATATATATATATTAATGAACATAGATAAAAATTTCAAACAAAAAATTATCTGGATCACTAAAGCTTTCCTTTGAAGAGTGTAACCATTAAGTTAATTCCAAATGTATCTGTGTTCATAATTAACACTGAAGGTTCAGTAATCTACAAGGATTATAAAAACATTTATATCTTGTGCTTTGATGGCCAACTTAGTTAAACTTCTTACAATTGCTTAACTGTGATTACAACCTGACTCCCCGACCCCCTGCTGGACCTTTAATGTTAGCAATGAGCTCAGATGAATTCAGACTTAACTTAAGGAACCTTACACCAATTATAGGAACTCTTTGATCCAGATGAAATTTTTGTCTATTTTTATTATCTGAAGATATCATCTGATGTCTTCTGAAAAATATAATGTATAACGCTCAGGACATTAACAATGACCAATCGACCAATCTGAAGTCCAATGGGTTAAAGCTGGTACTGGCATACAGAAAGCAATGCATTTTTTATAATGTATACTTGAAAATTAACTAAAAATCATTATGTTCCTTGGATGTACTTTTCTTCAAGTATGAATTTGATCCACTGTTATTTATTTGTGATAAATTGAACTGACTGTAATTCCAGGAACTCCAATCATTTGTAACTTTCAGAAATGTAATGATTATTTCCCGTAAATGTACCTTTTACACCAATACTTACAGTATTTATTTACATGTATTCTCTATCAAACTGGATTGAAAGGATGGATTGAATGCAGAGATGCTGCATGCAGGAAGCTCCCTGACCTCTGTGAGCCATTGCATAAATCCAAATATAATACCCTAGAGGACATTGTAAAACAGAAGGATAGGAATGCCGTTTAAGGCATTTTAGTGAAGAGAAGATTTATAGCATATAGCATAAATCCTCAGAACACACACACATTTTTTTTTCCTTTCTTTTTTAGGTGACCACAGGAATGGAGCATAAATATGTTTAATTAATAAACAGATCCTAATTCAGGAACCCTGCTGAAAGACTGTTGCAGTTATTGAAAACAGTTATAACTATGAATATATTTTTAAAACATTTTTCCACTTTGAAAAAAAGTTAGAAAGGTTACATAGTTACATAGTTAAATTGGGTTGAAAAAAGACAGAGTCCATCAAGTTCAACCCCTCCAAATTAAAAACCCAGCATACATACACACACACACACATCTCCACTCTTTCAAACACAAACCATATACCTGTATGCCCATAGCTATACTAACTGTAGAGTTTAGTATCAAAATAGCCTTTGATATTATGTCTGTCCAAAAAATCATCCAAACCCCTCTTAAAAGCATCAACAGAATGAGCCATCACAACATCACCCGGCAGTGCATTCCACAACCTCACCGTCCTGACTGTGAAGAACCACCTACGCTGCTTCAAATGAAAGTCCTTTTCTTCTAGTCTGAAGGGGTGGCCTCTGGTGCGGTGATCCTCCTTATGGGTAAAAAGGTCCCCTGATATTTGTCTATAATGTCATCGAATATATTTGTAAAGTGTAATCATGTCCCCTCGCAAGCGCCTTTTTTCCAGAGAAAACAACCCCAACCTGGACAGTCTACCCTCATAATTTAAGTCTTCCATCCCCCTAACCAGTTGAGTTGCACGTCTCTGCACTCTCTCCAGCTCATTTACATCCCTCCTAAGGACTGGAGTCAGAAAGCTTAGCATTCTTTTGGTTGAGTTGGGGCAAGCATAGCTGGAGAGAAATGTGAGGATAACTATAAGGCACATTTCAGTTTCAGTCACTAAAATGCCAAGCCATAGGTATAACTAGAAGTTTATGGGGATGGACCACAGCAACATTTACAAAGGTCTCTAAGTCTATAGGGTTTATGACAAATATACATCAATCAAAAGACATCACAAAGGCCTCTACATCCCCCCATCACCCTTTATTATGTGCATTAAACTCTAAGGGGGTAATTTACTAAAATCCAAACATTTATCACAAAGGGCCAGTAACATAAAAAAAAATGAAATTGATTTAAAGTAATAAAAATATAATGCAGTGTTGCCCTGCACTGGTAAAACTGCTGTATTTTCTTCAGAAAATTATATAAAAAGCTGTTGTGTAGCCATGGGGGCAGCCATTCAAAGGAGAAAAGGCTCAAATTACACAGCAGATAGCAGATAACCTCTGTAGAACATAATGTTATCTGTTATCCATTACTTATCCTGTGCCATATAGCCATTTTTCAATTTCCGCCATTGCTTCATAGCAGCTTGTTTATATGAACTACAGTAGTGTTTCTGAAGCAAACATCAGTTTTAATAGCGCAGGCAACACTACATGATATTTTCTTTACTTTAAAACACTTAAATTTTTCGGTGTTATTGTTCCTTTAAAACCACTTTGACCAAATTCCCATCCATATTTTCACCATATTTATTAATGCATCTACTTGAACAAAAAAAATTTTTTTGGCTATTTTTTCAGATTTTATGCCCAAAAACTCAGATTATTTCAGATTAAATGGGACATCTGCCATTGACTTCTACATGACCTTGGAAGTTTGAGATGGAGTACTTTTAATCAGATTTGGGGAGGCAGATTTATCAAGATGAAATTTTACTAGAAATTTGATTTGGATAAATTTATAAATATTTCAAACTCGGACCTATTTTACAGACCTGAAAACTCGAATCGAATTTGAGCAAACTGGATTCAAGTTCCAAAAAAAAAAATGTGAATAAAGTTTACCCTCGTGGTCCAGTGGCTCACCCTGGTGGCCTAGTGGGCAGAGGGGACCACCACCGCTCCTTCGGTGTGGACGCCCACCAGATTGCTGCTTCTTTTCCTGTTCCCCTATGACGTGCGTGCCGGTGTTCTGGCGTGATGTTGTCATTGCTCAATGGCACAAAATTCAAATGTATAAAAGAGGAATTTAGGTTTCAGCACTTTGCCGTTGTTAGGTTCTATTTGCTAACTCTCGGGTGTGTTGTTCCTTCTGAATCCTAGTGATCTTTTGTGTTTTGACCCTTGCCTGCATCACTATTCTGACTCTCTCCAATCCCAACCCTTGCCTGTCTGTGACTATTCTGATCTCTCTAATCCTGATCCCGGGCCTGTCTGACGATTCTGCTCTGCTTGTGCTGGCCCGGCCTGTCTGTTCCATTCTGTGGTGCCTGGTAGCGTTCTTCTATACAGAATCCTTGGTGAGACGATTGTACCCCTTTGCTTGTCCAGAACCTAATGCTTTGCTCCTGTCTCAAATAAGACCTGGTGGCATCCAGTTAGCTGAAGACTCCTCCCGAGGTGAAAGGCGGCTGTTTATAGGCATAAGTGAGAGCCGAGACCAGGGAGTTTAGCTTGGGTTCTGGATCTAGGATGCCGTTTGTGACAGGACGGCTACAAACATCATCAAATTGATCTCTAGACTTCTCCTATTGACTTGTACAGGTTTTAGGTGGTGAATAGTCAAATTCAAATTCTTAAAGGACCAGAGGATGATAAATCTCAAAAATCGAATTAGAATTAAAAAAAAATCTTGAATCGAGCTTGGATAATTCCCTAGTCGATTTTGACAGTTTTGACTATAAAATAATTTTGAAAATTCAAAATCGGGGATTAATAAATCTTGAGAAAATCATCTCAGAAAAAAATGCTTTCCCCTTTAAAACTCTGACCACAAAAAATCGGACTTTAATAAATAACGCCCTTAGTGTTATTGACTGCCATTCAATATTTTTTTGTTTTCTGTTTTAAACAGCTGCTTTGTACCCAGTGCCTGGTTGCAGACTGGGAGAACCCTAGAGAAGTAATTGCAGTTGTGCACGTGTTCCAGCAGTGACATCCCCACATATTGTCTAGACATTAGAGAAATTTACAGTCTTATTTGACAACACCATAATGTGAACTAGGAGACTCAATAAAACACTGTGATGTTTAACGTGTAAGACACTCTCAGCATCAGTGCAGCTTTTCAGCTGATCTGGTAACCTTGGATACCATAAAAGATTCCAAACACTTTAACCACTAGAGGATGCTGTTGCTGCTGTAGACTATGGCATTTTACACAAGCTGAGGCAAGCAGAGAAATAATAAATGTACCCCCTAAGTCATAGTACAAGGAGTACTTGCATATCATTGTGGGGTGTGGGTTTGTGTGCTTAAATTCACACCATCTAACCACCCCATACATTTTGGGTCAAGTTGTTTTGGCCAGCATACAGCACACACATTTATACATGCCTCTAGTACCTTTAATGTGGTCTGTCCAAGCATCCCTCTATAGTATGAGTACTTTAGAAGTTATACACAATTGAATCTCTGGTTTATTTTGAGCTTCACTTTTTTGTGGAGATGTTAAAATGCCACTTACCTCTAGTCATGTTGCAACTGTACATTTCTCATGCGGTTGGAGAACTCTGCCTATTTTTGGATCTACAGACTTATCTGTGGATAGCATTTTTGGCTAAATGGTGGGTTGGTTCTGATTATTTACTCATATGTCTTCTGTTTCCTTAGCACATTTCTTACAGTTGACATAAAGCTGTCATGCAACATCTCATTGACATTTGACTTAAAAAAGCAGCCAACAATCATGGCTTCCTGACTCACCATGTATGTTCATGCTGTAGGTTAAAACTCTCAGATATTTACTGAGGTGTACTAGTGGACAGTCAATAGAATAGTTTGTTCAGTTCCATTTAGTCACCCAAGTAAAGATTTACATTGTGGTGTTATCTAATCTCTAGACTAGCCCTTACAACAAGTGGTCTGCAGAACATAAGCTATACCATCTAACATTTGTCACCCATTACCATCACTGAGTGTTTTAGGTAGAACCCAAGAACAATGATAATTGTCATTGTGATGTGAAATGTGTTTATATCCCAGTAAGTGTTTAAGTACAAGCATCTTATTATTAGGACCTTACTGGTGATATAAGGGGTACATTTTTTGTTCAATAAACAGGGTGTTTAGTTCACAGTACTAATCAGACATGACTATGAAATCCCCTATACAAACAGATTATGTGACAGCATTTCTCTTAAAATTAGGAAAAATACAACAATTACACAATCACAGCTTTTATAATGTGTGAGTATATATATATATATATATAAATATAAATAATATATATATTCTTGAGAAATCACAAAGTGAAAAACATATAGGGGCAAATTCACTAAAGCACAAAGCGTCTAACACTAGCGCTAATTCGCCAGCGTGACGTCATTTCGCAACTTCGCAAATTCACTAACACAGACTCTGGCGAATTTTCGCTAGCGAAGTAGATAGACTTGCACAACTTCGCACCATAACGCCAGGCAAAGTTGTGCACTGACGAAGGATCGTAAATTCACTAATTCGCTAAGATGAGCATTTTCCTCTACGTTAGCACTTACGCTAGACCAGGCGAAGTTCAATACAATAGATAGGAGGTTGAAAATAAAAATTTAACATTTTTTTTAAGTCCCAAAAAAACTCCAGCGTATTTTAGCATAGGAGGGTGATAGTCTGAAAAAGATCCATAATTTTTTTTGGGGGGTTACCCTTCTTCCCCCCTACATATCCTAACATATGGCAACACAACTATACAGGGGGCACATGTAGGGCAATAGGACAACTTTATTTATTTTATTAAAGGTTTCCTGGGCTTGTGTAGTGGAATGTAGTGGCTGTAACATATACTTCTATTATAAGTTAAAGTTCCCGCCGTATGCAAATTAGGCTTCGCTAGCGTAACATCGTTCTGCCTAGCAAAGTAACACTAGCGCAACTACGCTACCGTTCGCCGACCTGAGCGTAAATTCACACTTTAGTGAATTTGCGTAGTGCTGGCGAAAATTCGCCTGGCGAAGTGCGGCGAACGCTAGCGAAGCCAACGCTAGAGAATTTGCGCATCTTAGTGAATTTGCCCCAGAGACGTTTGCTCTGCCACTGAAAGATCGAATTCCGATCGTACAATTTTATCGGCTATTCAATATGCAAATTTGGCCACTTCAATCATTGAATATGCAAAATTAGATCGTATTGAATAGATCGAATGATCAAATATTCGATCATTCGATGATCGAATTACTTCAACTTTAAAATTTTATTCAACTGCCTATTTTGCCAGATTGAACCTACCGAATAGCAATAGAAGCCTATGGGAATCCTCCCATAGGCTTTTTTTTCTATTACCTGCTCGAATAGCATTCATATGATCGAACGCCTCTATCGTTTGAACTGTACGAATTTTTCAATCCATCAAAGGAAATTTCACGATTTTTTCGAGAAATCAAATAGCATTCAAAAAATAGCCTAAAAGTACAGTATTTGATTTCCATTCGACAGTCAAATTTCTGCCGAATTCGAGGGCTAAAAGCCCTCAAATTCGTGAATAATGATAAATTTGCCCCTAAGCGTGGCCTGATTACAAACTACACATAGCAGGGAATGGAGCAGTGGAGGTCCCTTGTTTTAAATGTTAGCTTATAGACCTCTGCCAAGAATTTTCTATAGGTAAATTGTTTCTATAGGGGGTTCCTAGAGCAATCTTAAAATGCAAGGGGAATAATAAGTTCTATGTGCAGTAAAACCACAGCTGTGATTGTGTTTATATTTTTTATTTGTTTTCTCATTTTCATTTATGCATATTAAATACACCACTCTTATCCAACTCTATAAATATAACCATGCACAAGGCAAATATATTCACTGTGTGAAGAAATCTGCCCTCATGATGTTTACAAATGAGCCCCACTGAGTATTTGCATATATACGTTTAGCGCAAGTTTGGTAAAACTTGATTATGTATTTTCTGATTGTTATGATGTGCAAAAACATAAGAAAGAAGAAATCTGCCACAATCAGTGTATCAGATGACCTTGACACTAATTTAACAGATAACCTATTAGATGTATACATAAAGAAGTTTATGTTTTTTTTTTTAATTAGGAGAAAATGATATCAGCAAGCAATTTAATGTACAAGACAAAGTAATGGATTTGGCATTGTGATGTTAAGATGTAATACAGTTGGTATGCTGAGTAGAACCAAGTAGGGGAATTGTACTTTACTGTGTAATATGTAAATTGGTTTGATCTAAAGGTGTCTTCCTTTCACATCAGTAATTTAAATTAGCAAACATTCCTTCTTGTCTTAAAAATTAGACCTTAACACTGATGATTTTGCCCATAATGTATTACAATTCTAATGCTAATGGGGAGAAACTATATCCATGGTTAACATAATTGGTGTTCGGTAATTTCAAAATACATTATGGAGGAATATGTCACCAGGCACCAAATTGAAATTTTAAAGAAAATAATAGAAATAGAATAGCTGTAAGGGGAGAAAAAAGTAGCCTTTAAAATCTAATTTGCTATGCACCACAGTAGGGAAAAAGATTCAATGAAAGTTCTTTTATTGTGTGTCAATGTCCAAAAGGTTTTTAGGTGGAACGGGATGTTAAGTAGACCCCCTGTGTTCAGCCTTTAAGAGGAGATAGCAGGAAATAAGGTATATGGACTGAAGTCCTCCTGATTCTTATTTCCTTAGGAGTTTAACTAATGCAAAGGGCACCTTAGGCTACTTAGAGTATGACAAAGGCTGTCACATGGCCCCTTGTTGATCGCATGAATGAGATGATCTGAGAACTAGTGGAGGCCAAACAGTGAGTTAAATCCTTCAGGTAGGTCTTTTCAAATTCCAAGCACGAGGAACTACTGGAAAATTTGTAAGAATTTCACAAGATTCCAAAAGATCAAAAGCTTTGGCTGAAAAAAAAAAACCCCCACAAAGAAAAAACTACGGAATCCCAACACTATGAATGTGATGGAGCTTTAAAACCACAAACAAAGGGTCTTTGGAAAAAGATTTAATGTGCAGCTTGGCCAAATACCAATTCATTAGCAATGCCCAGCAAACTGACTTAAATCATTAACAAGCTCATTGCCAATTCAATTTTGTGTCAATGACACTAATACACAAATTATCAAAATATCTTAAGGGAGCATTGGTCTAAGCAAAGCTTTTCAGAAGGAGATAGCTATTCTTAAAAATAAATATATTGACAGAGGCAAGTATTCACCTTTTTTATAAACACATGGCACACATGGACTGTATGTACTGCTCATACTTTAAATAATGATTCAAGTTGGATTGTAATCAAATGCTGTCAGTTTTATAGTTATGTAACTAATTTCCTCAAGGTTTGTTACAAATTGCTGTCCCCACATTTGCTTCAAACAAGACCTTGATTACTTTTCTTGTAGTAAATGTCAAGTAGAATAAAAGTTGCCTTAAGTATTTGTCCCACAAGGAATATCTGATTTGGCCTCACTATCTCCAAGCATGATTATTAATGCTAGAATAGAAGTGCAGCTTGGAAATACAGAATGTGTTGTTGCCAGTTTTTGCTGGTTTGAAAACTATTCCATAGTTTTGCAAATGTTTCACAGATTCAATCATTGCTAATATGTTATTTTTGGGGTTTATTTAGAAAAATCTGAATGCTAAAAACTAAAAAAAAAAATATTTGTAATTTTTGTAACTTAAAATCTGAATTTTTAGTGGGGAAAAAACCCCAAAATTTTTCAAGATTTATTATACTCCTAGGCTGCAAAATGTCAGAATCTGAAAATCCACCATCTCAGACCTGCCAAGGTTGTATATAAGTCAATATTAAGTTTCTGTGGGCCGCACTGGAATTAGCCCAAAAATCCGACTATTTGGGCTTTTTCAATTCGAATTGAATTTTGGCCTATCCAATGGTCGAAGTAGCCAAAAATTACTTTGAAACTTGTTTTATTTTTTTATTCGAATTTTCACTTCGACCCTTAGCAAATCTGACTCTATGTGGTCATCATACATTCTCTTTGAGAAACAGAAGAATATACAGATACAGTTTAAGCACTATACGGTATGCCTCCAAAGCAGAATTGGATAGTGTCATCACCAGATCAACATATATCACCTGGGATAATTTGTGGGTAATTTGGTAATCTTTGACCCTTTTCTTCCAGTTAGACTTGAGTAACTGACTCCATACTGATCAAGTACATCTGGATATTGCCCAAGCTAGGTCAGCAGACACAGATGTTATCACACTGTAAAATTTTGGTGGAGTCAGGTAAACTGTCAAGAGAAGGAAATATTAAGGGGTAGGGGTTTGATAACACAAAAAAGCAGTCACGAAACATATAGAAATTTATAATACAAAAATGTGTTTGCAATGAAGTTGCAATGAAGTTTGAGAATGAAGTTTTGGTGTATGTTTGCTAAGTTCTATTACTAAAACTTCCAAGTGCTTTAAAAAAAGAAGGAAGCTTAAATGATATCACATATCAGTTACAAAATATATTTTGCCAGCTCAGTGGTGCTGAGAGCCATAGTCAGATGATTACTTGTGCAACTAGCTGCCCTTTGTGATAAACAAGGTGGTTAGAGCTAATTTGTTACTGATTATCCCAATCAAGTGTTTCAGCTGACCTTTTCAAGTGACCTTTTCTAACATGAATACGTTACTTATCACACTTGTAGACAGTGGGAATTAAATGATATTGTTGACCAGTACTATGTTGTACCCATGATCCCAGTACTAGGTTGTACCCATTAGTTCCTCCAACTATTTGCCATACCCCTGCCAATTCTGACAATACTGAGGGTCATTTATCAACACTGGACAAATTTGCTGATGGGCAGTAACCCATGGAAACCAATCAAATCACAGCATGCATTGTTTTACTTGCAGCTGAATTTAAAAAACCATCACTGATTGGCTGCTATAAGTAACTGCTCAAGGGCAAATTTGCTCAGTGCTGATACATGAGCCCCACTGTTTTATAAATTTTGATTTTAAATTACATTCAAAATTGTATCATTCTCTGAACAGTGATAATACCCATAAATAATCATTTATGGTCACTGGCCAAACATACATAAAATGGGTCTACTCTTTAAAATCATCAGATTAGACTGATGAAAGAAGCTTTTTTTGGCTACTAACACATCAGGGCAAATCAATCAATATCCAGTAGACTGAACATCCAAAAAAAGAGACAATTACTGCCCATCCATAGGTTGTGTAAGCAGTAACTTCTCAACCTTTTAACGAACCCATCAGATTATTTTATATTTGTTTTAACAGAAAATATGGGGTCCAACTGCCTTCCACTTGAGGGTGAATGCAGCAAACAGCACAGTATTGAACCTATAAGTCATATGCATGGCACCCTATAAATTGCAAAAATCTGTGATATAACCTTTTAAATACTTTTCCAATTCATTACAGCTGTAATTTCACTACAGAAAACTTGGCACTGGCTCTTGATTATAAAAATAATGCACCCACATGACAAATTGTACTGCTTTTATGAAACTGAGATATTTGTGCTGCTTCAAACCTTCTAAAAGAAGATGCACATTTGAAAAACAAAATGATCCCTGAAGACCTGGATTTCCATAGGAAGGTTCAGTAAACCCAAAAGTCTTACATATTATTTGCAATTAAATTAGTGGCATGTTTGACCGAAGCAGTTTGAAAAGTACACATTTTCACAATGCATCATACTTATAAACAGATGGTAATTGGCCTCCCTCCTATTCTCGACATTTGGAATTTCTAAACTATGTGAATTAAACAATAATATTTTATAAACATACAGGAAAGGATTTTGCTCACTGCTTTGTTAACATAAAAATTATACAATGCTGACATTTATTTAAATTTTATAAAATAAACAAATGTGTTGCATTAAAATAAAGCAAACTGTAAAATCAACAGAGAAAGCATGCAGTATGTCCACAGTACATCATCGAAGCAAGCTTTGTTAAGGGAAGTTCATTGGAAGAGATGCGTTAACTATTGAGTGTGATGGAGAGTGGAAGGTTGGGGTTCCATAAATGTAAGGGAGATTACTTCACAAGGGATACTGCACACCTGGGTGCAAGTTAGGGACTTGAAGCTTTACAGACCAATGGAACACATATACTAAGGGCAACATTATAAAGATTTACCATAGAGAGTAGTAGTTCAAAATGTAGCTGACTGTCTTCAATGAATGGACAAGGATACGTGCTAGACACTGCACAGGGCATCAACCTCTGTCATGTGTGAGAAATGAGAAAAAAGTAACCCAAAGAGAGCATTTTGTGCATATTTACTTCACTGTATCAGAACATTTTAATGGGTGGGGCCTGATAACACATGCACATAGTGGCAAGGACATTCTGACAAAAACTGAGCAAAGATGGATCTAAAATGTTCTCAAAGGCAGAGTTGTCTGGCAAAGTGATAAAAAATATAAGAAATATAAATATATATATATATATATATATATATAAAAATATAAAAGCTTGTTATCC
This sequence comes from Xenopus borealis, assembly GCA_024363595.1. Taxonomy (NCBI): domain Eukaryota; kingdom Metazoa; phylum Chordata; class Amphibia; order Anura; family Pipidae; genus Xenopus; species Xenopus borealis. Next base: position 54,493,921 of record CM044448.1, read on the forward strand.
TTCTTTATTATAATTGTATACTGGTCAATCTTGCCACTATGGGGTAGGTTTATGATTATTCTTTTCTTTTTTTAAATGGAAAACATGTATTTTAAGAAATAAATTAAACTTAAAAACTTAATTGTGTAAAATTGTGCAAAAAAAAAACAACACAGTGAAATCACATTCTACTCTTCATTTTCAATAAAGTTTGCCAAATTCTGAAATAATCTTGAAAAAACTTGAAATATCTTAAATTTGAAAATGTAACTCTCATTGGCTTCTACATGAAGTCACCAGCTTTTAGATGTTAAGTTATCAAATCTCAAAAAACTATTTTGGAGACACAAATTTGAATTTGCGATTTTTGCACCCAAAAACTCGAATTGAGACAAAATTGAGTCAAATTTGAATATAAGGGTAGAAATACATCGGCAATTTTGGCAAGATCCAACGAAACAATGGCGGCATGTTGGATGCACCGAAGACAAGGTAAGTTGTAGGAATGTCGGATGTAGTCACAGCGTGCATCCGACACAACATGTGTTATTTCTTACCTTATCTTCGGCGCATTCGACTTGATGCCATTATTTTGACGCATTTTGCCGGATCATGCCGAAATTGCCCATGTATGAAGACATAATAAGCATAATCAAGATGGCTGCCCCAACATTAGCTAATGTTTATTCTTACAGAGTGATAACCCCTGCTTTCTCCTACACTACCATAAACATACCCCCCCCCCAATAATATCTGGACACTTTTAGAATTGGTCATCAGGTCCCACCATTACCTGTTCAGATATGCAATGAAGATGAAATATACTGTATTTTGAAACTTGTATCCTTCCTATTGAGTAAGACAAAGTTAATGACATATCCATGACATTATAATTTTAGAAAACTTTGTGGACCCTGGAAGGGAATTTTCCCATGAATCAATAGAGCTGCTAATTATTAGATCTGCTTTAATTATTATTTTCTGGCATGTTTAGTATGGTAGCTTCTCCTCCAAAGAATGTACACATAGAAGCCAGCTAAATATGGTTTACTGTGTAGAATAACACATTCCAACATTTAAAAAAAAACCAAAACATATGACTTTTTTAATTTAGGTAGAAATACATGTAGTGTGTCTAACTTTCTTTCAACATTTACATTTTACTAGTTACAGACTATTCAAATTACTGTTGCATAGATTGTATTATCCTTCCAGAACCACAAAATAACATTATGTTTCAATTGTATTCAAAACCCACGGAGAGATGTTTCATTTTAACTGATAGTTGGTCAAGGCCCGAAGAAATGACACATCATTTTTAAATTTGATTTATGCGCTGAGTAGTTTTAAATATTATTCTGGAGTTGAATGAGGTTTTGACTTACAGTTAAACATTGAGGAACATATTTGAATTAGCTAATTATTAGTGAAAGCCAAATTCTTAGTGTTTACTAAAAAAAAAAACATTTCCAAAAAGGGATCTTTTGTTGAATTTGTCAGGCAGTTAGCAAGTGCTTTCAAATGTTTGCAGTTGCTAACATCTCTTTCCCTGCTATGCTGGAGGTATAAATTATTTTGTTTAAAGTTGTATATTTGGATTCATTTGGGTTATAATGAATTAATACACTTTTAGATATACAATATAACAATGCAAATAGATTTGTCTTGGCAGCAGATGTGAACCTATACTGCACCACCTGGTGAAAAAATGTTATATAATTTTCTAGAATTTACCCCAAATAATTAATATATTTCACATACTGAAAGTATCATTTGGAAATGCCACTGTGCTAGCAGACATTCTGGGTTTGGCATAGTAGAAAACAAGGTTCATTAACTGGCACCACTATGTAGGGCATTGTATATAAAAATAAGAACAGTAAAAAAACTCAAGGAGGGAAGTTCAATCCCAATGTAACTGTTGGTGTTCATGAGTTCCCTCAACTTGAATATTCCAAGCAAGTTATTTTACACATTTGCATCCTAAGTCGGATGGTGTATTTTCTGGCTTTCAGAGAGAAAATAAATAATTTTAAACAATAATATTCCTTAGATCAATACATTGGCTGAGTGATATCAAACGACTCAGGACACATATAATGCTTTATAAAATATATTAACTATATATAGCAACAGGAAAATAATTTGTGTAAAGATATAAAAATCAACCACTTATACAACTCATATTGTACATTCCACATGAATTTCATAAAAGATAAACTTATATTTTGCAATTTGTTCTCCTTTAAATTAATGTAAGAACAAGGCTAACTACTCCAGGATTAAATTTGCATTTGAAGGACTACTAACAATCACAAAAGCATATATAACAAAGCACATTAAATCAGCTTGGGTGAAGAAAAAAGTAACCATAAAGCACAAGAGGGACTCTTAACAAAAGGCAATGTCAAGACAATGCCTGAAAAGTATCAGGGATGTTAAAAAAAAAGTCCCTGGGATCCAGAGGTGGCCATTGTTAAATTCCAAGTAAATTAATGAAAAGGGAAGAAAAAGAAAAGAGAATCATAATGCACAGACCTTAAAACATACAAATGTTTATCTTGTAGTGAGCAGCCCAGAGGCAGAGTTTGATAGAGGCAGGCAGGAGGCTCAGTTGTGGCCATAAGGTTGACGTGCACACCGGACCCCTCTTAAGTTATTTTGCAGGGGGCCCCAGCATGGTCTAGGTATACAGCTGCACCACAACCTCTCATACCAACCCTTTCTCCCTTGCACCTTGGCCCCTCAAACAGGGCCTCACTCCTACCTACTCTATCTAAAAAAGAAAAAAAACAAGAGAAGTTTGGATATTTGAAGGTAGGGATAAATCAATGAAATAAAAGAAATTGGAAAAGAAAAATCCTTAGCCGTAGTATGCACCCACAAGTGGTGCACACAGACAAACAAATGTAGCACTAACAAAAGCTCTTGATGGTTGAGCAGGCAAGAAAAAGGTGGAAACAGTAAATTGGAATACACAACCCTGTCTGTCTGTACACCTCCACATATAGACAGTTTGAGGTATCAAATCCCATTGGATGAAGTAGAAGGAGAGAGGGGATCGATATCGTGCAAGAGGCTCATCTTTTTTGTAACCACATTGTGAATGTCTGGTTAAATTTTTAATCAGTTGGTGAAAAAAATTCCCTCATCTCTATAGATGACTTCTTGGGCCTTTAGATCTTCTGAACACATTTCCCACAAAAGGTCTAAACATTGCATTATGGGAATACCATCAGCAAACCTCCTTGCAGCAAATGTCACAACATGTGATTGCAGGTCCAACCTATGCTACCCCAGCATAAAAGTAACGGCATTGACTTGAGGCAGCTGGGAAATTCACAAAATGTCTAGCCCCATGTCAGATTTCAAAATTAAATATAAAAAAATCTGTTTGCTCTTTTGAGAAATGAATTTCAATGCAGAATTCTGCCGGAGCAGCACTATTAACTGATGCATTTTGAAAAAAAAAAATGACAGTATCCCTTTAGTTGAGAAGGATCAAGTGTTTTTTGTAGGTAACAAGTTGTCTAATTCCAGGCAGTGTCTGTTTGTGGCCACTAAAGCTAATAAAATCTTGCATAAAAAGTGGCATTAATTCAAAAGACAAAAATATAATTTTGCCTCTTTATAGGTCCCTGGTAAGGCCGCATAACATATAATACAAACATTTTGCATTGTGTAGCCTTCCCTAAATTTCTACCACAAAGTATGAAGCACAAGTTTTCAATAATGTCATTGAATGCTGTAAGGCTTGATGGAAACAGGGGTCCTAGATCATTATTTCTCCTCAAATGTTAATGTTGGTAGTGTTCTCCTAGTATCTCCCAAACCCAAACTGCCAGAGAAGTGCATCCATCACTCCAGAGAATGCTCCAGAATCGAGTTAGTGTTGACCTCTATAACAATCCAGTGTACGCTCTGTTTTGCACATGGTTACTGTATGTTGCTCACCCAGTAAAACTCCACAATCACAGCAAATTGTCTTCTCCTGATGTATCTTCCAGAGTCAATTTAGACCATGGCAGGGAATGCCATTGTCTGAATACTTTTGGCACAAAATGTGTTTGGATATATTATCTTTGTCAAGACAGTGTTGCAAGAAGAAGTAAAACTCTCATAGTCAACTGTGTATTCATTGCCAGTAACCCCGACAACCAAACAACATTTTCATTTGCAGGCTATTGCACCTGTCCAGATGGAGAGTTGCAATATATTTCTGTGAACTGTTCCACAACTAAGGAACATATTACTGGGTTGACAAACTGTTAGCACCAGCTTGGAATGCCATTTGTACTTATGCTTCTGAGAGATACATATATTGTAAGACTTTTTAGCTACATGATAAATATGTGATGCACTTCTGACTGAAGTAGGTATATTATGTATAGATGAAACAATATTACATTGTTGCAGTAGGCATAAACAGGCAAGATATCTTATGTGCTGATGCTGAAAGGCTAAACCTGTGATCTAATGCATTCAGCTTTGGGCAATTGGATTCTGACATTGAAAGAAACCCATTAACATAACACAGAGGACTTATTTTGTTTTCTTCATTTGACAAGTTAATTTAGGAACTTCTGTGTACAAGACCACCATGTAAGATCATTTTGGTGGTCCATTAAGTGGTATCACAAGGTATGAAATATGTTAATCTCTTTGGGAGTAGTATAGCTACAAACCACTTCATAATAAAATGCAGAAACCCTTACAAGTCTTCAGTTACATAAACAGTACAATGTACTAATTAGAAATAAATCAGTGCTAAAATGAGTCACATTTGTTCTCTGTTCAGCATCTCCTTGCACACATTTCTGTATAATTCTATGTGATAGATTATTTACTTCAATACAGTATATTTTCAGCAAAACATGGGGCTTCCTATTACCATGTACCATCAAACTGTTATTATATGGAGCGTGGTGATAAATGAAGATGAATAATGGGAAATCTTATTTTTCTATTATGAAATAATGTACATTAACCTGTCAGGGTGATATTATTTATGTTTTTACATATGCTCACATATTACAGTATACACAGTACAACCGAACACCAACTTTCTTAAGTAGTTAGTCCCAGCTTCCTAGAGAATAAAGTTTGGTGTTTATGGTACAGGGAGGTTAAGGATCTTGCCCAAGGCCATAAGGGGGAATATTAACACAGCTACATCTGATCCAGTTCGAAATTCAAATTTTTTAATTCCCCACTATTCCCTGGTCGAATTTCAAATTTTTTTTGGCATTCAAAATTTGACCCTTAGTAAATCTGCCCCTTAATCAACAAAATTATTATTGGGGAGTAGGTTAAAAGACAGGAAGAAAGTAAATTCAAGAGTATGTTATCAGTGAAAAGGTTTCATATGGGAACAACAAAGAAGCAGGCATTTTGAAACAAAAGCTGCTCTGAATGTTTCCTAAACAGAATATCTGATGGAATTTTGAGAGGTTCACTCAGAACTATTAGTAGTAAGCATTTGTCTTTGTTGAGGTAAAAGGCCAGTTATCTGTTATATGTATGACATTTAAGATCCAGATTTTAATATGATGATATATTACAAAGAAGCCCAAAAAGCCAGAGGCTTTGAACAGATATAAAGTCAATAGATGGAATGTGAGTCCTTACTCACATTTGGAGAACTAGCCCTATTCAAGGATGAAGCCATAGACTGTTTTTAAGTATCTTATATTGTGTTCCTAGATGCCCCTTGCCCTATCTTGTCCTGTTCTTAAAGTCTCCTGTTAAAAGCTTGCTCTCTCTTCCATTGCATGCACTAAACTACATGTTCCCATATTCACTGAGAAGTTCCAAGAGAAACATGGCGACTCATCCACTCCCTTATATAAAATAGGGGAGCACCTTGCACTAGTGAAACTATTAAGGTTCACAAATTCCAAGGGTCAATCACCTGCTATATATATATATATATATATATATTTTAATCAGGGAACTTGATGAAGGGCAACTGTGCTTGAACGATATAGTGTCCAATAAAAGTTAATATTGCATGCGGTTCCATGTCTGCTTCAATATGCTTTTCTATGTACAAGTACTAGTGGACATTGCTTAGCAATTTCACTCCATGTAAAATCTATGCTTCTGATAAGCAGGTTCCATCACACGCTCTTTACAGGGAAAAATGTAAGAGGAAGAGTTGAATATGTTTATGCACTATTCAATGAGCATAGGTGGGCCACTTGTAAGGTCTGCTTTGCTTTTCAGCATAACCACCATTTTTTCCATGAAAAGGTAAAGCAAATTTTGTTGTGGCTTATGGTGTGTGTCTGCTTTGTTAAACCCAAAGCACCATATAAAAATGTTAATATATAGATTCTAACAAATGGTAACTCTAGAATAATTTTTTTATATTTTGTGATACTTAGTACTATCTGTATGATATAAATAAAATCAGCTGATATTGACATAAAACACATTTTATTGGTTTCAGCAAAAAAATGCACTTGGGTGCTCAGGAGTTGCCATGCCACTGAGATGCAATATTCAGTAGGAGAGATCATGATCTGCGCTAGGTTTTGTAAAATAATCCAAAGATTTTGAGGTTTTTGGCAATAATCTGAAAAGATCTGAGTTTTCGGGCATCACATCCTAAAAAAATTGTACCATTTGGATTTTTTTTTAATGATTTTAGCTTGGAGTGGTTTTAACAAAATAGTGAGAAATGTTTGAAGTTTGATAAAGAAACCCCATAACTGTATCACAACTCACTAGATAGAAGGAAATACAAGAGGGAAGTCTAAACAATTTTCTGCGGAGGTCTACCTGTCACCGTCTGGGAAGCTGGAGAAGAAGCTGATGGTTTCAGATTTACAATATATATTCTGTATTAAATTAAATTTTTTGTGTTTTAACCCAAACCTAGTCTTCATTTATTATTCAGGTACTTGCACAATGTGCAAGTACATTCATTTATTTTGGTACTTGCACAATGTGCATATAAAATGTTTTTTTTTCCTTTTATCTAGTCTCCCTTAAACCATTACCCAGTAATTTCAAACTGAACTGCGTGCGATGGAAGTGATTTGTAATCTTTCATCTATTTTCCCCACCCACCTCCCTTTTCTCTTCTATTTTATGGCTGCTTATAGTTTCCTGGCCTGGTATCACAGCATTACCCATCCAATGGCAGATGCCAAGTTTAAGCATACGCCAGAGAACATAGCTGTGAGCTAAGAAAGCAGAGCATGTTATCAGGGAGGGGGGGGAGTTTAGAGAAATGTGGGGTTGATGGTAGTGGAGCAGATATACTCCTCTACATATCTACTATATGCTGTTATTAGAGGTCATCGTGATATAGGTTTCATGTCTAGAAATAGTGAATGGGTTCCATCTTCAAAAACATGCCAAATTAAAGGTTGATACCAGTATTTGGTCAGCCAAAAATTGACGCAAAAAGCGTTTTTTTCTAAAGATGCTAAAGGTATCTCTTAAAGCAGTAAAGAATATCAAAATTGTATCGCCAATTTACTAACACGTGTAGACGACAATTCAATAGTGAAAGAGATCATCACTAGCGTTCGTTCACACTCAATCGCCAGCAGAGCCAGAACTAGGGATAGGCAGACGAGGCACATGCCTAGGGCGCAACAGTAGAAGGGCGGCTGGCATGTACCTCTTCCGACGCCTTCCCCTAGTTCCAGAAGCCGCAGCAGTTTTTTCCTCTTGTAAGTGTGCTCTTCTGCACATGCACAAACGGTTGGGGGCCACCTAGTCGGCTGGGTTCGAAAGTTCGTAACTCCACAAATTCATTGAGATGTGACATTTACTGAACGTCCCCTCTTTCGCCAGAGTTTAATTTGCCAACTCAGATCAGGCAAACTTATAAAACTAAGCTACATCTTCCTCAATAGGATATCAGTGACATCATATTCTGTAAGCCGTAAATGCATTAAAGTTGGAAAAAAAACCTGTGTTTTTGCCAGAAGACGTGGTGTTCCTGCCTTTATGCTCCTGATCCTCTGCTTACCTGCCAACCATAGATAATTTTCCCCAAAAATGATGTGTACAGGCAGTCTGCTTGTCACAATATCATAAAGAATGTTTCCCACTCCCCAAACGACAATGCTTAATTAGCTTTAAAACATTTGTATCCCTTCATGCTATGGCTTCATCTTTGCAAAAAAAAAAAAAGTTTATTTTTAAAAGTAAAATCAGCAAAATGTAATGAATTACATTTAGCGTCCCCCCCCCCCCCCGGTACTTGATTGAATGACATCATTAAGCAAACACAACTTCAAAGGAACAGGAGCACAGACTACCTCCTTGATTAAACAATACCGACCAGGCAACTGGATTACAGATTATTATAGGGTTATGTTCAATTTTAACAGTTTTAAAGGGAATGATGTACCTCTAAACCAGCCATTGCCTGTCACATTGGAATGTGTAACATAGCTCTGGCCCTGCTGTACACAGTGTGGGAAAGTTTCTGCTGCCTTAGAAGTGGAGATGGACTGCCCTTAAACTATGTATTCTAAAGGACATGCTGCCCAATTAATCACTCACCGCACTAAAACAACTTTTTGCCTTTGCCCCATGTTTGAATTTTGAGAGGTGCAGAACACTGCCATTGTCACAAATTATTTCTACTTTGTCGAAACAGAAACTGCTTCAACATTTATTATTCCTGGTTATAGGCATTAGAAATGTAGACACAAAAATGGAGCAAACTGTTACACAGTTATGGGATCCGTTATCTGGAAACCCATTATCCAGAAAGCTCCGAATTATGGAGAGACTGTCTCCCATAAACGTCATTTTATCCAAATTTTTGATTCCTTTTTCTCTGTAATAATAAAACAGTAACTTGGCATTGATCCCAATTAAGAAATAATTCATCCATATTGGAAGCAAAACCTGCCTATTAAGTTTATTTAATGTTTACATGATTTTCTAGTAGACGTAAGGTATAAAATTACAGAAAGATCCATTATTGGGAAAACCCCAGGTCCCGAGCTTTCGGATAACAGGTCCCATACCTATACTAGGTTTGACAGGTTTCTATGAAGGCTGGTATCTACCACTGTATCAATGTATTTTCAAATCTGGTTCAGGTTTCCATGGATCAAGCAGTGGTTCAGTAGGCGCAGAAAGCGGTATTTTTAATCATAATAAGCAAGTGGTGGTAAAATGCAAATTTTTGCTGCTATGGGTTACAGGATTGGGGTAATTTTCAAGCATATTTTTTCTTTAGATCAAAATTATTTGCCCTACCAGGAGTGTGGGGTATTACAAATGAATTTGCTCTGCATGCTAAAGCCCTCTTTAGGACACACATGGAGATTTGAGGAGAATTATTAGCATGGCGACAAATCTCCTCTTCTCGGGCGACTAATCTCCCTGAACTGTCCTCCCACTCAGAAGACTTCGTTTACCAAAGGCGCCCAAAGTTTCCTCGTGATGCAACTTTGCGTGACTTCAAAAAACAAAGCACTCCATCCTGCCTGCGATTTACATTCTAGCTGGTGGGAAGGCAGTTCGGGGAGATTAGTCGCCCGAAGAAGAGGAATCTCCACGTTTGTCTCTGCACCTAAGGGAAGTCGACACCTTTCTGCATTTGTTCCTGGGAGGATAAACAGATAATATCTTGCAGTGTTTACAACTAATAATCCTGTATCTAAAAATGAGTATGCAATTAATATAAAAGGGACAGATGTACAGGGTAAGTATAGTCCAGTCACACCAATCACTTCTCTTTCTATAACCAGGTTCTTTTTTTTAAATTTGAATTTTTACTGCGACCCTTGATAAATCTGCCCCTAAATAAATCCAATAGTTCGGTATTGCTTCCAATAAGGACTAATTATAACATAGTTGGGATCAAGTACAAAGTACTGTTTTATTATTACAGAGAAAAAGAAAGTTATTTGAAAAAAAATTGGATAATTTGATTATAACGGAGTCTATGGTAGACATCCTTTCCGTAATTCAGAGCTTTCTGGATAATGGGTTTCCAGATAATGGATCCCATACCTGTACATCAATTTAATTTCACAGACATTAAAGCAAATATAAGAGTGAAATCATTTTTTTAATTGAAAAAAGTATACAATCTTTAAAACATTAAGGACACTGCAAAGAAATTGGCATTTAAACATTCCCATACCAGTCGGTTCAACTGAAGAAGCTGCTCGGATGAGTAGTGAAACATCTTCAAGGATTACTCAGCAAGTCCAGTTATTTTAGCATTACCTATACAGGTATGGGACATCTTATCCAGTCTGCTCCGGACCTGGCGGTTTCTGGATAAGGGATCTTTCTGTAGTTTGGATCTTCATACCTTAAGACTACTAAAAAATTATATAAACTAAATAAAACCAAAAAACTGTTTTTGCATTATATCTTAGTTACAGAGAAAAAGGAAAACATTTAAAAAAAATTAAAAGTCTATGGGAGGCGACCTTTCCGTAATGCAGAGCTTTCTGAATATCGGGTTTCAAGATAGCAGATCCCATACCTACACTCGATAAAGATTAGGCTGTTGAATGATTCTCTAGTAAGGAAAAGAAATGCAGAGATCCCAGATGCAGCACTGGCCTGACTCTATAGAATAACTGCCTGGCTGCTATCTGCTTGTTCACCCTGCATTTCCCGTTAGTTTGAATTACAGCTGTTTATCTTGCAGCTTTCTTTAATATTAATTAAATGCAAATGTAACTCTGTGAATCATGGGAATACCTGCCAGACCCCTTATTAATACCTTCACTTAAAAACCTCTGTGCCAGAGAGTCATTAATTTGCGAGAAAGAGAGAGAGCGAGAGAGCGAGAGAGAGAGAGAGAGAGAGAGAGAGAGAAAGTACTAGAGCAGCCCTTTGCCTGCAAACAAGTCATGGCTGGCTGCCCAATTAGCCCAGTAGCACTCTGATCCTCCTTTCAGGCCCTGTGGCCCTTTGAGGACACAATAAGGCTTGGATGATAACCTGGCAACCTAGGTAGAAATCCAGCCAAGTGTGAACGTTTGAAGCTTCAGCTTGGCTGCCATCTCGTCGGCGAAAAGAAAGAATTCAGGCACCATGTCATCCAGTACAAAGGATAAAAACAGATCCAACCGGAAATTCTATGTGGCACTACATATGGGATACATGAGTGCGGTTATACAACAGGCCACATATTTTTTTTGAACAGTCTCCTGCATGTGATTCTGAGGACATGTGTAACCATCTCAGGGAATCTGTATTTCATTTGAATTAGGGAGGTGGCAGGGACTGTAGTTTTGAAGCCGCCACAGGTTTGTGGCAGATGGCTTTGTGTCAGCTATGACAAGGAGCCAGGCTCGGCTTCCTCTGCAGATTTTCTTTTCTCTCTCTGATCAGGTGAATATGGGCACGCTCTGGAAAGTTCTACAAATTCTGCCTTAGGCTGCAAGTTTGTGACTTAGCCCCATCTGTCACAAATCTTCCCTTGGTTCGGCGGCGAGCAGAGACCTGAATTCACCACGTAGAGCTGCCCAAGAAAATCGTTCAGTTTCCCCCTGCAGAAGGAAGAAAGTGAAACACATTAACTATTACATGGCATTCAGATAGAAAGCATCAAGGATTGCATTGCACTTCTGTTGTGACAATGAATGGGGATGAAAAATACTGGTTAAGAAAAGTTTAGGAAAAAAGTCAGCCTTTTAGGTTTACTCTCTCTCTCTTACTGATCTTCCCACAGTCTCCCAGCTGTATCAAACTTCTCCATAAAAATGTATGTAGATCAGCGCCTATGGCAGTAGAAAAAACATGAGAGAAACAAAATATAGAGATATGAGAGATACTTGGCCATCTCCTGCAAAGATAATTATAAGAAGATTGTGGCCATAAAATAAACCAGAGATATTCCACCAGCATTCTGACTTACTCCTACTGAGACAAAAAAGGCTCATGTGGAAACGGCTCAAGTGCATTCCCCTTAACTATTAAAGCTAAAGCTATGGAGGCATTTTATTGCCAATAGATTGGCTGCAATAGAGCAAGCTAGAATGCTAAATTTATTCTGTAGAATGTTTTACCAGGAGTAACATCTCTAGAAACTCTCTGTTTGTGTAGGATAGCAGCTGCCATATTAGCTTGGTGTAACATCACTTCCTGCCCGGGTCTCTCCTTGCTCACTCATAGCTCTGGGCTCGGATTACAGCAGAGAAGGGGGGGAGGAATAAACTGAGCATGCTCACGCCCGGGGCAAGGAGGTTTAAGCTGAAGGCAGAAAGTCTGAAACAGAAGCCCATGTGTACACAATGGAAGGAAAGACATGCTGTGTTTCTATTGACAGAGGACTCAGAGCAGCAATACTTTGAGGATTTCCTGATGGATAGGTGGACCTTTCTGATAGGGCTTACTTAGTTTTAACCTTTCCTTTCCTTTAAGTACAGTGCCATTCAGAGTTTACAACTAGCACTCTCCCAGCTGAACAACAACTTCTTTTTGGTGGCATGCTGGAGGGTTCCAGGTTAGGTATCTCTCAATGGCAAATTAACTCTACATATTGCTGTAATAAAATATAATTTGTACTTTAGTAAGGGCATGCTCTAACAATGGCCTCACTCTCTCTCTCTCTCTGAGAGTTGGGGACAGATGCTCTGCCAGCCCTGCCTTAACACTGGCCATGACAATAACCCTATGGGCTTTAGGGGGTCCCCAAAGCAGTGTGTAGAATTGGCTAACAGTGACACAGTAATTACATACTCTTATAATGCTGACAAGGAAATGAGAGCAATTTACTGAACCAAGGTCAGGGACTTTTCACATTTTTTCATCTAAAAGTACATACATACATATATTATGTATCATATATATATATATATATACTGTACAAACCTAACATGTGATCCTAGGAGGGTACTGAATAAATATACAGTTGTTAATACTTACTTTTGCTATTTTGTAATAACAAAACAGTGCCATGGAAGTGATTAACTAACCCAGTATATACTCATATTTTATTAAAACAATGACATTAGGGTTGGTATGTGTTAAAAAGTCTTCTAGCAGATTCAGAAATGTATTCATAATTTTTAAATAACTCCTTATCCAGAAAAGTCCTGGTCCTAGTATTCTGGATAAAAGATCCCACACCTCTACACATCGCCCTGGATAACCACTAATATAATGTACTTTATCTCCTTTAAAAACTTTACACAATGATATCATCAATTATCATTGGTGATAATAGTATCTTCTTACTGAGAAATGTGAGTTGTTGCACATTCATATTATCAGCATTGCTACAATCTTGCTCAAATGTAAGTGACCTGAATTACAGCGGGAATGGGTCTAATAAGACAACCTGGCTGTTCTAAGAGTGGCATAACTGCACTAGCCTGCTGGTAACAAATATCTAATTGGGTTCTATGGGCTACTACACCGGTACAAAATAACACTTTGTATATGTGTATGTTAGTAAAGTTACTTTTTACTCAGGTATGTGACAACTGCATCTCATAAGTTTGTATAATATAATAATATTGAAATGGGATTGTTAGAAGGTTCTGTAGGTGTCTTGTATAAGTCATTGGGTTTGGACTGGGGATGCACCGAATCCAGGATTTGGCCTTCTTCAGCAGAATTCATCTGAATAGTGGATTTGGGGCAACCCTAGTTTGGACAGCAAAGAACACAGAGCTACAGAGGACGCAAAGGCATACGTACGGCATAGGGTTGCCACTCTTAAAAAAAAAAAAAATACCGGCTAGTGATGGGGGGCGGAAAAAAGGGGTGGGGAGCGATGTAAAAGGGGCAGGGAGTGACATAAAGAGGGTGGAGTCATGAAAATGACACACAAAAAAGGGGTGGGATCATGACACTTAAGGGGCGGAGCCACCGCAGCGTCGGAGGGGGGGAAATAACTTTAAAGTGAAGGGCTGAGGGCTTTTTGTAAGGGTATTACAAATTACTGGCAACTACATTGCCTGCAACCTACCTGCAACCCTAGTACGGCATAAAGAGCTTTGCATTTCACTATTCCCCTTTGTCCATAGGTGCTTCTTCTACAACAGGAAAGCAAGGGTCCTTGTAAAAATATACTTTATGTTCAGAAAATCAATATATCAATATATTAATATTTTTGAGATATGTCTGGAACACTGGTAGTCCATTTGATCCAGCCCTGGCCACAAAGGTCTGGGCAGCAGGATTTTTATGGTGGCTTGCTGCCCAGATGCATTGGTTCTGGGGCATACAGGATCCTGCATACCAATCCCCAGTGCCAGATGAAAGAAATTAACACCTGCGTAGGTTGAAGGTAAATAAGTGGGGGCAAAAAGCAGCAGCAGGCCTAGGCGTGCCTCCCGTTAAATCTGGGAGAAATCTAGATGCATCTCAGCTAAAACTCATATGGGATTATGTAATAAAAGGTCTTAAAATGACTTCTCATGGTGCCTTCCTTTCATAGGTTTCTGTCAAACCCCTCCCAAAGCTCAGAATGGTGCACCTGGGCCCTAAAAGGCATATGTATTAATATTGGACACAAACATCCCCTGTGAAATTGCCCTATGACTTGTAGGTGATTGTTCAAATCTAATGGTTGATTTGTGTTTGGGCAACATCAATGGTGATGTTTGTCTCCAATATTAAAAAAAAATGCCCCACCTACGTATATTTTGTCATAATCTGTTTTACCTTCTAGGATATTGGTGACATTTACACATAAGGGGAATATTCACATTTGTAGACACATTAACTCCAAAATTCACTTTTACTTACAGAACATAATTTGTATTTTTTTCAATAGAATTTCACATTTTACAACCATAATCTTCAAGACTGAGCAAAGTCCAAATGTTACATATATTTTACTTAAGAAATGCAAGCTAGGTCACCTTCTTTATCACAAGTGTTGTATAAATAATACAGCAGGTAACAGGGAAGGAAGCTGTGTAAACAAATTAAATATGAGGCAATTTAGTTATTTCGAAGAAAACAGAACAAATGCTTAGGAGAATTAAGAAAGTTTCCTTTCTTTTCCCATTTCATTTATCTTCCTCAAGACAGCCCAATGTTGGTTTATCATCTTATCCATTTTAACCAATAAGATCATCTGCTGGAAAATATGCCATGCTTGCAATGATTCTATTTCTCCAAATAATCACTGGTTCCCTGTTTACAATTGAAAGGTTTCTCTTACATGCTGTTTCCTATTCCCTATGTCATAAATTATAAATGCTTGTGTTCTTTTCACTCACCAAATGTGTATCCATCTGTCACCATATTTATCTGATCTCCTCCTTTTGGTATCTAAGTTTCTCTTTTGTAAACATTACTTTTTCCCCTGCCTGTGATCCCCCTTAACGAGAGTAGACTGGCTGCTATGAAACCTCTGTGTCTCGTGCTGAAACATTGGTGAAGTATAACATTCTACATCCAACAAAAACATTACATGGGAATCTGTGCTTGGGATGATTTCATGAACTATTATTAACAATAAAAAAGGGCAGAGCAAAAAGTACTTACTTAAGAATTACAGAAAGGCTGTCTCCCATAGACACTATTATAATCAAAAAATCCAAATATTTCAAAACAATTTCCTTTGTTTCTGTAATATTAAAACAGCACCTTCTACTTGATCCCAACTAATATATTATTGAAGGCTTTTTTTTTTTTTTCAAAGCATCAGTTAAAGGAACAGTAACACCAAAAAAGTGTTTTAAAGGAGAAGGAAACCTGCCAGAGCAAAAATCCTCCCATCCGTAGGCCCCCTCCCTCCTGCCCGGGGAAATGTTTGTTACTTACCCCTTCTTCTAGGTTCTCTCTCCAGCGGAGTTCACAGACACCATCTTCCCCCGAGAGGTCTAGTTCCTGGATTAATCAGTGTTTTCTGGCGTATGCGCAGTAGCAGGCATTTATCGGGGCGGATATACTGCGCATTCACCAAAAGTTTTGAACTGGAAAAACTTTGTGACTTTCACCGCATGCGTAGTAGATCCACACCGGCAAATTCCTGCATGCACCAGAAGATGTCGATGGATCCAGGAAGAGGACCGCTCGGGGGAAGATGGTGCCTGGAACTCCGCTGGAGAGGACCTAGAAGAAGGGGTAAGTAACAAGTTAGGGGCATTTGCCCAAGGCGGGAGGTAGGCAGTGGGGGAGGAGGGAGGGAGCCTATGGGGGGAGGGGTTTTGTGCCAGAAGGGTTTCCTTCTCCTTTAAAGTAATGAAAATATAATGTACTATTGCCATGCACTGGTAAAACTGATCTGTTTCCTTCAGAAACACTACTATAGTTCATATAAACAAGCTGCTGTGTAGCAATGGCGGAAATTGAAAAAAGGCTATATGGCACAGGTTAAATAGTGAATAACAGATAACACCATTATGTGGCTACTATCTGCTGTGTAACCTTATCATTTTCTCCCCATCTCTACATGCCAGCTTATTTATATAAACAATAGCAGTGTTTCTGAAGCAAACACAGCAGCTTTACCAGTGCAAGGCAACACTTCATTGTATTTTTTTTTTACTTGAAAACTATTTCATTTTTTGATGTTACTGTTCCTTTCACAGTGCTGCTCCAGCAGACCTGCACTGAAATATTTTTTTCAAAAACACAGATTTGTTGAAATCTGACATGGTGCTAGACATATTGTCAGTTTCCCAGGTTCCCCCAGCCATTTGACCTGTGATAGACTTCAGTCACACTTTACTGCTGCACTGCATGTTAAAGTGATATCACCCTACAGCAGCCCATCAGCAGAACAATTGGAAGGTAATTAGATAACAGCTCCATGGTAGATATAAAACAGTAACAACAGCAAAATGCATGTCCCACTGAGACAGCAGGATAAACAATAACCTGCCTGAAAGCAGTTCCATCCTGAACTGCTGGCTCTTTCTGAAATTGCATGACCAGGTAAAATGAGATGAAAGATGACTGGTTAAACACCAATATTACAACAAAACGAATACACTTCTTGTGTTAGGAATGAAATTTTACATGGTAGAGTGAATTATTTGGAGTAATGTAATTTAAAAATGGAAACTCCACAATAAAAATCATGACAGAAACCATCCTTATGGGAAGCAGAACAAGCCTATTGGTTTTATTTTGGGTATACATGGTTTTCTGGTAAACTTGGTTATGATCCAAATTATGCAAAGCTCCCTTATCTGGAAAACCCTAATTCCCGAGCATTCTGGATAATTGGTCCCATACCAGTACTCATGGCTTCAAAGTGATTGCCCCACTTTTTGGAATAAACATTTGCAGTTACCTGTAAGAGAAGTTGTAATATTCTAAAGCAGACAGACAATGGGATTCATTAAAACACTGGACAATTTGCAATCAGGCAATAACCTGTGACAATTTAGTCACATTTTTTATTTCGCTGTTCTACCTGAAGCTGGTGAACAAAGCATAAAATATGTTGGTATGGGCTTCTACCCAGGTGCAGATTTGACAAGGGGTGGTTACTGATTCCCAAACTTTTTAGATGCAGTATAGTGCTCTGACTGTACTGTTTGCCTACTTTAATACTTTAGAGACAAGTAAACAAAGGCTGTGCCTGCCTCAGTAACATATGCACAAAGAACACACAGTGCTGTAAGAAAACCAATAATTACTGACTGTTTGGAGCATGGAAATTCTACTGGGTTCCAAATCTTAACTACTTCTATATTCCTTTCTGCAGAGTTTCAAAGCTAAATATGCCTGAATATGAGTTATAATGTTGGTCTTAACCTGCTGCTAACCCATGTCTTACAGTGGCAAGGCCAGGGTCTTTAATAGGGTGGTTCACCTTTACGTTAACTTTGAGGGGCATATTTACTATGCTGTGTAAAACAAAATTTTCAGAAAAAATGTTTTTTCCCCCCTAATTATTTGTCTTCTTCTTCTGACTCTTTTCAGCTTTCAAATGGTGGTTACTGGCCCCATCTAAAAAATAAATACTCTGTAAAGCTATACTAATTTATTGTTATTGCTACTTTTTTGGTCGAGTTTTTTTAGAGAAAAAAAAGCATTTTTAGGGGGGGAAAATTATGCTTCAAAGCTGCTAAAAATCCGAAAATACAACAGCTAAATCTGAAAATCCGACAGCTAAAACCTCTCGAATTCATGTAAAAGTCAATGGCTGATGTCAAAAACGCAAAAAAATCAAGGTTTTCAGGCAACAATTCAAAAAAGATGCCTGCTTTGAATTGTTGCACAAATTTGTTGAGACTTTTCCCACAAGTTTATTTTTCTTTGGATTGCTCTAGTAAACAAAGTCAAATTGTGTTGGGAGTTAGGTCAAATTGTTATTGTCTTATCTTTCTTTCAGGCCCTTTTTTATTCATATTCCAGGCTTGTATTCTATGTATGGTTGCTATAGTACTTTGGACCCCAGCTACCAGATTGCTGAAAATGCAAACTGGAGAGTTGCAGACTAAAAAGCTAAATAACTAAAAAACCACAAATAATATATAATAAAACCCAATTGCAAATTGTCTCAGGATATTACACTCTACGTCATACTTAAAGTTAACTCAACAGTGAAAACCCCTTTAAGGCTTTGCACCCAATTGCTATTTGCTCATGTTGTAGCCAAACAATACAAAGACTGTGTCCAGGCTTGTCCAAGGATACCAAAAATAAAATGGCGGCCATTTTTTTTTTTACAAAAACAACTCTGATGGGATAAACAGGCAATCACAAAAAGTCATAAAATGCTTGAAATGGCTTTTCATAGTGGGGTCAATGTAAATTGTCCTTCTGATTTTTTTTTTTTTTTAATCTGGACTTGCTTAAACATTTCCTAAACCAACTGTTCATAAAGCAGTAGAAATACCAAGCTCATAAAATAGGTCTAATAAACAATAATCCTTGTGAGTTTTTAAATCTATTATCTGGAGTAAAAAAACAAGACAATATTCTATGCATGAAGAGATTGTCCCCTAAAGTGATAATTATTTGATGATAATAACAGTTATACAGTTTGCATAATTACAACAAATCCAGAATACAAAAAATATAATTTGAATGAGACAACAGAAGGTTTATAACTACTATTTCAGACAAGCGGTTATAAGACAAGGCACAACTGCCCTCCTCCTGAGAGCTGTAGACTTTTCTAGGCAAAATCAATTTTTGTGGGGCTTAGTAAAACCTATTAAATATTTGTTGGGGGCAAGATGTGTTTACAGGGGTGATATTTTGTTTGTGTTTATATAAATAATATATTAGATCTCATTGAAACTTATGTACACATTTTAACTCTCTTTTAAGATTTCGTGAATTTTTAAGGGAACAGAAACCTGTACAGGTATTGGATTGGTTATCTGGAAATCCATTATCCAGAAAGCTCCGAATTATGGAAAAGCTGTCTCCCATACACTCCATTTTATCAGATAATAGACATTTTTTTTAAATGATTTCCTTTTTCTCTGTAATAGTAAAACAGTGCCTAGTACTTGATCCAAGCTAAGATATAATTAATCTTTTTTGTAAGCAAAACAAGTCTATTGGGATTATTTATTGTTTATATGATTTTCTAGTAGATTTAAGGTATGAATATCCAAATTATGGAAAGATCTGTTATCCGGAAAACCCCAGGTCCCGAACATTCTGGAAAACAGGTCCCATTCCTGTATATTAAAGTGTTTAGTTTATAGAATAATAACGTGATCTTTCTATGCCCTTTGTGGGAAAAAGTTTTTAGTTTGTAGAATAGAGCAATTAATAGAGCAATTATTTCAAAATGACTCTAGTTTAGAATAAGTTATAAAACCATAGCGATGCAAGTGACACATGTCATACTATAATTTTCAATTGAGTTGCTCTGTCTCTCTATTTGTATAGAACTATATATGTCAGACCAGCTGTACACTTTATATTAGACGTCTTGCCATGCACTACAGATGGAAAATTAAATGAATCTCTCTTTCAATAACTTGATTATTCTACTTCCCTGACAGCACTGCTGGGGATGCAAAAAAAAAATTACCCCTTGTGGCGTTAAGTTTTTGTGTAACAATCCAGCTTTGTGAAAAACCTAGCATAGAACATCTCAATTATTTGACTAAGGATGATCAAAACATTCACAATTCCATATGTAATGAAATGGAGGGACTGAATCATGTAAAAGGGAAAGGGAACACCAGAGGGTTGCAAAGGGAACCAAATATTAATTGCTGAGTTTGATCTACAAATCGTATCTGTCTTTGCAGCAAGACAAATAGCTGCTATCTCTCCAGGTTTGTTCCCGTACTCTAGGGGGCAGATTTACAAAATTCTTGTGAAGAATTCAAAATTCGATCAAATTTGCAAAATTCGATTGGTCGAATTGTATAATATGCAAATTAGGTAAATTCGACCATCGAATTTGCAAATTCAATCAATTCTAAACCATTTTAGCGATCAAATCGAATAGCGGTATTCAAATTCGAAGGATTTTACTTCCCTTCTATGCATATGGTCGAATTTCGATTTTTTTATATTCGAAATTCGACCAATGATAAATCTGCCCCTAGGTCTTGCTGTTATTGAGGAGGACTGCCAAAGCAATCACATCATGGATCAATCCAAGAATAAGAGACTAAACAAACAATAACCATAAGATAAATAAACATATTTCAATTGTAGGTCTCAAACTACATTGGTTTTCAGGGCTGTGTATTAAAGCCACAATTTGTGCTGACTGCCCATAGAAAGAATGAATCACTTGCAACCAATTCATTACTATAAACACTTAGACACAAGACAATGTAATAATATTCCTTTAGTGCCTATGCAAGGCATGGTTTCTAGCTAAAGAATTCAGTGTGGTACTGTAAAAAGGCAGGCATATTGTAACCATTAGTCTATACACTAGAGCAAAGGCAAGAGACACCACAGAGCTTGAGAGGAAATGAAAAAGCTTGAAGGCATTACATGCTCAATGCCAAGATTCACCAATGTAAGAAGACAACTCTTCTCTGTGATATCTTTTGTTCTTGAGTTTGAGTACCTTTTTTTTTTTTTTAAGCTGAATTACATGTCATAATGTCTCATCAAAGTACAGATCAAGGGAACCTCCCTAAATGTCACAAATGTTACCTAATATTATAATGAATAATTGTGAGGAATGGACAGTCCTGTAACCTATATTAGCACCTGCTTCCAATTTTGATAAGATTCCCTCTTTAAAAACTTATAATCGGTGACAAACTCATCTTTTTCTGCTGCCCCATCCATCTATTTTTTTCTTTAGCTATTTTGTCACTTTATAAAACGCAAAAACTCTTCATGAGTATCTCCTCCCTCCAGGTTAGCCATATCACTAGCAGTTGTGCCAAGATATAAAGCATAGCAGCAGCCAAACTGGAAGCCAGCCCTCACACAGGGAAGCCCAAAGCAGCAGCTAGGGGGTCCAGGCTAAAGGTTGGATAGGTTGGCCTGAAGGTCAGTTAGGGCAAGATTTGAAGTAAACTCTGATGTACTGCCTAATGATGCAGGCCACAAGGAGAAGTGATGGAGGTATAGAGGCAGTGAAAACAGGATGGCATGATGTTCGTACAAAAGAGTCTATTATGTACAAAAATAATCTATTATTTCCCTGACCTGCCCTCACAGACACGCACCCTCACAAGTCCAGTTTTAGGTCTCATGTTGTCTTAGCACCTCATGGCTCTCTTGTAATGTATGGGAACACACAGTTTACAGCTAGCATTCTCAAGGCACCATCTCCATCAAGGCCTAAGGGGTTCTACACATCATAAAGCTGACAGCCTTCTGGGCGGGCTTCTCTTAATTTTTTTTATTACAGGTTAAAAGTCTGTGTTCAATTCTACTGAATCGCAATGTAATGCAGAGCACTAGAACTGTGCAGTCAGCATTTTAAGCTATTATGAGCTACCTTCTGAACCATTGCCAAGTTAATAGACAATGAAAGATAATGAGCTTGAAATTGGGTGTTAAATTGCATTTTTGGTTTCTGTCTCTGTTTTTCCCTATGGTTTAACTGTTTCATGTGGGCCTAAAATTGTATATTACACTGCTCATGCATCACTGCAACATCTGGATGCTGAAGGGAAAACCAAGCTTTGTATTATAGCCCCCATAAGCAAACTGCACTGAGGGTGATGGGGTTAAACCCAATGAGAGAAAATTGCATGCTGTCATCAGTAAATGAATGGTTTAATTGCGTAAAGCACAAATCTTTTTTGGCCCAAAAATAAATCTGAGCTGCTAGAGAGCTATAATTCAACCTAAATACAACAATGGATAAAAATAGCAAGGGGGTGTGCGAAACTCTAATACGTTAATAACCCTTTGGGTGTCAAACAGACACACAGCATAATCCTTTATAAAAATCTGCTCACCCCAATGGAAATGGAAGGAAATGTAAAGTTATTGATGTCAAATCGCCATCCAACTGTCTTGAACTGCAACTTTAAACTATTCATATACAGTGTACCAAAGCAGATTTATACAATAATCCATTTTGGGTTAGAAAGAACAATGCACACAAGCATACACAAGGCAGTGAGCAGTTATTAAAGCCCTCTTGGAGCAACAGGCCCCCTTTCCTTCAACTCTCTCACCTCTCCCTCCCTGCACCCAATATTACGTTGCAAGGAGCCTGTATTTGAGAAAAAAAAAAAAAAGAAACTAAAATGCAGCGCAGTGGAGTTCCCTGGCACAATCTTCTATCCATTTGAATTCTCTTCGGGTCTTTTTGCTAACACGAAAGCTGCAGGAGCATGGCATTCCTGACTGGCCCCAACTGTGCATGCACCTGCAGGCTCCGTGTCAGCGAAGAGACCAGAAGAGGATGCAAATGGATATAAGATGGTTTCTGGGGAGCTCCTCTGTGTTGCTCTGCATTTTAGGCTTCATTTTAAAGGGGACAGGGGCACCTTGCAATTTAATACAGTGTGCAGGGAGGGAGAGGTGAGGGGGGTCGAAGGAAGACTGCAAAAGGGGTCTGTTGATCATACTTCACTGAAGCACAGGGAATTCATTAACTATTTATGATTTGATTGTTATGTAGAAATTCGCTATACTTGAAAAAGCTGACAAAAAATACTGTACATGTATGGTCAGGGACACAATAGGCACTCAAGGAGTTCCAATCACTACTACAAATAGAAGAGATAATATTTGTGCGGGATCACTATGGATTCCTTCCTAATGATAATAGGAAGTCCTCCAGGAAACTAGGAACCGGCAAATGCTGCCTGGGCTATTCTTGTGTCTGTTGCATATTTCTGGTGGAATGAAATCCCCCAGATATCTCTGATGTTCCGTTTTAAATGCCTCAAGTCCCATAGACTAAAAACAGGAATGGAAAGAATTAAAGATCTCTTACTTTTTTGAAAAAATAAAGAAAAGCCTTATTCAGGTGGTGTTTTAACCTCTTCAGTGGATCTTCCTGAAGAAAAAGGTTTCCTCAATGGACTGAAATGTTGCACATGCTATATATATATATATATATATATATATATATATATATATATATATATATATATATATATACACACACATTTTAAATAGCAAACTATACAGTAATAATGAGTATAACTGAACAACTGAACATGTACAGTACATGTCCATGTGTGACTGACACTATTTAGCATCGTGCTGCATCTGATTAACATTCACCTGGGCTTTGCCTGAAAAGATTGCAATTTTAATATTCAAGCTCATCTTCATTAGGCTAATTGTGAGATTTCCTTTTGAAATTTCTTATAAAACTAATGAGATGTATTAATCCAGGTTCATTTTTGTTACCCTCGTGGGTCCCTATATACAGGGCAGTCATTTTAAAAGGCCATAAATTAAAGCCTTATGAGCAGTGCATATCACCAGACCTATGTTAATACAATGGCACATCGTTTGAATATTTCTTGTTAGCGTTTCAGCTAATATCCTGGTATAACATGCTTCTTCTCAAAATAAGCACACTAATTATTTTAATTCTGTCTTCAGATGCATTCAGATTTGTCACAGGCACTGTTCGGGATCTACCACATGCTGGAGACCTAGTTGGGCTGAATTTAAATCTCATTAAAATACCTGAAATCGGTGTCTCCTTACAATATCCGGCCTCTTACAGAAATCCTCGAGCTTTCTCAAAAGCTGTTCAGGTGAAGAATACAGATATACCGCTGCAGGAAAAAAACAGATACATTTTTAATGAAATGAAAACCTCAAAGCACACACTCGATATTAGTCACTTTACTAATTAAAAATGCATATTGGTCTGCGCCGCCTCATGTTTTACATTATTTAAACATGATTTTATAAGGTTACCTCAGCTCATAAGGATGTTTAATGCTAAATAAGACAGTGTAGTTGTGCTGTTTAGACATCTCCTTAGGGTGATTAAAATACATTATTCTAATGTAACACAACTCAAACAAGGGATATTTAGTAAATGTGCTTCCCAAGAAAACTACTAGAGCAATTATGATAGTACTTATTTACATAGTAGATTCATCACGCAGTTAAAAATGCTAAACTCATTTCTGTTTCCTTGTATGTACATGTATACACACAGACTCACAATAACACACAGATAACAAATATTAATATAATATATATATATAT
>CM044448.1:54519057-54529740 GCA_024363595.1 Xenopus borealis
ACTTTCTGGATAATGGATTTCCAGATAATGAATCCCATATATATATATATATATATATATGCGATAATTGAGTGTGTGGGTATTTAAGTCTATTATTTGTTATGATGAGAAAAGGAGAAAAGATGAGAAAGGTCCCAACTGAGGACTGAAATGTCGATTCAATAAAGGATAATCTATTTGAAGATGCACCAGCATCTACTTACTTTTTTTTATATATTGAGAGTTTGTGACAGTGACCTGTATCCCAAAACAACTGTACACTGTTCCACCCAACTCCAAACGAACCTATATATTCAATAGTATTGCAAATAGTAATTGTAATATCCCATAAAAGTAAATTGTAAGGATACTGAAAGCTACCATGGAGCTTGTAACAAGGCATGGAGATGCAGGCTTGACTACAGGTCAAACACACATGTTAAGGTTTCCTCCAAATCACTTTCTATAAAACACAAGCTTCAGTGATTCACAAGGCTTTATTATACTTAACATTATTTAGCAGCATGTATAAGAATGTAATACACAAAAGCTGTAAATAACCTGTAAAATATAACAGTATTAAGAGTATTTAGTGACATCATAGGTGCTTTGTGATGTCACTTCCTGACTTTTTAAAATTAGTACATTACATAGCTTAACATACCCTCTGTCATTAATCAAGTACTTGAACTGGATTAACAATTTAAAGGATACAGAAAGAAAATATAATTTTGCTGTATTATTTGTATCTGTGTTAAGAGAAGGAGGGTCAGTGGCTCTACTTTAACAAAAATGACCGTTTTATAAGAAATGATGCAGCTCCAACTGTGAATACTACAGGATATCAGACGTTATCTCAGAGTTCTATGAGCTGTATAAACAAGCCCTCGGATTTATTCTAATTTCTACTGCAGTTCAAAATCCTATGTATGTTGTTTGTTTGCGTGTTTTATTCTGAGGGAAACGACGTACAAAAAAGGAAGAATTAGGTTATCCTGTTATAATATGTACATCACCATTATTTGTTAAAAACTTGACGGGGATAATCCTCCATTACTAAGGTTCAGAAGGTTTCAAATCTTATTTTTTTAATTTTTAAGGTGTCTGTGTCATATCTTTAACAAATTCTGCATACAATTATTGTATAAGCATAAAAATAACAAATGTGAGTTCATTTAATAAAATAGATGTATGAGGACATGTGTATATGTATGTGTGTGAGTGTATCAAATGTATATTCATGTATAAATACAGTCACATTTAACATTCACCCATCTTAGACACCGCTTAAACAATTAGTGGCAATAATAATAACTATTTATATATACATAATGTACAGCACTACATATACATGTATATAATGGGGATGTGAATATGTATACATTACCTGTGTGTTTATAAATAGTTCCGTATTATCGGCCATATTATCCCCCTTGCAAATTCCTAAAGTATAGCCACACCACCAAAGACCAAAGCAGAAAGCTATTTTAAAACATACTTTATTTTGTTATTGTGAAAGAACAGATGGTACATATAAATGCTGCCTAATGTATTATATCACATTTATTTATTTATTTTACATTAACACTGCCGTTGTGCCAAATAAACAATTGCTCTTGTATCAGATTCCAGGCTGTCCTACCGCTTTAAGGGTTTTTGCTCCTTGTGAATTACCTGGGAAAATTTCGGGGTACACCAAGGATTTGGGGCACAGGGGATAGCAGCCACAGTGCACAGCTTCCAGCCTGAAATTAAAAGAAAGGGGTGGGAGGAAAAGGATTGGGGTTTAAATCAGTTTAGCAAATAGCTGGACAAATACACGTAATGGGTAAGAACGTTCTGCCTTAATACAATTATTATGGATCATGTCTACGATATACAGAACATAACATGCAGCATATGTTTGTGTGCTGAATAAATCAAAGCACAGCTCTGCAGTTTTTCTTCTGCTTTTTTTTTTTGTCCTTTAAACGCTGCTCAACACATTTTGTAATCAGCAAATAAACACATGCAACAACACAGTAAAGTATGGACAGATTTTCTTAATCATGCCGTGGAAAACAATGATGTTCATTTTCAACGTATGGTCAAATCCTATGGAACAGCTTCTATAGTGCTGCAATGCGCATAATTCCGTGAGTATTTGGCAATTCTGCTAACAGCCATTTAAATATATTTTGTGACTCAGATCTGTATTGTGCTTATGTTGTAGAAAGAAGTAGTAAAAAACGGAGCATGAACAGAGTTTCCCGTTTGTTTCCTAAATACATGGAGGTGTTAAAATCCATGCCAAGTGTTATAATAATGTTCTACTTAAACATGAGTTGGTTCCAGTTGCCGTCCCTGCATCTGGGAAAGCAACGTTGCCATGCTAAAGGAGTTTTTGTCTTGCTGCAAACTGACAACAAACTGACATGTCCGAAACATGTAAAAATATACTTATATTTTTGTTGGCAAGTCCAAATGTAAGCGAAATTCAAAACATGTCTTTAGCTGTGTTTATGTAAAATGGTTTTGAAATCCAGCCAAATAGGCTGACCAGAAAAGGAGTTGGATTTTCTAAACTTTAGGCTTTTTTTTCCCTCTGAATCTTATTCTGCTAAACTATTTGAGGTCATGCTTACCCTTCTTTGTTTATTTTCAATGACACAATATATATGATTTTTTTGGCTGTGGATTTAGTATTTTTATTGTCACATATCAAATGAAACAAGACAAACAAACAGATCTTTATTTCAACTGTCTAATACTGCATTTCACAGTTAACCCCCTTTGTCTGTAGAAATAAGTCAAATCAACTGGATTTGCTGTGTTTTTTCCTTAAAGACATTTCACCAGTCATCCAATTGGTTTTCTCAATTCAGAATTTGTGCATTGCTTTGACCTATGTCTACAGATATACCATGACCTGGATGAATGAGAATCTTCTCAAGCTTAACCCCCTTTAGATATGATTGAATATTGTCTAAACATTCTTCCAGGACAAGACCAAAAGACTCATTAATGAGGGCTATTTGGTGCGTTTTCTATCAAATAGAAAATATGTGCAAATATTTGCACCGGAGACATAAGTATGCACTTACACACCCATAAGTCGTATATGCTTCAAATAGACCTTTATGTACCTTTCAGAATTACAGTGTTGGTGTGGGCATCTGCAAATGCTAGCTTTCACACACACAGAAAAATTGCTCACAAGCTGTGTTTTGTCAGTGGGGGTGAGAACTGCATAATTTCCAGTGGCAATTCTCTCTAGTTGGTGTGTGTGAGGCCTGAACTTTGCATCTTGCATCATATTCAGAAAAGTAAAATTTGGTGCAAGAAGGCTAATATGTTTTATTGGACACTTCTAAAGGACAAAAGAGTGAATATAAATAGTTTGTATAAAGAGGGCAGATATTCTTTTTTTTGTAATGCTTGTCACTTCTATTTACTAATTATGCAAGCAAATAATAATGCTAATGACAATAATGCTGTAATAACAGTAAGGATTTACCTGCAATGAGACTTATAAAGTATTAAAAGCATTTCCTTTGTAACTATTGTTTTAAACAATGAGACTGCTTATACTTAGTTATAAAACACAGTGTTGGTATAAGGATAGCATGATAAAGAGCATTTTACTGTATAGATCAAAGGCTACTCAAGCATTATCTTGGATAAACTAGTCATGCTGTACTCTGCAAAGTGCCCACACCAGCAAGGTCTCAAGGTCTCCATTAAGGATTTTTACCATGGCAAATAAACAGCCTAAAGAATGAAACACAGATGAATATTTTCTAGACAGAGATGCTGTGGGCCAAGACATGATTAAAATGCTGTGGTCAGTTGTAGTTCCCGAGGCTGTCCAGTCAGTTTACAGAAGATGCCAGAAGATAATTGCAGAGAAAGTTGAAATGTTCAGGGAAACTATCCTACTGTTGCGATTAGTATTTTTTTTAACAGCCCAAAACATAATTAGATCCATCTTCATAGGGTTTCAGGAATAATGCAAATTTTTGCAGAATATGCTACAATTACAGACTGGAAGAATACTATGCCTATTATACAGACTTATAAGACTTACTGTATTGGTTAAGCAACTATAAAACAATGCCAGATTAGTGAACATGCACCGAGCTAGTGCTTTGCTCTGTGTATAAGCCCAAAGAGTTTCAGTTTTGTGCCCTTTAGTGGCCAACACTTTCATCATTATGGGGGCTATTTATCAAAAGCCAAATCTTTATTATTAATTTATTTATTACATTTATTTAAATTTATTATTAAAAAAGCTAAAGTTAACTGGTTCGGGTAAAAACTTGATAAGATCGAGGGAGAACCAAAATCGTCAGATTTTTTCCCTAAATTGTGAAATTTTTTTCTTGCTTTTTCCTGAAAACCCCAAATTCTTTGGATTTTTAACTGAAAAGCAAGACAGGCCAATTCCAGCGCAGACAACAGAAACCTCAACATAGGATAGGGGGCATTAACTTATACATAACCTCAGCATGTCTGAGATGGTGGATTTTCGGATTCGGGCTCTTAGCTGCTTCAGACTTTAATAAATATTAAAAAATTTGAGTAAACCCCACAAAAATTTGAGTTTTGTCCAAAAAGCCCGAGTTTAGTATAACCCCCTATATCTACTGTATCTTATTCTTATCTGTGTGCACACTCAACTCTTGGGTTAACAACAAACAATAAGCTGGTACCCTTTTCCTTTCTGAAGGTCAGCAATCCTCAGTATGTAATGGGTATAGGTTAGAGAGCATATTGCTTTGATGCATGTGTGTCTGGGGTACCTTTTGTTACAACAGAAGGTTCTCTTTATACAGCTGGTATAGAAACTAGGGATGCATCAACTCCACTAATAGGGATTTGGCCGAATCCCAGAATCCTTCATGAAAGAGTTGGCCAAATACTGAACCGAATCTGAATCCTACCAGAAGGTAGAAAGTTGAAAAACATTTTTTTACTTACTTGTTTTGTGACAAAAAGTTGCATGATTTCACTTTTATTCACTTATATATCACTTATACTGCATAGGATTCGGTTCGGCAAGGATTTGGTGCATTCCTAATAGAAACATACCTGTCTCATACATATTGCTTCTAAGCACTGTCCCTATATAACAATAATTCTAAAGTTCACCCAAGAGTAAATTGTTGTTTTTTTTTTTGTTTTTTTTTTCTAGTGTGGTGAAGATTGGAGCAAAGAACAAGTTAATAGAGGTGATATTTTTTGTGACATATTTTTGTCATTGGGTGATAATAATTGTCCATAATAAATCCTGTCAGTTGCAGTAGGTTTTAGTGCACTCCGCAGAAAACTGCTGTTTCTCTTTGGGTGGCAAACAAAATGTGATTGCACATGACAGTAGGCTAAAACTGTTAATATCATATAGAAGAGGTTTGCTGTGATAAAAGAGCTCAGCCTCACTGCAACATATCATCCTACAATGTTATTCAATCAATGATAGAAGACAAAAAAAGTTAGCTAAGTGAGAAAATAACTGTAAAACATAAAATTAACTTAAAAACATAAATCCAGCATGTACAGATATAGAATTTCTAGCAAACTTACAAACATATGAAATTGGAAACTGATGGAAACTGTGCAAGATTAATGATAGTTTCTATTCAAAATGACATTTAAAAAAAAAAAAAAAAGACTGATATGAGATTGGTATATAAATGTTTTATGTTTAATTCACATGCTTATTGTTTTAGCTGAGTGATGAGGCACACTTGAAACATATCCCTTAACTATTTATACTATCTAGGAATCATATTATATCCAAGCCATTGCACAGACTAGTATGTAAGAAAAATGTGCACCCTGTATGGCAGGGTATAATGTTGCACATATGATCTTGTTTACAGCAATACTAACTCCTATACTACCAAAATCCTGGCACGAGTTTCAGAATACCATCCCTTACAGATTTCAAGTATCAGTTAACAGAGTTGTAGAAAGTCTATATACAATAAGAAGATAACTGAAGTGGGTAAGAAAACACTGCATGATTGTTTTGAAATCATCATTTATAAAGAGAATTTATGATAAACACCCTGGTCTAAAAAAATATGTGTAGAGTTTTAAAAGACAATAGTGTGTCTTGTAATAGAGTTAATATAAGTTAATTTTCTTAGTTTAAGTACATGTTCATTATATTGCTTATACAAAGGTCTCCACTAGCAATTGAGACTTGCATACCTCCCAACACTCACTATTACAAATCTAAACAGTAATGGCTGCCATTCTTATTCAGACAGAAACATTTAAGCTGAATGTGAAAATATTTCAGCAGTTCAGCTTCCTTATATAGTTTTACAGAGCTGTAAAGCTAATATCATAAGCATTCCGCTATACTGGGCAGAGACATGATTCATATGCCCCGTATGCCCTACCAAATGCCGACCACCATATATTTAATTCATTTATTTATTAAATTTTATATTTAATATATTTAATTAATTTTATAAGTTATGGGTTGCTGGTAGTGATGAGCGAATTTATTGCCAGGCATAGATTCCAAACTTCTGTGCTTTGTCACCTGCAAATTATTTTGCAAAATGCAGCAAAAATTTTCTGCAGAAAAAATTCACTGCGACAAAAAAACTTTTTTTTGACGCCCATTGAGGTTAATGCATTTGGACAAAAAAGTTACCAAGACAAAATTATTGCAGAGATGAAAAAGTTTCCATAAGAAAAAATGCTGACTGACTTTAATGCATATAGAGTGAGAAAACATTGTTGCACATAATATTTTTTAACACCCATTGCCTGCAATTTTTTTCAGAGTTTCACAAATTTTCCGGTATAGCAAATCGGAAGGCTTCACTCATCCCTAATTGCTGGCCTTTCGTACATTAAAAGGTTTTCAAATATATGCTATTTATGCCAAGCACAACTATGTGCTTTTATCAGTGGAATATATTTATAACTGAAATTATAAAATTTCTTATAATTGTTATATAGCACTGACAAGTAATGCACTATTACACTGAGGGGCAGTTTTACTATTCTATTCTAATCTAATTTTTTTTGGTGGTTTTCGATCGCATAGGTTAGTTTTCGATTGAATTCGAATCGTTTGATCACACCGTTCGAATCGAACAATTTAAAAAATATATATATATTTTCCAGGACTTAGAAAACATTGCAGGAAAGGTTCCAGGAGGTCACCCATAGGTTACAATGGCAATTTGGCAGCTTTAAGGTGGCAAAGTGTCCAATTCGAAGTTTTTTAAAGAGACAGTACTTTGAAATTCAAAGTTTTTCAATTCAAATTGAATTTTGGGCTATTCGATAGTCAAAGTAGCCCAAAATTACTGCAAAATTTGAATTTTAAAAACATTTCGACCCTTAGTAAATGTGCCCGATTGTTCTTAATTCATATCAGTTCCTACTCTAGAAGAGTTTACACCTATTAAAAGGTGCAAAGTGCAACAGTTCTAATCATATATAGCATCCTATAAGCAGGCTGCATTTTACTAAGCATGAATGTGATTGCTATGGCTTACTAAAAATTGACACATCTGGCACCTTTTATTGCCCCATAAGTTAATATTCAGACAATACCCATACGCACAAACAAACACTGGCAGTATAAGTGGAAGACAGAACTGATCTAACCAATAAAATGTTCAGAAAACAACCTTTTTTTCTTCATACTAATTAACAAATCGCCTGTTCAATCTGTGAAGCTTAATATTCAGATGTATTCACTTCAGTTCATATAATTTATCTGCAAATAGTTATTGGGCTTTTGATTCTAAATATAATGAGCTGATGATTTTGCTTGGCTGAATTACTTTTCTGGAGAACCTATGAAGTCTTTGAGTCACATTATCTAGTAATAAAGAATAAGATAGGTGAAATTATTTTACTGTAATGAGGATGAGGCATAATTGTGACACCTGAGTCTAGTAATAACAGAAGACAGCACTTTTTTTACTTTGCGTGATAAATGGAATGGAAAAAAAAACCCCTCATTATTAAAATATAAAAAAAGTTACAATTAGAAGTGACACCGATGGAAAGTAAATAAAATGGAGTGATTAAAATATTGCTGCTTTAAGGGTGTTTTTAATTAAACGGAAATGCTAATGTTGTCATACTTAGCAGATGGGATTAAAATTAGAAATTGCAACTCATATTTTATGTTATGGTTCCCACAGCCCATCTATGAGATCTAAGTGATACATTGCACAAGACATTTAAGAAATGAATTCCCATAGATTTGGCAATGTGTATATAATTATCAAGAACAGGAATAAGTGGGGACATGAAATGTCATCAGTAATACGTTGCCATGTTTGCCAAATTAGTTCTGTTAATAGAATAAACATTTTTAGAAAAGACAAAAACTTTCTCACTACTTTTATGGTTTTGGTTTTCTGTGGTCCATCTCAGTTTAACATTACTTGTTTTACCAGTGATTTCTAGAACTTGCTTCAAAACATATCCAAATGAAAATTTAATCTGTTTGAAGAAATTTGTAATACAGATATGGGACCTGTTATCCAGAATGCTCAGGACCTGGAGTAGGGATCTTTCTGTAATTTGGATCATCATATTTTGTCTACTAAAAACTAATTCAAGAATTAAATGGGTTTGCTTATAATAAGGATTCATTATATCTTAGTTTGGGTCAAGTATAAGGTACTGTTTTAGTTATGCCAAATATATATATTTTTTTAAATGGGATTATTTGGATATAATGGGGTCTTTGGGAGATCGTCTTTCCATAATTCAGAGCTTTCTGGATAACAGGTTTCCAGATAACAGATCCCATACCTGTATGCTGTGTGACAATAGGTCACAACAGTGTAAGGAGATAGGTTGAAATACAGGGCCAACATGTGGGTGGCATCAGTTCTTCACTGAAAGAAAATGATTACTACGTTGCCAGTTTCTTCCAAATCCAAAGCCATACATCTCCTTATATAAATGGGGGGGAGGGGTGGCTTGGTGTAGACAAGGGGTGGATATTAACAATGCTTATTTCTTTTCCAGTGCAACAGGGGTTTTTGGAGGGGGAACAGGCCACATTGTGAAATTTAGCATGGATTCACAAAAAATGTCACCTTTGTTGTAAGCATGAATTTTACCTCAAAGCTGTAAATGGTGAAAAAAAGTTAATTCATATGCAATTAATAGCATTAGACTGGTGTCTAATGACCACTTTCTTGTAAATAAAATAAATATTCTCTTTTCCACTACAGGAAACATTGAACAGCCTTTTGAATTGCAGCATATTTTTTATACTGTCAGTTTATCAGTAATTGTTAAGGCTGATAGTAGGCATTTCAATGAAAGCATTTAACTTGTTAAATACAGTACCATAAAAAAAATTCTTGAAGCAAAAACACAACATTTCAAAAAGTTTCTTAGGGCAGCTGAAGTGAATGCTTCCACATTTGGTTTAAGTCTAAAACTGATAAAACTGATTTAACTTATATTCGGCTCTCCTCTCAACTAATACATTTTTGTTTTTATTAAATATATTTGTACATAGGGTCAGATCCAGCAGCAAATACAGAGTCAAGAAAGATTAGATTTGGTAAGGATAAAGGATGTTGACCACCCACTAAGTTGATGTTCTAAACTAAAACCCTAGATACAGCATGTAACTGCAGATAAAAACTTAATTGCTCACTTTCTCCTACTGTATATGTGTAAAATTTTCCATCTGCTACATCTAAAGATGTCTAAACTGTTCGTATCAAACCTGCATTCGGCTGCCAGCTGTGCCCATTAAGGATTTTAAAATGCTGATCAAATGAGGCATCATAAAATCTAGTAGTGGTGGTCCATCTGCCCAGTTCTGGTAGGATCACCAGTACCTAGTACTTTCTAAAGTATGACTGCAGCTCAGCTTACAAAGCATTCTTTTTTTTTTTTATATCTAGGAATTTGAAACTTTAAGATTTGAAATATATTAAGGGGGTTACTTATTAATTTATTATTTATTAAAGTCTGAATAAGTCCAGGGGATAATACATTTTGAAATATTCAATCTTAAGTTTTAGTGGGAAAAAAAAAATCAAATTTTTAATATTTATTATAATCCAAGGATGCAAAAAGTCTGTATCAGAAAATCTGCCATCTCAGACCGGGCAAGGTTGTATATAAGTTTATGGGAGAGGTCCCTATCCTATTTGGAAGTTTCTGTGGTCTGCACTAGCTGAAAATCCAACTATTTCAGACATTTCAGGCAAAAATCAGAAAAAACTCAAGATTCTTGAAAAAAAATCATATAATTCAGGTTTTTGCTAGATTTTATCAACTTTTTTTTGCTGATCCGATTTTAAAAATAAATAAGGTCAAATTGTGGATTCTAGTTTGGTTGGACTTTTTTAGATAAAATATCAGAAACAATTGGATTTTAATAAATAACCCCCTTAGTGTAAAGACTTTCCATTCTGCCTTGATTTCTGTTTCACACTGTAATATTAAAGGTGATCTGTCACTCAGACAAACAAAACTGTAATAAATAGTGGTCTGTTAAATATAACAATATATATTTGCACATACATCAATCTAATACTTAAGCAATATTTACAATGCAAAAGAATGCATCCTAATGGCACAAAATAAATACAAGTAGACCCCCTCATTAGTAAAGCATGTGGGGAACTCCTGACCTAGAACATGAATAGAGCAAACATGGACACTGTACCTCTGTATAACTACTGCTCCTAGCAGGTTGGTGTGTGT